>JAOXYF010000022.1:6083284-6115519 GCA_028565775.1 Sternarchorhynchus goeldii
GAGGTGGGTCTTCAGTTTGCGTTTGAAGACAGCAAGTGACTCCGCTGTTCGGACGCACAAGGGAAGTTCATTCCACCGGTGGAATTCCACATGCACACAAGCAGTCTGCTGGAGATCACGCTGTGGGACTCTGGCAGTGCTCCTCCTGTTTCTCCTCACACACAGGCGCAGATGTAGATGGAGTGCTGTTTTCTTAAGGTTTAGATGGTAATAACAACTCTAGTAGTTAGGGCCATCATTACCTATCCAACGTAATGAACAACTGCATCTGTGAAGAGCTTAACAGAGGAAAATGACATTTTATCATCATAGGAACCAGTATTAATTAAAATTATTATTATTTACATTATTTACACGAAGAAAAACAAATTGCTTTTTATTTCTCGAACCAGCTTAAGTTCCATAGAGTATTACATTTTTACTAATAAAAATGAAATTTTTGACTTAACAAATTTGTACTACTTGGAATTTCTTTATTAGACAAATATGAAATGTTACTAAAATAACTTTTGATGTTAGGAATTTAATTTTAGTTAAAAACAAATAACATTCTTGATATCAAGAAAAGGATGCTTGAAAGCTAAAATGGCTTCCTGTCACAGTGCGCCGGATACCCAGACAGACAGAACCTGCCCAGCTTCCCATCACCGGTTTATTGATCGTCACAAAGCACCTTTCCCCTCGTTTCCCAGGCGCTGTACTTCAGTGCTGCGCCACTAAAAGGCGCTGCGTTGTTCTCTCCAGCGCTTTAGTTTCGGTTTTTACGTTGTTTATGTCGCTCGCTGTGTGATTGTTGTGAAGAATAGACCTCACGCGAACATCCGCTGTCGTACTTTTCAGTTCAGTTGAGCTTTGACTAATGACTAGCTAGAATGCAATTAACTAGTAATAATTACATTTAAACTCTAATACAGATATATCTAATATACATATTAACGTTTTGAGCAGTACATATTACATTAGAAGCGTAAAAATTGCAAATAAATGGTCAAATTAAAGTTATAAATGGTCATAACTTCACAGATTAAATTATTGTGATTTAAAATCTAGTTTGAGAGATGTACAAGCCTTATTAGTCAAACTGTTATGTCTTTGGTCTTTTACTAAAGATTTCCCCCACGTGAAGGGGTTAATTTTGTCTGAGATCAGCAAACTCTTATCTTAAGAGAAAGAGCCTTAATAAAGCACAATTTGTACGAGAAAGCCGTGTCTTTCCTCAACAGCCTTTTATGTTACATTATGTAATACATCCATGGCAACCCTATTTCTCTCTTCATCACTATGTATTTACAAGCGTAAATAGTTTAAACAAGAGACTTCTAACAATGGTTTGTGTATCAGCAGCTGATCAAAAACTGTACAATATAGTGTCTTGTGCAACTATGCAAATCACCAATACCCCACAAACGTTATAAACGTTATAAATTCTTCGTCGACTATATACGAAAATACTGACAACCTTCCATGTAGACATTTTACAAGAATTATAAAATATTTTTGACATAAAATAAATAATTTGTTTTAATGTAAATCCAAATAAAACTGTACTTACTTTTCGGAGTGCAATAGTCACCAGAGACAACAAAGTTCAGCCAAACGTAGTCCAAGCAAACGTGCGCAATGTGCTGCCTTTTAATTTCCTAAATATTTCCTAACTACCGTAAACCCTGGAACTCAGTGGCAATTACCATATTAACCCTAAACAGCACATAAAACGTGCTCCTTAAAAATACACCCATTACATTCATTATTTTACATTTCAGAAGGTCATATTTTACTTTATAAAGGATAAAGTGTAAGTTTGAACGCTTGGGTGTGCTATATAGACTGCTGCAATGCTATAGGCTATTTTCCAGTAAAGAAGTTTGAGACACTTGATCTGAATTTGTAGAAGGAGGAACCGGTTTATATTAGAAAAAAACATGTTTAAATCATAACATTCATTCCAATTATTCTAAAGTTCCAACCAAGAATGGAACAATTCCAACAATTTCAGCAACAACTGGCAATTCAAACAGACAGGTCAATAATGCAATTTGTATTAAAATGCCTTGCCAATGGAAAAGATAAATTCTTAATTTTGATGTTCTAAAGGATTTCAACAAATTATCAAGCCTTCTCCTGGTTTCATCAATGTAGAGCTAATTATATCTCTTGTGCATAATGTAGTAGACAACTCCTGCAGTAATGGGTGAAGAAAATAATCATTTTGTGGAAATTATTTTAGTGATTGTGTTAATACATGTACATCTACAATATCTAGGCTACAGTGCCACAGTTATTATTTGAATGGTTATTTATCTCACTCTTGACATAACTGTTATGTACATAACTGCTTTATTTAATACTATTTTATTGTGACTTGTTTCACTTGCCATCCACCCATTCATCCATCCATCCATCCATCTCCAATCTTGTCCACGAGTATCTTGTATTTGTTCCAGTAGCACACTTTTCATCCTAACATCTGTTGTGGACCTTGTTAACCCGGGTGATGAATGAGTCGGTATGTCTGTTCTATGTCTAACTCTCAATGCTGATGAGGTAGGTGGGAGGTGTAAAGGTCCTTGCCTAAGGGAACATATTTGAGACACCCTAATCGGACGCCTGGTACCAAAATTAGTGGTGTTACACACTGAGCTATTCAGCCGCTATATCATTAAGCTAAGGTCCTGTGGGACTTCCAGATACAGACTGACAAAACGATAATTGCTAACCAACTAGATACAGTAGTGGTAGACAGGTGGCAGAAGAGGGCCATAATGATAGATGTGGCCATCCCAACTATCAACATCAGGAGAAGGAACATGAAAAGCTCAAGAAATACCAAGGGCTGAAAGCACTAGGAGCTGTGACCCCCAAACTGGAAGAGTGGCTTCAGCAAATCCCAGGAACATCTGATATCTCTGTCCAGAATAGTGCAATCCTAGGAACAGCTAGGATACTATTTAGGATCCCCAGGGCCTGAGTTTGAAGGAAAAAGACTGCCCAGGAAGGGCAAGAGGGAAACAACAACAAAAAACAAACAAAAACAAAAATACACATACACAGGAGATCAAAATTAGAGAACAACACACAATTTCCTAAATGTCAAGGTCATTGTGTAGTCCTATGTGGAATTATCCTAACAAGAGTGAAATAGCAGTATTTTAAGCTTATTTCATAAATTGTATATTTTCTACAGCATGAAAAACTTAAATGATAAAATTGAAAAAGAACACTGATCAAAATTAGAGAACACTTTCAGATACCTGCAAGTTACTGGTGTTAATTTTCTTAATTATCTGACAAACCCTATTTAACTGGCAGTCTAACTTTCCAGTTTTCACTGACTTTGCAAAAATGGTGAGGCGTTCCAAAGTGACTGAAACCCTCTGGCAGCAGGTTGTCCCGATGAAGGCCAAAGGGGTGACCTTGACATTTAGGAAATTGTGTGTTGTTCTCTAATTTCGATCTCCACTGTATATATACTGAAATAGACACACGCTTAAATACACACACGTGAATCAGACACAGGTTCAACACATAACCCTGGCGAGACGAGACGAAACAGACACAGGCACACACACAAACCCGAGGGAGGAGTCAAGGGCGGCGGCTACTGTCACGCGCACGTGCACGTGCATGCGTGTGTGTGTGTGTATAACAATGTGCTTTCACATTGTTTTATTAGTATAACAGACTGTGCTGTATAGTAAATACAGATTATAGTTGTATAGTAAATATAAGGTATGTGAAGAGAGACGCTTTTATTTATCTTTTCTTAGTCAGTTCGCAGTTGTTTCGAAATATTTAATTCTTGGATATATTTAATATTTCTAAATGCTAAATGAACTTTTCTTGTTCTAGTGATTGTGACTCGTGAATGCGAATGTGATTGCTTAAATGAATTTATCCTACTGCCTGAAAGAGTTCACAAGAATTATACTGTACGGTGCATTAGTCATACACTAGAGGGCACTGTGGGGCTAGTTACTGAGTACATTAGTCATACTTTACAAGAGAAACCTTCCATGAGCAACACCCAGACTAAGAGAAATGCCGGTATCGATCTGTCTTCATGAATGTGACGGAAATTATGAGCAAAATGTAGTTTTCCTGTTTTCATTGTCAGCTTTTTTATTATTAATGAGAAATTCTTTAAGGGGGTTAAGAAGCGTTCAGAATGTATGAACCAGAAATTGGTAAGTTTAATCAAAAAGTTTAGTCATTTAAAGGATTAACAATTGCTATGATGTATGTCAAATATTTATAGCCGAATAAGGCTAGTAGTATCAGCTTTTGTCAGCTATAAATATTTGAAAAGTAATTTAGTTGTTTGATATTTAACATATATATATATATATGTATATGTATATATATATGTGTGTATATATAATGTATGAATACCCTACTTCTACTATAGTTCTACTATATACTTTTACCATTGAAAGCTTAAATGTGTGATTTGTGGGCAATGTGCAATAGGGTTATGCTTTAGCTACTTTCATATCGTCCTTTTCCTTTAAGTGAGAAAAGGGTTGGCTGGAAACTTTATGGCTACTCAATAAGATCTTTTCTGTACTGCCTGTGGGTTTCATGTGGATTATTTTGGATGTCGCTCTCACTCTGAAACTGATGGGGAGACTGAAACATGTTCTGGGTACTCGGTGCTCAGAGTTTTTAATCCCACTTTCTGTATTGTGTTAACTAATTTTATATTTATACTTAATATTTAGTTGGATGCAATAAATGAATGATATCATCTATATTATTTTGGTTACATAACACAAGGTCTCACCCAAATAACTTGATTTTTTCTTATTATTCCAGCATGTCTTCTTGTATTTGCTGTGCACTGTGGGATATTGAAAGGCGAGAATCATATCCAGGCCAACTGCAATGATGATGTTAAACTGCCGTGTATAGCAAGGGATCAAATGTCCAACTATCGCTACATCATCTGGTTTAGAGACAACAACGCCATCATTAAAAGGAAAAGTAATAATGTAATATTTTACAACAACTCCTCTCCTGCATCTCTGGGCGTACAAGAGAGCTTGGTGTTGCAGAACGTGCAGGTTTTTGACTCTGGAAAGTACCAGTGTTCCTTGGGAGCAGACATTGGTGGCAGAGATATGGACTCGATTGTCTCACTCAGTGTTTCAGGTATGTGTGGTCTCAACCTTTACTGCATTTGTGTTTCTGGCATCTGAGTTAAAGGGCCACATTGAGGCAACTGAACCTAAATTCTATTAGGGACAGATTATTAGATATCACCTCCTTGCCTTTCTTTGGTTTCATTCTTTTATGACCATTTATGTAAAGACATAACCTGGTACTTGTTTGACCTGTAATATGTTTCTGAGAAAGAAGGAATTCTGTTTCATTGGATGCTTGAGACCTAGCTTTCTCTTCTTTCCAGAATGCATCACTGTGATGCCTGCCTCTGTGGGTCCCAGATTAGCCAAGGTTTCAGTTCTGTGGACTCTGCTGGGATTTTTGATCATTAGTGTGGCCAAAGTCATCTTCTGCTCCATAACAATCTTGGTGAGATCAAATTAAGTTTCCCCCTCTCTCTTGTCCTCTCAATCTCCCTCACCCACTCTCCTCACACACACTCTATCTCTTTCAGTCTCTCACAGTTTAAGCATAGGTTAGTGACATAATAAGATACAAGAAGCTACACTGAGTTTTTTTTAACCACTTTCTGTGGTTATGAAAACCAAAGGTTTATACCGACTGCTGTTTCTCACTCCTGTTAAAACAGGAAACTAACTTCATGTGATTGTGTCCTTACATACTTCAAATGCAAGCTGCAGAAAAATCTTTAGCATTGTATAAATTCTGCAACAGTTGGCTTCAATCATACTAATCATATATTTGTTAGCATATAAAATGCTAATAATGGATAAGCCAGTATAATGAACAACTAAGATTTAGGTCTGACATCAGAAATAACAAAGGGTTGTGACCTTTAAGCCTTCTGCTGTTTCCTCAGTGAGCAGGTGGGTGTTCGCTTCTTTCCATGACTGATGATCAGACGTTTTCATGCTTAGGTGTGCAAGCTGCTGCAAGGATATGCAGGGGGTCACAGAAGGGAAGAGAAGCAAAAACACAGACAACACACCAACCATAGCAAGTGCTAAGGAGCGGCACCTTCTGTGTGTTTTATGTTTTACACATTTTCAATTTATTTGTGTAGCACATTTTACATGCCAAGGTAATCGATGCTTTATTAACATTTGTAAATGAATACAGGACCATAAAGATGAATAAATATGATGTAGGTAGATGTTGTATATAGATAAAGATAAAAGAAATAAATGACAATGAGAACAGAAATGTTTTTAGTCCAGACTTAATGACCCTTTGATTGATGGATTCACTGGTGGTCATTAAACAATGCCTTAACACGTTTTGTTGTAGTTCTTTGCTACTGCTAACTGGCCCAGTACCCGTCTAAGAGGCTTACCGAGACTCTACTACTGCAGTGTGCGTCAAAATGCATTTAGGCTTTCAGTGCATCTGCATTACTGTGTAAAAGCCATGGTGCACTTTAAAACATTGTGTGATTTGTTTTATTACCTGGGCAGTGTTTATCAGCATATAAAGATACTATGACAAATAAACATGAAATCCTTAATATTACTGTGAATTATCACTAAAATAAATTGTGTGTGTGTATGTGTGTGTGTGTGTGTGTATAGTTTGTATGACAAAAATATTGATATCTTATGAAATGCAGAGTAGCACGCAGGTTTGGTTCTCAAATCTTTCTGACCTAAAATAAAGTCCTAAAAAATATGAAATCTTTTGGCCTAAGAACAACTAAAGCAGCAATTTACTGCTATAAATTATAAACCTTTTTGAACATGACAAGGGCTTTAAACGTAATTTGCTTTGGTGGCCTAAGATTTACATTTACAGCATTTGGCTGATGCTTTGACCCAAAGTGACTGAATACATCTTGAGCAGTTGAGGGTTAAGGGCTTTGTTCAGGGGCCCAAGAGTGGCAACTTAGCAGAGGTGGGGTTTGAACCAGCAACCTTCTGACTATAAGTCAAGTGCCTTAACCAGTGAGCGACCTCTGATCTAAGAAAACATGCTGTATAATGTGAACAAATATTCGATAGACAGATCGATAGATAGATTGACAGATTGACAAACAGACAACAGATAGATCGATCTGGATCCTGTTTAAATTAATCCTTCTGTAGACCTAATATTCTGTATACTCTCCTCTTAAACCTGACTAAGTAGGCTGTTTACAAGTAGTTACAGCAGCACGTACATACGTATAATAAGCTTTACTGCAGCCAATGAGAAAGGGTTCAGACATCGACTTTATACTTTGAATGTAAACATCTCGAGCTGAAGACCGAACTGAAATTACGGGGAAAACTAGGACATGCAAATAATAAGCACTGCTATCCGTAAGTAGCTTTTTTGCATTTACAATGAATTTAATGCTTGCGAATAAAATGGCACGGAAGTGGAGCGAATGCAAACAAAGAAAACGAAACTAAGAAAGTTATTTGATTACACCTATTTCGAGTAATGTTAATAATTTGATAGACATTCACTTGAAATAAAAGTTTGCTTAGTTAATATCATAATATAGACTACATAGGCATAAAATTGCATACAAGCCTTTATACATTTTAAGAAACAAACACGTTGAGCCTTCGTACATGCCTTGACTTCTTCCTAGTAAGACCGTCTTATTTTTATATCATTCTTATTATTAGAATATTTCAAATGTTGATCGTTTTTTTTAACTCGTGTTCCCAGTTTTCAGTCTGCTTGACCTGTCGGTAAATGGCAACCGACGTTTTGTAGACGTACAGATACCATGCAAGGCAAACACTGAGCAAGGACTACGTTATCGGAAAATCACCTGGTACAAGGTTTGTGTGGTATACACGACACACGCCTTGTATAGTGAATAGCGTGTGCTTATGCAGTCCTCCCATGCAAAAGCAGAAGGCTTGTTTCAGCAGGAAAAAAAAACCCCAAAACAAAACAAAAAAACCCCACAGACCAAACAGGATTCTAAGGAAAATTAAATGAAGCATATTCACAAATAGAATTTTGCCACAAATAAAGCTTATATGTTTGAGCATACACACAAAGTGTTCTTATATGGAGTGTTTTGGGGACAAAATGAAGGATTATAATTACAGAAACTTCGAGTCCGCTCTCAAAGTTACAAAACCACGTCCATGTCAAAAAGTAGCAGAATGAAATGTACTTGTCGCGCGAAAACAAATAAAATTGAGTGGAAAACTTTCGAGAATCAAAAAGACAGTTTGAATGTGAGCACGAAGATAAATAGGAGGGATATGAAAAACCTACACAACAGGAAGTAAAGGAAAGTTAAGAGTTACTAGATCATAATAATAACGGACAACAAAAAAGATTATAAGATGAAGTAAAAGACGATAACACAAAAGACAACACACTTGATAAACCACACGGACACCCTACAACTACTAAACAAAACATGACAGGAAGAACTAATGAACGAACACAGGGACAAGGCATGCACAGAACCAAAACATAATTGAAACACCATTAACAGAATTCCTCTAAGACAACGAACACCACCTAGACATAAGCACAAACTAAAACATGTAACTATCTTGAACAAACTATTACAAGACAGGGAAGAACGGAGGTCTAGCAAACAAAGAGGGGCGGGAGAAACTGTAACAAAAGAATCAGAAACAGGAAGATCAACTGGCAGGAAACCACTTAGCAAGGACCTAAACACCTATGAGCACGAGTAACACATATAGGAACAATAACCAGCAATGAAGAACAGAACTAGGGGACCTTAAATAGAAGAGGTAATGAGAAAGAAACAGGGAACACGTGTGAGAAAGGATAGCGAGGGGCAAAACAAAAACCCGGAAGAGAAAACCAGGACCGGAACATAGGATTGTGATTCCATAAGTAATTCAGGATAGCTTTTCCTCACTCTATACACGTCATTTATACCACTCGACCAGTCACTAAGCGCTTTGTATTTTCAAGCGTGAAAGTGGCTATGTAAGTTTACTATTATTTATTTATTTACTATTATTTATTTATTGCTATATGATGACAAATATTGATTGATTTATTTATTTAATTAATTTCAGTAATTCATTTTATATGCTCACACTCTTATGTAGCTCAACATTCAGCGAATACTGATATTTGATTTACACATTTCACTGCAGTAACAACCCCTTTAACAGATATTACTTACATGTATATTTATTATTATCTGTAGACTAAAAAAAACAGAAATTTTATTTTATTTTTATCTTATTTTTATTTTATTGTGCCTGCTCATTTAAACTTATGAAGACAACTAACCTAAATTTTTATTTAATGTAATTTATGCATTTTAATTCATTTTTTTCATTCCAGGTGGAAGAAGGTTCTGATGTGTTAACTGGTCTTGTGATGAAAGACCTGCATACACATAATATAACAGTCCTCTACAAAAATGCAAAGAAGTCCTACAGAGTGGGAGGTGATTATGCTTTGCTCCTCCCAGAGGCGGAGCTGAGAGACTGTGGGCGTTATCGTTGCACACTGTGGCCTCCAGTAGGTCATTATATTCAGGATGGAGACTATGAATACTATCTTCCAGGTGAGTTGTACTGAGAATTGGACACCTCAAAAATGATTTATTTAGTACTGTGGTAACCTTCGCTGTTCAGCTTATCCCTGTTAAAGCATAAATATAGTGATTTTGCTTGAGCCAGCAGATGAAAGAGATGTGCAGAATACACACAAATGCACACTGAGGTATCATTTATGTAACAATGAAGCATGAAAATAATTGAGATATTTTAAGAAGTCTCACACCATATTTCTAAATAGCAAGTTATTGCAATTTTCTACATATTTAATATGGTTCCAAAAGATAGAAACGTTTCTTGGCAAAATCAAGTAGAAATTTAAACTAATACCTGCTGTGACTGAGTTTATTGAATCATTTTGTTTAATAATTTAGGATGTGTTTTTCTGAAGTTGAATGTAAAAAAAACAAACAAAAAAAATTTCAAATGCAGGGAAAAACATTTCAAAAATCTGTTCAAAGTAGTAAATAAAATGAATGATAACAACAATTTAACCACTTCTTTCTACTATATGGTTTCTGTTTGTATTCAAGCTGTTTAGAGAATTTACATACTTTTAGACATTTATGTTAGTTTTGTCATAGCTGTTGGAACCAAGTGGAACTTTGGGGGTGTATCATTTGGTGCTGAAGAACAAAAGCTGTGCTATGTACAAATAGGGCTGAACCTAGAGCAAAACAGAAAATTTACAAAAATGGAAAACATTCTGGAAACATGACTTTTAGAGTAATAGAGGTGTTAATTAATGGTCATTCTCAATGAGCTACCTACTTTGTTTAGTTTTAGCATTTCAGATTTTATCAGTTGCCTATAGATACATTTGAAAATATATGACAAAGGTTGTATTAATTCACAGCCGAATAAAATATTGTTAAAAATAAAACAGTTGCTATTAATCTAAGAGGCAACATTTCACAAAAATGGTAAGAATGTTTGTATGTGTGGCTGCACAGTTAAACAAATTTTATCTTTTTTATTTTTTGTTTTTATTTAATATTTACATACAGGGTGCACAGAACGTCCTCGGCAGAGTGAAACATTTCCAGTTGAGAAGATCTGGCTGAGTCTGAGTAATATTCTTTCTCTAATAATCTTGGGTGTGTCTACCACTGCTAGCGTGATGGTTCTCTGTTACTGTTATACAAGGATGAAATGTGATACAAACACAAAACAAGTCTTGTAAATACAGCGCCCTCCATGATTATTGGCAACCCTAGTTAAAATGTGTTAAAAGCCTTAAAATAATGTTTTTTATTGCAGAATCATAATCTCACTCTGAAAAAATTTAGAAAAAAGCAACCTTCAACTCAAGTGAAAAAAAATTAAGAAAAAATCCTGACTAAGAAATAATTATTTTTCTCTTTTTTTGCATTGTTGTCCTATATTATTAAAAAAAAGAATTTATTAGAAGCAAAATAAAACAAATTACACAAGGGGTGCCAATAATTATGGAGAGCACTGTATGTAAATCTGCAGTATGTATGTTTTGTAGGTTTCAGTGAAATCAGTTAGTCAACTTTCTAAACGTATGGACAGCTTGGGCTATGTTTTTTGTGGTTTGTGGATGTGATACATACACATGACTGGGCACATTATTGCCTATACAGTTATTTACTCTGCATTTACAGAGTCCTGTTGCATGTAGGGTTTGCAGTGGCATGTATTCACAATCCTCTGTGCCTTTGAATTGAAAATAAAAAACTGTTAATTATTTTTGGTCTTAAATTTGTTGATTCACTCACCTCCCCAACATGCCAAGGCACACTATTTGAATGCCACAAAGAGAAAAAAACATTTTCACTTTAGAGAATTGTGAAATTTGAATTTCAAGA
Source organism: Sternarchorhynchus goeldii (assembly GCA_028565775.1). Lineage (NCBI taxonomy): Eukaryota > Metazoa > Chordata > Actinopteri > Gymnotiformes > Apteronotidae > Sternarchorhynchus > Sternarchorhynchus goeldii. The sequence goes on from JAOXYF010000022.1 coordinate 6,094,734, forward strand.
TTTGAAGTACAATATGTGTAAATAATGTATAAATATATAACCATGAAAAAGCAGAAGAAAAAATGTGTTCCGACCACACTTCCTGCTCCCCTCGAACATGCCCCCCCCTTCCCCAACACACACACACACACACACACACACAGACACACACACACACACCTAGTCACAACAGTCTACAGCCGACTTGACTGAATGAAACGTGACAAATAAGCTGATGAAATATGATTACATTAGCATTCTGTAGAATACTAGGTAAGCAACTTGTCTTATTTTACTATCTTCCATTTGTCTGTTTTCTATTCTGCGGTTTAAATTCATATAATGATTAGGTTTGGAGTAAAACATTGGTATTGGATGAGCCCTAGGGTAGTTACATTCAAGACTTAAACTTGTGATCTTTACATTCCTCGTGACATTAAGTTAAAGTCAAACACTCTTTGTTCATCTTAAATTAATCTACAGTTAGCCCATTAAATTCTAGTTCATGAATTTAGATAAAATAATAATCAGAGCCTTGACAAAAATAGTTACTAATATGGACCCAAGGTGGTTATTATAAACAGTGAGATGCTATGACTTGTTACAAAGGAACTGTGCTAGAGGTGAAAATCATTCGCTGTGTAAGTAATTGTGTCCATGTGGACCTGGTACTGGATGTGGTAATGTGGTTTTTAACTATGTATTCTGCTTGTGTGCTGCTATTTCTCAGAAAAAGGCAGATGAGGGTTAGGCTTTCCTGTTCATTTCAGACTGTTAATGTGAAATGGTGTTGGTCTCAAAAGCAACCGGCATGGATGTCTCAGTTTAAGAGAGTGAGTGGGTTTCTTTACCACTGTAAATGAAAAAGGAAAATATGAAAATGAACTGAGGGTGTTTGGCCCATAAGCTTTGATTAACGATTCATTATCTTTTCCATTTTACTTGCAGCTATTATGCATTGCAAATTTTGTTCTGATAATGAATCGGTATGCAGTGCCTTTGTGGTAGGAAAATATAGTCATTTTGTGATGTTTTTTTGCAGCGTTGTGTGCAGGTGTCTTCACAATACATTTCTCCAAAGCCACAGAGGATGCCATATTAATAAACTCAGACTGCAACCAAGACATCACCCTGCCCTGCACTCCCACATTCAATGGCCGTGTTTACATGTCCATCGCCTGGTACAAGGTACAGCATCCTGAACAGCCTCACTGAACATGTAATGCTTAACTTGCTTTTGTGTAAACAAAGTGTTTGAATCACTTGACTGCACTGATGGAGAAGAACACATGGAATACTTTGGTTGCTACAACACTAGAGCTTGGTAAATCCACATGTTTTCAAATCATCAATCAGGAAATACTTTCCATATCACTTTTCTCAGCAAAACAAACCACTGGTGCATGTTGAAATATTAGAAATGCACATAAATAGCAAAATATTTTGTTTTATTTTTCCAGGTCAATGACATTGGTGATGAGGGTATTATTAGGAGAACCTATAAGAATCCTAAACCGGAACTGTACTCCAACTATGGGAATATAGCATCCCTCACAGAGAACAACTCTCTTGTCCTGAAGAATGTCACTGTAAGACATGCAGGAAGATACAAGTGCTTCCTAGCTGCAAACCTTGGAGAGAAAAATAACCACTCAGTTGTCAGGCTGAATGTCTCAGGTATATATGCCTACTAAAAGGGTTATGAATGTAAACAAATGAAATGTCATACTTTTATTTTTTTAATCAGGTCCCTGACTTTGCTGAATTTCTTTCCTTCTCTTTTTCTTTCTTTTTCTGTCCCTTCCTCTCTTTATCGTTCTGACTTTGTCACAACCCTAATTTAGCTGAATTCCACATTTACTGGTGATTACCTGTTGAAAATGTTTACTTTTGGCAAAAGCTTGTACCTTAAGTTCTTTCAATCTTCCTAGAGTGTGTTACCATAACAGCACCTGCCCCTGCCTTCATGGGTACGTTAGTTCCTCAATCCACTGAGGTGCAGAGCACTGTGATGAAGCTGCCTAAGCCGGAGGAGATTAATGCCCTGTTGGCCTTTGTCGGTTTTAGCACTGTTGGGCTGACTAAAGTTCTACTAAGTGCTGTGTGTATGTGGGTAAGTTCTCTATGTGCACTCTTACAATGTTGGATCATTTTCAAGGTTTAATCATGTTGATTTTTCTTCCCAGGTAATTTATACAACATCTGAGCACCGTTATTCTAGTATTACATCAGCTGTGGGAATAATCATAAAAAATAGTAAAAACTACAGTGAGTTTCATAGTGAAGAATGTCCTAAAAAGTTATTTGCTAAAGTTTATAAAGTTCCTTACAAGAATTGTTCAACATTTTCACCCTGCAGTTGGTAACATTCCAGGGGTTTGCTTACCCCACAACTTGCTAATTAAAGGCTTGCTGTGAGAGGGTTAGGGTTAGTGTTGGGGCTTGCTGTGAGAGGGTTAGGGTTAGTGTTAGGGCTTGCTGTGAGAGGGTTAGGGTTAGTGTTGGGTTTTCTACTTAGAAGATGAAAGTGTTCTTCAGGCTCACTGTCAGCTGTGCATGTAGTATAATAAGATACATAATAATTAATGTATTTTTAATAATAAGTTATTTATTTTTTTGTTTTGTTTGTTTGTGGACATATCAATATTTGTTCTTTCAAAATAATACCTGTAGAGCTATAGATTAACTTCAAAATCAATGAAAATTTAACTGTTTTACTTAACAAAAAAGAAAAAAAGGAAAATATCTAACTTTTACTGATGAAAAAATGAAAAATATACTCTGTGCTCTATTAACTAATATTTCGTTTTTTGTCTGGAATAATCTCAGTTAGACATTTCATATAACCAATTTCAAAATTACCCCACAGCATCTCAGTGAGATTAAGACATGGGCTTTGACTTGGCCATTCTAGAACTCTTTTCATTTCTTCATCTCTTTTGAGACATTCCTTGGTAGGTTTACTGGAATGTTTTGTGTCCATGTCACATTGCATGGTCCACTCCTGCTTAAGCTTTAGTTTTTGGACAAATGGTCTCATTTTCCTCAAGCACCTTCTGATACAGTGAAGAATTCATAGTGGATTCTGTGATGGGGCTTGTCAGGCCCTGCTGCAGCAAACAAAGCAGCCCCAAACCATGACATTGCCACCTCCATGCTTCACAGTTGGGATGAGGTTCTTGTGTTAAAATGCTTTGCTTATTTTGCACCAAAACCTTCCATTACTGTCCCCAGTACTGTGCCCAATGTTCTTTGTTCCAGAAGTCTTTGTTTAGATGTTCCTTGGCAAACTTTAGATTTGACCTAACATTTTTTGTGGACATCCCATGAAAATCAAACTTTTGGAGTCTCTTTTTGATGCATGCCCTTTGACATCTACTTGTGGCAAGAGCTACCTGTAAGCCCCTTTGGATCATGCCGTGGTGATACCACTCACTTCAACAATCAAGAGTGAACCAAACTAATGTCTGATACTTAAATAAGAGCCTCCTCCAAAATCCTCTCCAACCATGGTTTAATCTTTTGCAGCTGATGTGTTGCACCTGCTTCTTAATTTTAGGTATGTTAAGTAATAATAAATGGGGGGGAGGGGGGTCTTAACCTTTTCCTTACAGGAAAATTTGCATGAGCATTTGAATTTGTTATTTGAATTTGAATTTGCATTTGAATTTGCATTTGCATTTTCCTTACATGAAAATTTGCCTTTCATGTATAATACAAGTAATATACAAGTTTTTTTTGTTTTTTTTTTAAAAATACATATGGTACTGAACTTCTTTTAAAATCTGTAAATCTGTAATGGAATCCCTCAATGTCTGATTCTGTCATTATATTGTATTATTTCCATACCGTTATATTTTGCTAACCTTTCTATTGTCTATTTTCCACATTCCTAAGTTGCACAAAATGTATTTTCTTAGTCTGCACTTGCAGATATTTCAGGTTTAACAAAGTGGGCATAAACTTTTGATGACTAAAATCAGCACACCTACTTTGACATGAGATCAAAAGAAATCTGTTTGCAGCCCACAGAACTTCACAGGAAAGGTTGTGTGCAGTTGTGTTCTAGTCTAATGGTGATTTTAAAAATAAAATTGTATGTGTGACATATTGAAGCACGAGCAAATCATGAGTGGAGAAAACTAATTTTAATAGCAAAACCCCCCAAAACAGAGGCATTTATTCAGCGTAAGAGTCTCTGAGGGTTTGGAGTCAGGAACCATCACTGCAAAACACTGAACTCTGATTCCTGTGGGGATCAAATAGGTGAAGGGGAATGAGACACAGGTGTGTGCAGTAATCAATACATCAAAGAGGAAGGGAACGGTGGTGTATGGGGTTTGGCTGGGTGTGACAATTTGTTAACATTTACTGTGAGTAATAAAACTAACATCTCTTTCTCTCAAAATATATATGACACCAGGACTTTTTAGTGGAATTTTCTTGCAAGAATGTGATTCTGTAGAACAAATGGAACTGTTTATATAATAGATTGGATGCAGTGGTGCAGGTGCTGCCTAAATCTCTCAGTTTGAGCAAAATTGTACTAATGGTACATTCTTGGCTTTTCTCATAGGTGGTGATAGTGTTTAAGAAACGCAGAAAAAGGAAGATGTGGAATTAAAAATACATTGCCAAAAATTTGTCTGTTTTGATTATTGTTATTATTTATCTTGAGTATATGAGCATAATATGAGCAACAACTCAAAATATGAGCAACAACTCAAAAAAGATAAACCGGGACACACCCACTCCCACACCACACTTCTCACTCCCCAGCTCCTCCTCAACAGTAGTTATGCAGTTGGAAAGCTCACCCAAACAGTGCATGTTACAGGTGGACTATAGACTAGGTGGCTGGTGAGAACACTACCAAACTAATGACAGTTGCATAATTTAAAACATTTGCTACCATTCTGAGATCTCTGGACAAAATAACAAACAAAGCATCACCAAGAACATGGTGTCCACTACTCTATACTGATAACAAGGAGAAAACTAAATGGTTTTGAGTCCCTCCTTTCCTACATTACTTAAGACATCCAAGGTATTTATTTAAGATTGCACAGGCAAACAAATCTGGTGGTGTAGGCCTGATCAAAAAGTAACATGCAAACAGTAATTCAGGGCAAAGTCATTGCACAAAATTGACAGTATCGTATTACTTTATATACAGGATGAGACAGGCAAAGCAGTGGTATAAATGGTTTTCAGTGTCTGATTTAAAGGAGCTGAGAGCTGGTAATGAATCAGTCAGGGACAGGACACACGAGAAGAAGTGTGACAAGTCATCAGTGATGTCAATGAACCAGACTTGAATCTCGCACACGGAACTCATGCTCACAAATAACACATGAAGTCAATGGCTCCCTCCTATGCTTGGTTCCTGTAATGAATACATTATACAAAATAAGAGGTGTGTACTAGTCTGTCAAGTACATTGATCCTCTGTATTATGAGTTCATTCTAATTGCCAGGACAGCATTTTGAGTGAGTTGCTCAAATTATTTCTCAGCATGGACTACAACCTCTGCAGTTACAGTGGAAGCTGAAGGCAGAGAGCCAGGTGAGGGTTGCATTATGTCAGCGAGTATTATAGAGAAACATGGATTCACCAACATTGTTCGATCATTGATGTGTCTTGTCAAGCTGTTCAGACTCAAAAATCCCTCTCTGTCAGTCTAGCAAATAATACAAATTGCAATATAAACAATTTCCTACTGCTCTGATATATAAAAATAGGTGTTATTTCTAGGCACCAAAGTACCCTACCATAGCACATAGTCATTACTGCAAATAACATCCCATTGGAGAAACACTACAGCATTGTTTTACATTTAAATTGAATTTGAGAGACATATCTTCTGTCTCTATAGCTGTAGAATAGTCTTGTTATTACTTCAATCCCATCTCTTATATTATGGCATCACTGACATTCAGAACTATTGTAAGAACACTAGAATTACCTCTCATCAACTTTAAAAAGTGCCATTTAATAGGGTAAGAAAGTAAATAATTTAAAATCGTAATACACATTCTTAGAATCTGATCTCTGATGCAGAGACAATCAAATTCAATGTCCTTCCTTGTCTCCTATAAAAGCACAGCTATTTTAATTCTTAGAAAACCAGGCAGAAAGAAACAAACAGAAGTGGGATCAGCACATAATGGGACTCCTGCCTGGTTCATTATACCAGAGCAGGGAGAATAGATGCAGGTTTGCGTCATCATCTATATACCACTAGCATCCTTCTGGTCTTCAGGCTGCTAATTATGTGAAAAACCTTGCAGATGGATTAGAAGCCACGCCAGTAGTCTGGATGAAATCAGAGCCATTTTATTTACTTGTGTTTTTTCCCCAGAGTGAATGTGGAGCACTGTGTATGTGATATCAAATCAAATCAAATCAAATTTATGTAGCGCTTTTACAACACATGTTGTCACATGTGATACACATCTTCTTCATGGTTATAAATGGTCTTAACAGCACAGAGGCTCAACCACTTGAGCGTTGCATATTTTGGTGGCTACAGAATCTGAGAAGAGTAGCTGCTCTTCTCTAAGTACTTCTTAAAGATTTTTTAGATAATGATAATTTTTTAAGTATTAAATCTCTTTGGGTCAGACTAAAATCACAATTTTCTTGTAGGAGAAACACTGATTCATGGAAGGATGTGAACAGTTTCTTTAGTCAAAAGGACCATGGCCATGGCCCACATCCTAGTGCCTTTCCGGTGAGAAGCGTGATGACAAATGCAATCTTAGCTGTGTCTGAGGGAAAAACAGCAGGCGAGAGACTAAAAGGAACATGGCAGCAGGAATCCTTGATGAAAACTAGATAGGACTCTGACGGCAGCTGAGGAGGTGAAACACGGTCATGCAGACTGGGGTGGTTAGGATGGCAGGACCTTGGATAGTGTGGGTGAGGTTCTATGTTGAAGTGCTGAGAAAGGTGTTCATTACACAGTAGTTTACTCTGAGGTACCAAGGAGACATGAAACTGTAACAAACCTGTTGAATCTATTCGAGGTGAAGTATTCTGTAACAAACAAGGCTTAGAGTGGTGAGAAGACTGCATATGCAGGGAAGTTTTTTTAAATAAAGGAAGCAAAAAAGCAAAGCCCAAAGGCAAAAAATAGAGTTAAAATCAGAATACACACTGAGAGAAAGTTGCAGGCTCATACCACTCCTCACGCTACCCACAGTCATGGGAACAACTGAGGCTCTATTCCGTGACATGTTTCTCTTTTATATACTGTATACCTGTGGATATTGTATCAGACAGGGTCATCCAGTTCACCGTGAGAGTCTGGCATTCTTTCTGCACCATACACAATGTTTCTGTCAGTCTGATTAGGTGGAAGGCCTAAATCAAGAACCAGGCCAATTCCTTAATTCATGCTGCAGTTACTTTCAACACGACTGGAGCTGTTGTTTACCCTGGGCAGAATATGCACAGAATTCACCGGCTCACTCTTACCAGTTACCAGTCTTCTCTCTTCCCCTGGTCAGGTGAACCTTCCAAAGTACCTGCTGTGGACAACTAATTTACATATAGTGAACAGAACTGGGAAGAAACCCATGTGAATCTCCAAAAGGCTGTCCAGAGACAGAAGATTCAGGCAGTTTGTCGTTGCAGGGACTGCTCCTCATACGCTCCTGGCCAGTTTGTGTGGTTATTTGCAAAAGATCTGCAACTAAAGACATCGAGTGGTCACCGGCCTACAGGGACCAGCTCGCTGTTGAACCCCCGCCGGCAAGGTTGTGCACTGCAGTTGGACTGTTGGACTGGGAGGGCTATGGTCTTGAGCTCATTCATGCAGCCCATCCAGATCATCCTGTGGGAGCTGGCAGGAGCTTGCCTGTTCTGTTGCGGTGGGGGTACTCTAGCCACTAGAGGTCGTCCTAAACAGAGCACAGTTACCATAGCACAGTTACCATAGCTACCACCACTGAACTCAAGATTCCTCACTGTATGCTAAGCATTCTGCTGTGCCTGTATACAAATCACCTGCTATTGCTTTTGGGTCTCTGACGGTACCTGTATTTTTGGACTTTGCCCCCTGCCTTTGTCCTTTTGTATCTCTGCTTTTCTCTCAGTACTTATTCTGGTTTTGACCATGTTTTGCCTTTGGACTTTGCTTTGTGCTCCCTTTATTAAAAAAAAAACCACACCTGCATATAGGTCCTTCTCATCACTCTGAGCCTCATTTGTTACAGATACGTCTGATAAGGAATGAACAACTTAGATGGCTTATCCAATCAAAAACAAAGCAACATTATAGCACGTCCGATTCATCAAAACTAGTTTTGTAAAGGAATGGTCTTAACACAAATTAGAAGTAGAATAAACCAATGCACAATGGAAATACGTGGAAAACAAGCAAATACATGGAAAACCTACTTTGAAAAATTATTCCAAGTAGTTTCCTCAAAATCTTAAACCATTAATAACATGCTTGATTGAAATATTTCTGTTCACTAGGCCTACATTTCAAATTACAGGAATATTCTTTTAAATTACTCTGACACTGAACAGCTGAATATTAAACACAGCAAGTCAATTTTTTTTACAGGGGTACTATTGAACATTTGCAGAAACTATGCAAATCGTCCAAAGATCCATGATATGAATGTTTAACATCTTAGCAGCGTGGTGTTCTTAGTCTGAGGTCTCCAACGCTGAGATGTCAACCAACAAAGTAATAAGAAAGAACAGACTCAGTTTATTTGGTTGAATTTAAATCAGACTTGAATATACAGTGAAGCTGAAAGATTTTCTGTTTCTATAAAGCAGCCTTTACCAGTTTGCAAGTGTGTAAGCTTTATTTCCATATTTCACCATAAACGCTTCAAACATCATATAATAAAATACAATTAAATACAACACCAAAAAGTAATGAAAAGTCAAACAAGACATAAAATAAACCAAATAATTACATTTCAAAGTAAAAATGGCGAGACAATCAAACAAACAAAAAAACCCCAAAACAAATTTAGTGCATTTTGGCACAAGAAACTGTTAATTAACAATGCTGCATTAACATCGTTAATTGCCATTTGTAATTCAATTGTTAATTACAATTTCTCATTTAACCACAGAAAAGTTATGCATAAGGCCAAAGTTCAGTGCAGTGTGAAATCTATATATGACCTGCAAGTGACTGTATGTGTAAAGGCATAGGAGAGGTGTCTAGTGTGTACAGAAGAAATGAGGGGCATCAGTAATGCTCAGTGAAGTGAGGGGCATCAGAAATGCTCAGTGAAGAAGTGAGGGGCATCAATAATGCACAGTCAAGAAGTAAGGGGCATCAATAATGCACAGTGAAGAAGTGAGGGGCATCAGAAATGCTCAGTGTAGAAGTGAGGGGCATCAGTAATGCACAGTGAAGAAGTGAGGGGCATCTGTAATCCTCAGTGTAGAAGTGAGGGGCATCAGTAATGCTCAGTGATGTAGTGAGGGACATCAGTAATGCTCAGTGATGTAGTGAGGGGCATCAGTAATGCTCAGTGAAGAAGTGAGGGGCATCAGTAATGCTCAGTGAAGTGAGAGATTCATCAGGTGACAACAGCCATGAACTGTGAAGAAATATTACAGTTATAATTGGAAGAAGCATACGTTCATATAACAAGAATGCAACCGGACAATGTAAACACATGCACATAATAGCACACACAAAATTGTCTCTTACCGTTAATCAGCATTTTTTCCACAAAACAGCCCATCCACAAAACAAAGACACAGTTTGACACAAGCTCTGTCTACAGAACATTAAAATTTGCTTCAAAAGTGTTAAGAGCATAAACAATTGGCTGGAAACAGAACCTTATTTACAGTAGTAGGTATGGGCAGTCGAGACAGAACGTTAAGGCTCACAGAACACAGTGGGAATAGAATCGCTCTTTCTGTGGTCAAATTAAAGCGTAAAGCCGGAGATTTACTCCAACACTGTGTCAAATGATATGTAACCAGACACAGGAGACATGCTGCCAGGTTCTCTATACTACATGAGCAAACGGGAGAACTTTGACACAGTGTTCTTTTAAGAAGTCTGTCTCATAGAATTTCTTAATAAGTATCCAGAACATTATGAATCTTTAACCACAACAAGAAGCTGCCTGTCAGTGTCCTTTAGTTGAAAATTTAGAGGGAAAAATCCCAAACACTTTGTATAAAAATATAATAAATAAGCAATATGTAATATAGAGTCACTTTACAGGAAGTACAGACATCTGTTATTACAGAATTACACAAACAAATTCTTCCCAAATGTATTACTAGAACTGTGGGTACTCTACCTCTGTTTGAAGCAAAAGAACATCATGTTATGTTTGTATGCTCATGTTCTTAAGAAAGTTAGTTGATTTGTTAATTCTCAAGTCCTCTGAGATTTAACACAGTATCAGTTTAGTCAGCTCCTGCTCCAGTCAAACCTGCATATATCTGCTTTTTCATCTCACCCCTTCTCTCTTCCTGCCTCTTTCACTCCGTTTCACTGTCCTTCTCCCCTTCCTGGCGTCTTTCTCTTTGCCCCTCTGTCTCCGTCTCTCGCTCTCTCTCACACAGCGGGACTTGGCAACCCGTGCCAAAGCAAAACAGGAGCTCTTTGAAGGTCTTCCTCATCTCCAGGCTGCGAAAGGCATAGATAAGGGGGTCGATGACAGAGTTGCACATGATGAGGACTAGATAGGTGGTGAAGTGGGACATGTAGCACAGGCAGAGTGGGTGCTGTGGGCAAGCCACCAGGAGAATGAGGTGTAGGAAGAAAGGAGCCCAGCAGCACACGAACACCCCCAGCAAGATGGTGATGGTGACCGCTCCCTTCATGCAGGTGTGTTGCCGTGGTGCTGGGTTGCCGACGGCGACAGCTGCCGGGGGCAGTGCTGCAATTCGTTGCACGTGGAGCCTGGCCAAAAGGAACATGTGCACGTAGAGAGTGGCCATCAGTGCCAGCATGGCGAAGAACATTGTGATCAGACAAACAATGACTGTCTTGCTCTCAGAGTACACGATGAAGACGATGCCACAGATGATGCACGTGAGCCATATGGCGCCGATGGCTTTGAGTGCACGGCGAACGGTCACGATGCTGTGGTAGCGCAGCGCGTAGAAGATGGTGACGTAGCGGTCGATGGCGATGGCGAGGAGGTTGCAGATGGACGCCACTAGGGAGATGCAAATCATGGAGTCGAAGGTGTTGTCCATCAGCCGCACGATGTGGTCACTCAGTTGTAGAAGGTTGTTTCTCAAAATCGCAATTACGATTGTCTCTAGAGAATTGGAAACACTCACCAGCATGTCCGCAGCTGCCAGGCTGCAGAGAAAAAAATACATGGGCGAGTGGAGGTTCTTGTTTTTCACAACAGCAGAAATGACCAGGATGTTCTCCAGGAGACTGACGATGCCAAGGGTGAGGAAAACCTCTGCCTGGATCTGGACCTGTTGACAGAGTGCCCCCAGTGGAGGGGGGCTGGTACTGCTGTTAGTCAGCCACTGTGATGCGGATCCATTCTTAGGTTCCAGTTCTGTGGAGCTGAGTTGAGATCTGTTCTGCTGGAGGACCACATGATGGGAAGATCCGTTCATTGGGAGCCACAGAACAAGAGAGAGAGAGAGGCAGAAAAACAGAGTTAAGAAGAAAAAAAAAATAGCAAAAGAACCAGTGTCAGAGAGGTGTGGAATGGAAGGGGAGAGAGATCTTGAACACAGAAAGAATTAGTGACAAAAACATATAAAATGTAAAAAGAAAACAAGTTGGAAAATAAACAACTGCAACAAAAAATAATTAGGAAAAAAGTAAACAAGCGCACGATTGATAATAGATGTAGGGTGCAAGAGATGCTGAATGAATCAAATGGTAGGTTAGAAGTCCTCTTGCAGGCTTTTCTGTGGGAAAGCAGACTGACTCTCACTACCTGATGCTGCCACTGACACAGTTTTCACTCGATACAACCCTCTCCTGCTTTTTGTCCATGTGTGAGTGAGCAAGTGAGTGAGGGAGAGAGAAAAACACAGTGAGGTAAGAGAAACATGAATGGTTAAAAGAAGAAGTGGGCGTTCAACATTACACACATTAAATTCTTAACAGTAACTTAATATGAAGGTCTTTACTGGATGCCGTAGACAGGCTGCAATGAACTCTACAGATTATAAGGCACATTTTGGTGAATAGACACACACACACACACACACACACACACACACACACACACACACACAACCAAAATGTTGACCCTGACTACTGTAAGAAGAAATGACTTGCTCTTTGACTAACTCTAACAAATTGTACCTTCATGTTACAGTTACACCCAAGGACAAAAAGAACCCAAAGAAAAAAGGTGAGGGGGATCTTCAATAAACCAGAAAAAAAGATACATGAGGATGTAAACACAGGCAGTTTTCCATCTAGTCCAGCTATCTGAAACCTGCACAAAATCTAGAATATGTACTGTATATATATCATTATATTATAATTGGCATGTCAAATCTTTTAAAAGTTATATCAAATATTACTATCTGTTAAACGTTCTATAAGTTTTTCTGTGATTCTTGGAGTCTGAATGCCATGCCACTGATACAGAAGGGTCTTTCCATTCTACAAATTATAAGATGTTTTCTCAAGTCATATAAAATGTTTTTGTTTATTATCCAATAGATTATTGATCATACCACCAAGTTACTGATCATACCACTAGGCTATTGATCATACCACCAAGTTACTGATCATACCACTAGGCTATTGATCATACCACCAAGTTATTGATCATACCACCAGGTTATTGATCATAACAATAGATTATTGATTATACCACCAAGTTACTGTTCCAAGACACCAAGAGTCATCACTGTGCTTTTACAGAGTTCATGTAAATAGGGGATAAGGACAAGAAGACTTAGTGAGGGACTTCTGAAGCATTTTGGGATTAAGTATTCTTAATCTGGCAAGGAAAATTCCAGAACATGTTGTCTTGCAACAAACCTACATAAAACTATATGAAGAGAAAGCTTTTCAGTATAGGTCCAGGGAGAGTCCAATCTACTTCTCAAATTCCCTCATAGGAAAGCTCACTGTTATCAAGAGGCCATAATTAGCTTTTCCACTGCTATAGTTTCCGATTTTCAGCTAGTTATCAGCTCCTTCATAACGGATCTATTATGTGTCTGACTAGAAATAGGATATTTGTAATAAACACAAAGTGTGTTTTACTAAGTGTGGCGTCACCAAGCAACTAGAAACACAGGAAATAGAGAGGTACCCAAAAAGGAACTGCTTTCCTCTCTCAAACATTCTAACATGAACAACTGTGACTAGGAGAGGGATGTGTATATTCAGAATCTCAGGAACATAAGAATAATGAAAATGGAGGTTAAAAAAAGATTGTTTTTCATCAGGTACATAGAGGCCTCTCAGGTACGAACATGGATGAGTGAGTGCACGCTCGTGTTGGTGGCATTAGCTGATCTTTTGCATTTGTTGTTAAGGAGAAGCAGAAGCTTCTGACCCTGTCTCAGACACTCACACACACACACACACACACACACACACACACAAACACAGTTAGTGCCTCTAACTATTGAACCAGTTCACATTTTTCCCTCAGTTTTTACTGCTTCTGAAACTTTCAATCCAGTAATAATTGTTTTCTAGTGCATGATGTCTTGGCTCAAGTGAGTTTGGTGGTAAACATATAGCTGTGGACTTCCTGGACTGGATGAAATTTGGTCATGATCTTTCACTTGATTTATGGCAGTAGTCTGAGTAATGCTGTTATTATTTAAACAAAAAGTATGTGAACATGAAAAAATCTGCTTAGAAAAAATTACGTTTTTGTCCTCCAGAGGGCGTAGGTGTGGAGCAGAGGGGCAAAACTATAACCACTGTCCATGAAAAAAAACAAAAAAAGAAAACAAGAAGTCTTTATTTATTTCATTCCATTACTCTTTTTAGAGTCATGGAAGCCTGTGTGAGTGGCAAAGCATCAGGACAGTGAGTGTGGCATTTACTCAAAATGCCACAGTCTTTATGGAACACCCACACAAAACCCAGCATGAACACATATGAAATGAACTGCAAATGACAGGAAAGAGCTTATCACAAAATGCATCCATCTTGTTCACCAGTCATAGGTCTTACGTCACTTTGTATTGTTTGTTTGAGCCGCCAAGAAAATCATGTTCACCACAAAGTTTCGACATGTTACTAAGCAGATTTATTTATAATAAACAAGAGTTCAGAAGTTCATGTCTACATTAAGTCCAACAGATACTAGCCCTTGCTTCTTTGTTGTTGATGCAGTCAAGAAAGTTAACCAGACAGAACATACTGATTGCTTTGAAGTTCCACTAGAAGGATAATTCTAAAAACGAAGGTTCCGACAGTGGTGGTTTTAGGTACAGGGGGAAAATTAGTTGTTGAAGAATGGTGGGGAGGATTGAACTACAAGCTAGAACTGCCAGTGTGGTCCACTTCTCTTTTTACTGCCTGTGCAACTGAAAAGAAAATGAACTGCATTTATAGGCTAATTGCAGACTGCAATGACATGCTTTAAAGTGTCAATTTCCATTCCTTTTAGAGCACTCCAAAACCTCCAGGTGGGTCTAGTTGCCCACAAAGCCTAAGGCAGCAGTGGAGAACCAAAGGAGATTTTCATCCACGTGTGGCTTTTTGAATAACACTTCTGCAGCAGCACACCTGTATTCTTCTGGCATATGTCCTGGAATGCTGAGACCAAAGAGGCAACCAGGTGGCCATTTAACAGAATAAGTGCCAGGGCTTATTAAACTCAGCACACGTCCTGAGGTGGCTATCACTGCTGTGGTGATTATTCCTGAGGTGGCTATCACTGCTGTGGTGATTATTCCTGAGAGAGTCTTTAAATTTTAAAGATCTTCACAGGTAAGAGGGACCTGAGGGCAGTTTTAAGCCACCCATCTAAAGCCCTTATCATTGAAAGACAGAACCGTTTTAAGCCACCCATATAAAGCCCTTATCATTGAAAGACAGAACCGTTTTGTAAACATGAATCTGTCTGTAATCTATATGAATCTATGAATCTATAATCACTGACAGTACGCATCCCTGTCAACACAGCAAAGTAACTAGTTAGACAAATGTAATGGTGTTAAATCGGCCAGAAAAAGAGCTCAGGTTCATTGCCCTCTGCAGTCACTGATAAGAAGAGGCTGTACAAGTCAGTTGAATGAACTATTGCAAAGTTTCATTCTAAAGTGACTGAGTTTATGAACTAAAAACCTCTTGGGAGGAATGGCTGTTTATGTTATCACGAAATGTGTCCTATTATGACACAGGTGAACAATAACACTGTATAAGTGTTTCACTAAGATACTTAAATATCATTTTGAATATTTGCATTTTAATATTTTATGGTTTTAAAGACTTTGAATACTTACTCAACTACATTTAAAAGAGATTGTACCTACTTTTAACTTGAGTTGATAAAGTGTGTATTATTTTGAGTAAACCAAAACAAACAAACAAACAAACAAACAAACAAACAAACAAACAAGCAAAAAACCCCAAAAGTTTTTCTTTTTGCACTTAAATAAGATGTTATTTTGTCGACAGACATCCACCTACTTACTGTCACAAGCAAACCTGAAGAGTTATTTAATTATTATTTAATTATAAGTTGTCTGCGTATTTGGGTTATTTTACTGCAAATACTTGAATACTTTACCTCAAGGGCATTTTAATATGTAAGTTTCACGTTTAGCAGAGTAATATTACATGATTTCTATTTAAGTGAAACCCTGTACTAAAATGTTTTTACTTGTTAAGTACTGCATTTTACAAACTACTACAACAGACAGGCACTTGCTGGTCAGAGTACTAAAAAATTATATATATAATTTTAAATAGTTTAAATAGTTTAACAGTTTAAAATACGTTATTTTAGCCGTTTGACGTTTGACTCTAGAGACCTTCTCTGCACGGCGAATATTCCAATGCAGTGTTAAACGATATTTGCACAACAGCAGATTATAAGAGAAAAGGATTCATACGATTTAGAATTTTTTGCCCGTGATATTTTATGTTTCCGATATATATGATTCTGTTTTCTATGTCAGGTTTAAAATGTTACAGACAAAAGCAGAATAGCCCTGAAAACGAATGGAATTACGCACTACGAGTTAACGTGTAATCCAATAGTTAATCTTCTCCCGCTGTGCTTAAAAATCAACAAATAAAAGGCGCTAAAGCTAGAGAAGGAGCTTCGATGGTCTGAAGAACACCAACAAACACTCAGGTGGCCGCAAAAGAAATACAATCGATTGCTATGGACTTGGTAAAGTTCTCCAAAAAACTCTGGAGCGTGCGTAAACAGCTTGTACTGCTGCTCGCGCCTCTAGTGCTGCTTCCTCTGCTCTTCGCTCTACCTACAAAGGTAGGGTTCACTGTTCGTTCTGTAAACACGTGCGTTTTTCTGGTGAGTCTTCGTTGTAAGTAGTTAAACGTCAAGGAAGAACAAACTATGTGAATGAGTGCTTACCAGGGTGGCCTAACAGTACAGTTTGTACCATGTAATTTATCATGAATAGACATATATGTAAACTCTGATTTATGGAACACAATAACATCTCTTGATTGTCAAATTCATAAAACGTATTAGACCTATCCAATGTGGGCCCTCTATTGCACATGTTGTGACATTGAAATTGATCATTTTTCCCTAATTGTTGCTTTTTAAAAGTCCATAGTGCAGGAGTGTAATTTTAGCATTGCAAGTTCTTCTTCTTCTTCTTCTTCTTCTTCTGCTTCTTCTTCTTCTTCTTCTCCTTTAAATTTTCTGCATTAAATGCATAGTCTTGCATCTTGTTAACTCTATGTCACAGTCTCAAATACAACGTTGTTATTAATCCTAGCTGAATCCCTGCATAATCCCTGCATTAACCCATAATCCCTGCATTAACCCATGCTGAGTTCCTCTAGATTTTGCTGGGTTTATTTATTTTTTGCTAATTTGCATAATAAGCAAAACCTGCATTGCATGCTCGTCTTTGAGTTTTGGTCTGCGCAAAACTGATGTAAAAATATTCACAGAGCCACCTCTTATAAAGCATCAAAAACATTTTTAAATGGTATGGCTGCTTTATGTGAATCAAAAATCCTGTGGCAACGCTTTATTCCACATAAACATCTTAAGCAGCTGAACTGGTGAAATGTTCATTAAATGTTAAGCACAATACTTACATTTTGGGTATTGATTTTGAGTTAGCTGACCAAATTTGGTGGGCGTTTTGTTAATAGGGAGTCCTGAGTGCTATAACTTGCAAATAATTGTTCTTGTAGAACCACAGGTCTGATCAAGCTGAAACGTTGAGGGTAAGATAGTTGAAGGATTCCGAAAGACAACTAGACAACTGAAAAAAATGGGGCCATTGTTAACTAATGAGATTGTGCCATTCAGCTGATGGGCTTAGCATAGACAGAGCCACACAGAACTTGTACAGGGGAGAACTTTCTAGAAGCCTATAAAGTTTCAGGGTGATTCAGGGTGATCAGGGTGATTTCTGATTTCAACATGAAAAACAAGCAAATAATTTACTCATTTTATCTTAGAGACATATAATTGTATACAAATTATTCAGCCTAGAGAGTGACAGTTTTATCATTGCAAGTGTTTACAGAAATCTGTTTATATTTCATACTTATGCTAGTATTTTTACTCAATTATCTCAAAATTGGTATTAAGATGACTGACAATATTTATCACTCAAAAAATCTATTAAAATTACATTGAGTTTTTGCAGAGTCTGGCTGCAATACCTTGCAGAATTCGTGTATATGGAGAGTGTTTTAGGTGCAGTTGGTTAAAATATCAAAAGTAGGTCCATTGTCACCGTATTTCCCACCTGTGTACAACATCACATCTTAAGATCTCTTCAGACATCATCATGAGTTTCACGCCCCTGGGGTGTGAAACAATGGAGATTCTTGTAATGAGTTTAAATTAATCTCTTCACATAATCAACGATTCATGAAACAAAAACTGTCGTCTTCATGCAATTCAGTGAGCTCAATAAGGCAGTCCAATAAAAGGATTTATTTAATACATCCTATTGCTTTGCTGCTATTGATACCTACACTTTTCAAACAAGTCCTATGGCTTTTGCAACATCTTCACAAATATGTTAACAAAAGATTTGCGTGACAATGAAACACAGAAATCATTAAAAGCAGGTTGATGTTTGTACATCGTATGGCTTTTGTCAGTCAGTGTTTCCATTGTGTACTTATTTGGTTATTTATTTTACCTAGAATGACCTAAAGGTACACTAAAATGGCTAAAATGGCTAAAACTTTGTCATTATGCTTACATTTGAAGCCACTTATTCAGGACCCCACTTTTCAAAAGCATTATAGTGTTAAGATTAGGTTAACTGAGACTAATACTTGCTCTACCAACTAAAGTTGCTCTTTGGATTGCAATGCTTTTGGAAAATCTAAAAAAGCCTACATGAAAAGAAGGAAAGTTGACTAGTCTTTATTAGTATTTATTAAATATGTAATAGTAATAGTGTAATAGTGTAAAATATGTAATAGTCTTTATATAATTTATGACAAATGGAAATATGTGAAATACCTTTAACGCAGACCCGTCCACCACCTTCGGGTACATATAAAACATTTGAGTACGTGTTTCATTTTTGCAGATAAGGTGCTTTGTGTTTGTGAAAGTGCAGTAAAGAATAAAGGTCACAGGCACCTACCCTAACACCTGACCTAAATACTGCATTGTTCAATTGTTAAAAGCAAATTAAAAGTCCTTTTAAATTTGCTTTTAATTTATGTATTTTTCTATACTTTGATATTGTAGTTACACAGTCTTCAGGGACTCTGTGGTACAGAGACCGGTATGTCTCACACATAGCATGACACAAACTGGCTGAGATTGTAGCACAGCAGTGCAGTGATAGTGAGCAGTGTCAAAGATCACCCAAAGGAAATCTTTCAAACTCAAATTTTATTTAAGGTTTCAGTGTTGTTGCTCAGCAGCTCTCCCAGGTCCTAGTGTCCTTAGTGTATATTGTGCATTTGGAGATACGACTGTGTGGTTGAATAAAGTACGAATAATTTAAACTAATAATGTATACTTATTTGGAGGGAGGGCTAAAGAACATTTGGAGAGAACTCTAGCCCTATAAGACAGGCCCAATGTCTACCCATACATTCACTTTTCCATCCATCTACTCATTTATCTTTCCATTTATTCATCCCTCCATCTAGCCACATCTAACCATTCTTCAACCACATATCTCTTCATCTACCCAACTGTTATACAATCTATGTCTCTCTCCTCTCCATCCCTGGCAGGAAGGGAAATGTCTGTACGTGGTGCTTCTCATGGCGCTGTTCTGGTGTACGGAGGCTCTCCCTCTGGCTGTGACGGCCATGCTACCCATCTGTCTCTTCCCCACCATGGGTATTCTGCCCTCCAAGAAAGTCTGCCCTCAGTACTTCCTGGAGACTAACTTCCTCTTCTTGAGTGGGTTGGTGATGGCCTCAGCCATCGAGGAGTGGGGCCTGCACCGGCGCATCGCTCTACGGGTACTCAAGATTGTTGGAGTGAAACCAGCCTGGTGAGACTGTCAGTCTAAAGAGAAATCATGAGCAAGATCTATGTTCGGATTGTGTTTTTAGCTAAAGTTTATTAACAATGGTGTGCTTATGTAAGCACCTTGTGTTCCACAAAACCACTGAGTGGGAGGGAGTTAGCAGGTCACTGTTGTTATATAATTTAGCAAGCAATGATGAAACTGGCATTTAACTAATCTGCCTGCCATGCGTACCTCGTGTTTCTTTAAGAGAATGAGAGAGTTTGTAAATGTTGAGAGAGTCCTTAAGAACACTTACAAAACTGAATGAATCAGGATCTAAATGTTGTCCATGTTATAAAGTGCCCATAGGGTCACTAGTGCTGTTTCCTTTCAGTTTTTAACTATGTACCAATCATGAATAATGGTCTCTGTTTATTATACGTATTAAAGGGTCTAACTGGAACTTTTGTATCAGCCAGCTTTTCAGGCAGAGATGCTCATGTGCGTGAAAAGTGCTTTCCATTCCTGAATGTACAGAGTGTGCACTGAGAACTGATGAATATACTCCATGTGGCCCATTTCTGCTGAATTCTGTAGTATAGCACTTTACATGCACAGTGGAAATTTTAAAGTTTACATGGAGTTAGAAAAACTAAAATAAGTAAGAATTTTGTATCCTGAATCTCTGGGTTGTTTATTAAAAAAATACATACAATCTTTTTTCTTTTTCTTTTTTTATCTTTTTTTTTGTAAAATTTAATTTAATAAAAGAAGAGTACATGTGAATAATGTGTAAGGTATAAGGTACATACATACATACAATCGAATCAAAGCTGGAAGGCAGCAATGCGGGTGTAACTGATAGGTTTTCAGTCTGATAGGTTTTCAGTGCGACTGTTCTGTTGTGTTAGTATTCCTGTAGTGACTGTACTATTGTGTTAGTAACCCAGAGTGACTGTTCTGTTGTGTTAGTATTCCTGCAGTGACTGTTCTGTTGTGTTAGTATTCCTGTAGTGACTGTTCTGTTGTGTTAGTATTCCTGCGTGACTGTTCTGTTGTGTTAGTATTCCTGCGTGACTGTTCTGTTGTGTTAGTATTCCTGTAGTGACTGTTCTGTTGTGTTAGTAACCCAGAGTGACTGTTCTGTTGTGTTAGTAGTATTCCTGCGTGACTGTTCTGTTGTGTTAGTATTCCTGTAGTGACTGTACTATTGTGTTAGTAACCCAGAGTGACTGTTCTGTTGTGT
>JAOXYF010000022.1:6119687-6133791 GCA_028565775.1 Sternarchorhynchus goeldii
CCAGACACACACCCACACACACTAACCCCCCCCACACACCCACACCCAATCTCCCTCATACCCACAGCATGGCTAAAAAATTCAGATTTTTGCTTAATCCTGTCACCCAAACAGATGGTATGAGCACAAAGGGGACCTGTACGTAGACAGAGCCAGAGAGAGTGGGAGAGAGAGACAGAGAGACAGAGCAAGTGGAGAAGAGATAGACAGAAAGACAGAATGAGACAGAATGAGAGAGAGTATAAGAAAGAGAGCAATATTTATTTGGATCCCAGGCAAAACTCCAATAGTTATATCCAATATCTCTTATTTCTATGCAATCAAAGCTAATAGAGACGATTTTTACTTGTTGCCAACAAACCGAAATCGGTGCATTTATGTGTAAAACAGATTCAGGTGCAGAGCAGAGGAGGAGGTTGCCAGCCCCACTGTTACCCCTCAGAGACACAGTAACAATGTGAGCACAGCACCCACTGTTACCAAGCGAACAGAACACGCCGGCCGGCCGTCCCGCGAACGTTTCCCACGACTCACGATGGGAACCGAATGTATCTGCCGTCCTATGGTGAACGACTAACCCTTTCTTTAATGTCCATTACATGGGAAATAACGCTGATATAAATGCAACCCTGAGTGACCCTCAGCCAATCCTGTAATGGACGCCATCGCGTACAACGTCCCCGTACGTGGCCCTTGCCATTTACTGGGTGTAATTTGATAGTTGTGGGGTTTTAAAAGGCCTTCGGCTCTGAACCCGTAGAGAGGGACGGGGGGTGGGTGCAATAAACACAGACGAGCGAATGGAAAAGACTGTGGCGTGTAAAATGGCGGCTAATTGAAAATAAGCCCCGAGCTTGGCGTTTGGTTCCGGGCCGTTGCCCCGGAGACAGCGCCATGGGAACGGAGCCTGACCGGAGCGCCTCATGGTCGGCGGTCTCTTTTCTGAGCACGTAAAACCGAAGCAGTCATGTGGTTTCAGATGTTCTTATGCAAAAGGGGCTGTTGGAGGTAGTGGGTGGGGCTTTGTGTGATGGCGAGGAAGCGAGTGAGGGGTGGGCGGCTGGTGCACAGTGACAGCACGACCAGACGCTGTACGGAAGTTAATTAGAAACAGACGGAACGGCAAACCCCCCCCTCCACCCCTACAGACGCCCGACTCTACCCAGCACCACCCCCCCGCGCTGGCATCAGCCTACATAGCACCACCATTCGTCTGGGCGAGATTCTGGACCGAGCAGGGTCACCTGGAACAAGACGGTCTCCACGGCCAGGCCTGATTGGACAGCCACACCGACAGCGGTACCTCTCCCATTGGTCTGGTATTGTCTGGGTGCGTTTAAGGAGTAAACAGATCGTGGATGTGACAGCAGTCTGACAAACAGGGACAGGGCAGAAGCCAAAGCTTTCACACTGAACCCATTAAAGCAGAGACGATCTTTAATGGAGCATTCAACCATCTGTCCTGCCCATAACTCAAGCCAATCTCTCTCTCTCTCTCTCTCTCTCTCTCTCTCTCTCTGTCTTTCTCTAACTCCATCTCTCCATCTCTCATTTTCTCTCATCTTTCATTTTCACTAACATAAAAAAATATGTAAATATTGTCTTACTAAAATGCAAATTCCAACTGGTTGACCGATCCCTTCATGCCAGTAACCGACCATCCACTAACCCTTTAAATCAAGCCTCCATGACTCTTTACGTGAAGAAGCTCTCCAATGGGACTAGCTGAAGTAGCCTGGCCCTCCCCCTCCAGCCTTGATCAGGAACGCCCAGGCAGACACATGCGTGGGAGGGGAGAGGAGAAGATTGAAACCAGATGAAGGAAGCAGAGGAGCTATGGGCAGGCTAGGCCCATATTTCATTCCCTAAGGGCTGATTAAAAAGGCCAAGCAGAGACTCAAACACTCTTGGCTTCTACACTCTATGCTGGTCTCTACACTCTTGTCTCTAAACGCTGTCTGGGCATCTACACACTGGACTTCTACAATTTGGGCTGGTCTCTACATGCTGGACATTTACAGTCTGGGCAACTACACTCTGTGCTGGTCTCTACATGCTGGGATTCTGCATTCTGGACTTCACCATTCTAGGCTGGTCTCTACACACTGGGCTGATCTCTATACTCTGGTGTGTACACTCTGACCTCCACACCCAGGGCTGGTCTCTACACTCTGGGCTGGTCTCTACTCTCTGACAGATGATCACAGCTCTCACTGCCCCCTCAAACCCTGCAGATGAGATCTCACATTCACCCTCTCTCACACTCTAACTACCTCACTCTCTCCTTGTCCTTCCTCTCTTTCTCTTGCTCCAACACTCTTCTCGTTCTTCCACCATTCGATTGGCCCTCTGAAATTCCTCTTCTCTTTCTTATTGTCAGTAAAGCAAAAACATTCGGTTTTCCTACTGTGACACTTTTAAGGTGCCCATAGGCTGTGATTGGTTTAAATTAATTCAGAAGCGGGTGGGGGTGGGGGACACTCAGGCAACAGGCGTCACCTTGTATTATGACTTCAGCGGAAAACCAGCGGACCGTGGCAGTAAGTAGAGGCTAGAGGGGCGGGTCCATCACGTAGAGTGACGCTTACATGGAGAATGAGGACAAGCTGTACGCTGTGTGTGTGTGTGGTTTCTTTCCTTTCAGGAACACACTCCAGAACTGCAGCGCCTGCGTCACCATGGCCAACGCACATCGTAACGGAACGGGGAGCCGTGAGCGAGGAACACCACACCTCAGATGCTTTCCACGGCTCCCTCTACAGGCTTACGCAACAGGCACTGGATGTGTTACTAGTGTCAGGACTGTGATGCTTTCTTACTTCAGCCTTACAAAGATCCCCTGGCTGTATTTTGCCATGACTTGAGCCAGCTGTGGGCTTCCTGCTCAGGGTTGAGTAATTCAGCTGTGGGCTTCCTGCTCAGGGTTGAGTAATCAGTTCCATTTCTGTCCTTGCCCTCATAAGTCCCCCCGGACATCAGAAAACAAACAGAGGGGAGGGTTTGTTTTTCCAGGGCGCCTGCAGGCAAAGGAACGTGCAGAGGCTGTAGGCGTGGGGCCTGGAAGGGAACCTGGGGGCAGGGTTACAGCTCAGTGGGTGGGGTTACAGCAGTGGTGGGCGTGGCCCAGTGAGAGAACTGCCTGATTGGGTTGGCATTGTGACGGCGTCCGTGCCTTGGAGGACCGCCTCCTTTTCTGGCAGATGAAAAGCCTTCACCTCCAGCCTCCACCTCCTCCGCAGCACCACCCACCACCCGGCTGCATCTGCTAACGCCGGTCTGGCTGGTTCTTTTATTTCCACCAACTGATAGATGCAGAACAGCAGAAGAATCCCAAGTCCTTGTTGATATGTACTGGTGGAGGCCCAAACGCTCCCGCCTGCACTCCACCCCAGGATCGGCAGAGCGCCCCGTATCTGGTATGAAGTGGAAAAGCATAAAACTGGTCTGCGGTGTGTTGTAAACGCTGAAGGAAGGCAGCACATGTGGTTCCCATCACAGTGAGAGAGAGGGAGCTTGCTGCTCCCTACCTGCTGGGAGGAGCTGGGTCAGACGCATGGCTAACAGCAAACATTATTAGTCTCTAATCAACCTGCTCAACAGGACCGGATGCAGCTTCCAGTACCCAGGCCACAGGGCTGCTCTCCTGACTCCTCCATCCCTGCTCTCTTCTCCTAACCCTCCCCTCCTCTCTTCTCCTGACTCCTCCACCCCTGCTCTCTTTTCCTGACTCTTCCACCCCTGCTCTCTTCTCCTGACTCCTCCCCTCCTCTGTTCTCCTGACTCCTCCACCCCTGCTCTCTTCTCCTGACTCCTCCCCTCTTCTCTTCTCCTTTTGGTTCCTGGGCAGGCCTGGAGGCACAGGTTATGTTCCTCCCAGCTAATAGACCAAAGGGAATTGTGTTTCTCTCTCTCTCTCTTCCTCTCACTGAATAAACCTTTGGGCCATTAATAAAGAAGAACTGGTGTGGGGTGGGTGGGGCTGTTGGGGGTTAGGGTGGTGTATGGGAGCTGGATGAACTGTAGATCATGCTCACAAGTAATGTTGGCTTCAGGCCACAGAGAAAAAATCATAGGAAGAGAAAGATCTCCGGCTCTATCAGTCTCTGTCCTTATCTCTGTCTGCCTCACCATTCCTTCATCTTAATCTCTCTCTTGTTCTTTTCTCTCTTGTCTCGTATGATACATTCGTATTCGTGCCAAGTCCTTCCATTTCTGCACAGCTCCTCAAACAGAGGGGAGAAGAAAGGGTGAATGAGAGATGAAGAAAAGAAAGAACGAGAGAGAGAGAGAGAGAGAGAGAGAGACAATAGGACAGAGAGAGAGAGAGATAAAGAAAGGGAGAGAGAGGATAATCAGAGCAGGGCCCCTCAGACATTAAATAACCCTGGAGCGGTAAATAAATGGGATGTTTTTTTGGGAGCAGAATCTAGAACCTTATTTAAGGCCAGACATGCTAAATGCGTTGTCTCTTGTGCTCGAGCCCTTGGGCGAATATTTTCCTCCTAATTAAAACCGTTAACAAGCTGCACCGGCTGAGCATTGGACAGCGTTGGCACAGAGGAGGCAGATCATTGGCCACTCTGGTGCGGAGGTGGCTGCTGATTGGCCACTCTGGTGTTGCGGCGGCTGATCACCGGCCGATGTGGACGTGGCAGATCATTGGCTACTTTGGCATGGACGAGGATCGTTTCGTTGGGCCCTCTGGTGCAGAGCCGACTATTCCTTAAAGTTTGTCTCTTCACTCTAGAGGAACAGGCAAGCGAAGGCTGGCGTTAGGACACAGTCCTTCCTGGCCCGGTCTCCTGTTTCTGCTGAGGAAAGGACTTTCTCTGAAGATTAACGGCAGATATTTGGCTCCCTGAAACCAGCAGTGAGGTTAAAAAATAACCTCCACTCAGAAAAGCCATGACATGCTTCAACTGGCCTGAGAGGCGAGTTCTCTCTCCTCTCCTCTCCTCTCCTCTCCTCTCCTCTCCTCTCTTCTCCTCTCCTCTCCTCTCCTCTCCTCTCCTCTCCTCTCCTCTCCTTGTAGTTTTGCAGAGGGGTCCATCTTATTCTTCTTCATTCTCTTTGCTGTCCTTCTTTTTACCAGAGACCCTAAATTTGTCCCAGGGTGGTCCATACTCTTCGACAAAGGGTAAGACACTGAATCTCAGGTTCTGGGACCTGGCACTAATTTTGCTGGCATGCTTCTTCTATAAATGCCCATTGCCAAATCTAGGCTTCAAAAGGTCAGAAGTTTCACTACAAACTTTCAATCTCGTAGTGCTTAATGAGTCCATAAAGGTCGCACATAGCACATATGAAAACACTATTATATCTCTACATTTATACATGGATTAAATCAGGTTAAATCAGGTATCTAGAGCTAAGACTTTTATTAACTCTCTGCTTGAGGCAGTTTTTTTTATGTGAAACAAGAAGGAAAATAAGTCCAGTATGTTCACAAGTTGCTTTTCCTCTTTATAGATTTTTTTTTGTTGAATGCATTTTCCCTGCCTAAATTATTAGAATTTAGAAAAATACATTCAGTATTCTAGTCCTGGAGGCTGGTTCATGTATTGTCTTTCTCTGGTGCTGCACCTCTCTGTCAGTCACTCTAATGCACAGTGACATGAGGTGCACAGACTCTCACAAGAATCCCTCCTTCCACAGTCTCTGATAAACTGACCTTTTCTGTGACTACAGGGTGTTTGCTTCCATATGCCTGATTTGCTATGACTCACATCACATAGAGAGAGAGAGAGAGAGAGAGAGAGAGAGAGAGAGAGAGAGAGAGAGTGAGAGAGAGAGAAGGGGGGAGAACTTCAGGCTTAAGGCTAAAAGCCTAACATTCTAAATAGAGCCTAAAACTATTTATCTGCAGTGACATTAGATAGCATGAACAAGGATAAGAATTATGGACTGTAAAGACACTTTTATAATGTCTCAAAGCAACATGTTTTAAATAAACCTTAGCATGTCTCTTATTGTGAGGAGCAAGTGAGACGTGTGGAGCAGGAGGGAGAGGAAAAGGCAGGGGAGGAGTTTGAATACCCACTCTGCAAGGTACTCAGCTGTACTAACAGGACCCCAGCATGTGGAATAACGAACATACACAGAAGGAAAAAAAATTAGTTCTGGACAAAGGCAGAGACCTACTTTGAGCTTGTCTTGGTCCATTATGAACCATTCAGAGCCTAATGTGGGTTGCTAAATTTGTTGCCTCAAATAATGGTTAACAACATCTAACAGAAAGTAGGGAAGTAGAGGGATTCAGCAGTGCTTGCATTTAATGGATAGTTAAACTGAACTCAGAACTGTGCTCTGTTTGAGTGAAATATACATATAGCCTTATGTTTTCCAAATGTTCTGGTTTATGCGTGCAGGTATGTGTCAGATGCTGTCACGGGAGTCATCATCATCTCCATCCTCTTCTTCTTTCCTTCCCAGCGCCCGTCGTTGCACTGGTGGTTCAACCCTCAAGGTTAGAGCATGAGGTCACACCACGCTCACATTTATCTGACACTGATCTCAGTCCAGATGAATTCTACAGCTTTTCCAAGACTGCATCGAGTTTGGAAAATGGCAGGAATCTCAGGAATTCTGCCTTTTGTATTCTGATGATTATGTTTAGATAAATTCTTCAGAGATTACTTTTATTCACTTTATTGTTAATGCTTTAAGACATTAAAAATAAACAAAAACATATATATAGATGTAACAAAACCTTTATCCATAACAGTGTGTTGGTGGGGACTACAGAACAGGACCAGTGTCTGAGTGGTTTAAGATCCCTGAACAAAGTTTTAAAGTCAGCTGCTTTAACACCTTCACAAGCTGTCCTCACAGTAATGCTCCAGAGAACAACGCCAGTCTTACCCAGAGTATTACATCATTCCTGGGTATTCCTGTGTTGGAGTGCAAAGTTTTGTGGCAACATAAATAAGTTGTAGTATGTTATTTAATTTAGAACAGCCTGTCTTGTGCTTACTCTTGCAGTACCATGCTATTAAGATGTTCAAAATGACTGTGTTCCTTCTGTGAGTTCACAGATATTTAAATCTATCTTCGAGTTTCCCAGTCATTTTTTTAGTACTGGAACACTACAGTGGTGCCATTGTTTTGACAAAATGTAAATACCAAATAATAAATGGAATTACAAATATAAAAAGCAGAACTTTTTACTATTGGTATTATTTGAGTAACTACAGCACTCATAATACACACAGGACACCCGCCATTCATAAGCAAGTAAACCTGATAAAGGGTTAAACAGCTAAATGCACACGTGTGCTCGCTGTCCTCAGCCTGCAGCGCCCCGTACGTTCCCCTGCTGTCGTGGAAGAGGGCTCAGGAGTGTGTGCCTTGGAACATCCTTCTCCTGCTGGGCGGTGGCTTTGCCATGGCTAAGGGCTGTGAGGTAGATACACACACCTGCCTGGGTTTGCTCTTGCCCCGTCACTTCACTCCACGTGCTGCCGTCAGCAGGCAGAAGCAAAAAGCTTCATTTTCCCTCTCTGGCCTTGGCCTCCTCTGCTCCAGCAGTGTAAGGTTGGCAGGTGATTTGGGGCAAAATTAATAATTTATATTAATGATAGAGATGGCAGACAAGCTAGCTAGTGAGTTCCTTTTTTCTGTCAAAACATGTTAATTATTGTTATATAATAACTTACACACCAACATCTTTTTTGATTTTGTGTTTGTTATTCTTTAAGCTGTTAAGATCCTGAGCTAGTATGAATCATTCAATTCAAACTGTATATGAGACCAGTACAAGTTGACAAATACATATTATATTGTACAATAATAATAATAATAATAATAATAACAATAATAACCATTATTATTGTTATTATTATTATTATTAATTTACAATACAAGGCATGCAAAAAGTCTAGACTGATATATTTGTTTTTCCTACATGTTTAGAGGAGGGTGGACAGAACCAGTATCTCAGGTTTCTGTACCTATCTCACCACGACTAAAGCCTGACTAAGGCCAGACCTAAAACCCGATACTGAGTCATGAACAGGCAGAAGGTTGTTCCATAGGTGGGTGCACATAGAACTCAGAATCTCTGCAACCTTGATGTAGCTTCAGGTAACAACAAAGACGTTGATCAAAGCAGCCAAAGTGGGTGACAAAAATGTCACTTGGTATTTTGTTAAAAATAACATTTTTTATTGTTTTAACTCACAGCCAAGGTAGTGTCCATAAAATTGGGGTTGGAATCACCATTTTGCACTAGCTGGCTCCTCTTGGAACATTGTTGCAGAAAATGCTGTTACAATAATCCAACCTAGAGGCATGGACTAGTTACTCATCATCATGCACTGAGAATGCATATCTTGTCTTACCACTGTTTCTTAGCTGAAGGAAGGCAGCCCTGTTAACCTGATCTGCATCAACTGCAAGATTTGAATCACTACTGGGACAAATCTTCCTTAAATCTGATGCAACTGAAAAGTTATCAGGATTAGTGAGATTAGAGAGCCTGTTTATAGTTGTTTTTGGACCAAGTTAAAGTACTGTTTTTTTCCAGAGTTATATAAAAGGAAGTTACTCAACAATGTCACTACTTTTTAAAGTTTAATTAAGTGTTCAGTTTTGATCCATTCTGCTCATGTGATTTTAGTTCACTTTGATTCATTTTAGTTCACTGTGATTCATTTTAGTTCACTTTGATTCATTTTAGTTCACTGTGATTCATTTTAGTTCACTTTGATTCATTTTAACTCGTGCAACAGGAGTCCGGATTGGCCGTCTTGATCGGAAAGCATCTGCAGCCTCTTGCTCAAGTTCCTCCTGTCGTGGCCTCGATTCTCATCACAGCCTTCATCGCCTGCTTCACCGAGTTCGCCAGTAACACTGCCACCATCATCATCTTCCTCCCAGTCATCGCTGAACTGGTGAGAGCGTGTGCAGGAGCAGTGTGGCACTGCCGTACTCAGTGAGTTCAGTGGGAGAAGCATACATGGATAGTAACGTGCACGGATGACAAACGTGTTTGTTCTTTGCAGGCCATGCGTGTGAACGTGAACCCACTGTACTTCATGATCCCAGCAACGATAGGTTGCTCATACGCATTCATGCTTCCGGTTTCCACGCCTCCCAATTCCATAGCTTTTGCTTCAGGACATCTCATGGTCAAAGACATGGTGAGCGCAAAGAAACGGCCAGTAGATTTAAAGAGCAGTAAAACAAACCAATGAACAAAAATCTTGGATGAATGCCACACTATCAGATTAACACATACACATACATCCGCAAGTGCGTTTATACACACTGTTTTGGAGCTGATGTTTAATGTGCAGCTAGAAGTAATTCTGTTTGTAGAGCATTCAGAAAACAATCCAGTCACTCCGAAAGAGCCTTCACATGAGGTTGAAGATCACATGAATGAGGGACAAGACTCATATTACACAGGGACTGGACCCTGTCGTCTCCTGCTCGGTCCCTGGGTGGTCTTTAATAAACATCCTCTGATGTTGCTGTTTTTACAGGTGAAGACTGGGTTCATGATGAACATCCTGGGTGTTGTGTGTGTGTGTCTGGCCTTGAACACGTGGGGACTACACATGTTCAACTTGCACACCTACCCAGAGTGGGCTAGGATCCTCACCAGTACAGCAGCCACATTACCTAGAACTACAGTACCAGCATTTAACCTTACAGGCTAGTGAATATGTACACACATAGACATGCACACACACACACACACACACACACACAGACGCACACACACACGCACACACATACACACACACAGATGCACTCATGCACACACATAGACACACACACACACACAAACACATGGATGCACACACACACACACACACACATACACACATGTACACACACACATAGACGCACATACATAGACACGCACACACACACATGAACGCACACACACAAGCCGTTTTTGTATGTAACACCAAAACCTTTTTAAAATTTCAACCTGTATGTACACTAGAATTGTTCATTCATACATTTAAACAATCCTGAATCAGTGGCCTCTGTCTTTCGGTTTGTTTGCAATTTGTTTTTGTGGTTTCCATCTTAATACTTCCTTCTCATGCAACAAACCAACATAACAGTGCCCTCTTGTGCTATAACCAGGAACTGAGCTTGAGGGAAACAGTAATAATTCAAGTAATTATCAATTACAACTTTTAAGCCATAAAAACATGAGACATTTTTTTAAATCTCAATACTCATATAAAACCTTTGAGCTTGTTTATTGTTTATTTGTTATTGTGTTGTTAATTGTAGTTCAGCATTACTCACTGTTTGTACTTCTCTTTTTTACTTTCCTTGCAGACATTTATTTCTCTTTTAAGCAAGACTCTCACACAGTATCAGCTACTGATAAATATGAAGTTATAGGGTCTCATTCCTGGACTGAGTAATATTCTATGGTTTTAAATAATGTCATATTTGATTGCAGCGAACCAGTGGTAATGGTAATACAACGCACAATATAATGTCAGTTAATAGCTAATGGTCAAGATGACTTTCTGTACACGATACCCTGACCACTGAAAGCCACATCCTTTATCACTTGCAGTATTTAAAGTCGTTTTTACCACCATGAAGCATCAAACAATATTTTTTAAAAGTGATTATTTATTATCTCTACACTTTTTTCTATAAAGTAGAGCTCACATAAAATGAAGAATCAAATTGCACTGTATTTCTAGAATGAGTTTATGCTTTATAGAACAGATGCCCCAAATGTTTAAAATATATTTAGAACAAATTCTCTGATGCATCCAGGCCACTAGGTGTCAGTATAGTGTTGTTTCATATTGCAGCAGAAAGCACTGGGGGAAAATGTACATAATGTACATGTAGAATTCATTTTACATAAGTTTGGAGGTGTGAAAATGACAAATATAATTTTTTTTCCTCTTGATTGCTTGATTTTGAAAACATGCCTCATTTTGTCAAAACACTGCACACCGTTCACACAACTACACATACAAGTATTTGAACACCTCAGATCTTTTGCTAAATAAAATTGCTAAATAATTTTTTTTCAGTAATTGATAAAAGTGAGTGATAAAAATATGTCACCATATGGGACATACAGGGCTCATCTGATTTGATTCTGTTTGAGACTGATTTTATCAGAGATATTGTTAGAGTCAGTTATATATGAATGAATATATTAACCAAACACAATGCACAATGCTGCACATTGAATTTTTTTCTCTCCATATGGTGAAATCAGTCAGTACATCCAGGCTTTTCCAAAGGTTGTATATTGCACCGAAAATCATATCAGAATGTATTCTAAACAGAATACAGTACAAGACACAGCAAAGTCATTTGAGGAAACAAAAAAGCATGAATTAAAAAAAACACCAAAAAATAAGCCTAATTCCTTGGCCCAGCTGGATCCACATCACATGCTATGTCTTCTCTCTCAATATGGCAAGGAAAGAGTCTTCTTCAATGGTGAATTCATCTGTGCACAGACCCTGCATCAGTTCAGTCACAGGTCTCCTCAATGGCTTGAGTGATGGACATCCTCACAAAGGACTGGAGCTCATAAGCCTACCACCACCATTCTGAAAATTACTCAGTGGGCTTGAGCAAGGGAGTATGGTGGGTGGAATTGGAATGAAAATTATGGATGCTGATGAAACCACTTACGTTTCTTTCCTTTGCGTGACGTTTTCAGCTTTATCCATGATTGAATCAGCATCTATTTGCAAAAAACTCTCTGAAAAAAAAGATAGACAACATGATGCAGTTCAGTGTGTCTAGTACTTAGAAGGCCCTAGGTGCAGAGCTCAGTACTGAAGTGTACATTACAAGTACATGTTACCTCCACATATTCATGCCACTTGTGTCTGGTCTTTTACTCTCTAAGGATTTATTTCAGCACTCAGTTTTTTCATCTATCTGTGATGTTTTTAGGGAAGCACTCCAGTGTGGACAGAAACATGATGGACATTATTGAAAACTGTGTGGCCACTGAGGATGTTTGCATTTCTCTGAGGCGTATCACATTGTTGGCCCAAATCATGTTTATTAAAACAAAACCATGTTTATTGTAGCTCTTTTCCTGTTTCTTTGAGAATTTGGGGCCCCATCCTCATGGACATTGTCAAACCTTAATCCTGTGTAAACCAATAAGAATCCATACACAGTGTCACTGGACAGTGTCTAAATCTAAGTTGTTTCAACATGAAATGCAGTGAATGGGTACAACATAGTACTGATGCAGTGAATGGGTACAACATAGTACTGATGCAGTGCATATAGCAGGGCTACACTGTACTGACAGTAAGAGATGCATTTCTTTGATCTTGTCAAAATATCTAAATTACTATTGTAAAAGTATTTGTGCAGAGCTCTGTCCAACTTCTCTCAATATCTGCCCAAAAATGACAACATGGTCAAAAAATGTTACTGTAATTTTATCTGATAAATTTTGTCCTTGTCATCTTTGTCCATGTCTTCCTCCTGGCTTCCTCCTCTACCTCTGTCTCTCACTACCCGTCTCTCCTCGGGCTCCCTGTCTCGTCCTCACTTGTCCTCTTCATCTTCCTCTTGCTGCAGTCTTTCCATAAACATAAACTGTACATTTGACATTCATATTTGTACAGTTGATTCACGGGTGACATTTTGAAAGGCGGTGCCTTGAAATGGCAATGAAATAACAATGTCTGTGTGTATTTATAGATAAAATGAGTTTAGTGTTTTGCACATTCTCTTTGGCTGAGAATGTGATTGGGACCCGTTTATCAAAAAGCACGACTGTTGGAGACTGTAGGGAAAATGCTAGTAAATCAGCACAGCAAACAGCATGGAAGACTCAGCACCTGTGGGCTAAAATAGAGAGCAGGTGACTGGGGGCCAAATGATAGTGAACATGTGATGGGGAGCAGGTGACAGAGAAAAGGTGATAGGAGACAGGTGATGGGGGCAGATGATAGGGGGCAGGTGATATGGGGCAGGTGATAGGGGGCAGGTGATAGGAGGCAGGTGATAGGGGGCAGGTGATAGGGAACAGATGGGGCGATTATTAGTAAGTGGATGTTTGGAAATGGGGAGGTGCAGATCTGGACTGAGCTTTTGTTCCTTGAGTGTCAGCTTTTGTGTGTTAGTTTTCATTTTTGTGTATAAGCAGCATGTAGGGTCCACCAGGAGCAGTACTTTAGCACTACAGTCACAAAAAGCTTGTTACAGTCAGGACGAGTATAACTTTCAGTATAACTGTACAACATAAAGGTGGACTTCAGTGTTAATATTCAATAATAAATATTAATAATATTCAATATTTTTGTTTGGTTCTCATTAATTCAAAATGGGCTAAATATAAGTTACTCAGGACGCCACCAGCTGTCTTCAGGGTACTATATATGGACTGTGTACTATATATGGACAGTGTACATGCCAATAAGCATTATAGGACTCATCCCAGTTTTGTTTAGAGAAGTTAAAGTTTTAAACTTTCCATGTGTCTCAGTTCCCTTTATTATAAGCATGACTAAATCTAACTTGCTAACCACCTGTTTGTCTTTTAAGGTTAGTTTAGTTTATGGGATACACTGCCTCGTTTATAACATTTCAATCTTCGCTAAGTCATAGTAATAATGTAAGACCTTGTGGTTTTAGACGTAAGTGGGTCACAAAGCAACAAATGAGATCATTCAGATTTATTTAGGAACTCACCAGGTCATAACATACTATAGGTCTGTAGTTTAAGGTTGTGTCAGCATGTGTGTGGACCATCATGTGAATTTGAGCAACATTGTGAATCATGGGGTTGTGTGTGCGTGTGTTTATGTGTTTGTGTGTGTGTGTGTGTGTGTGTGTGTGTGCAGTAGCCACTTCCATATAATGTTGACTATTAGTACTGTGACATTTTACAGTTTGCCTCTTTCACTCGTCCATCCATCTATTTACTCATTCGTCCATTTGAATGCAGCAAAAGGAACATGTGGAATAAATTCAGGTTTGTCATGTGGCTTTTCCTATTCATGTTATTGTTTACCTAGATAAGTCAAATGAATGCTGAACACTTACAGAGTAACTACAGGGCTGCACTATTTTACAGACATTTAAATAGTACATGATTTACTTTGATCATAGACCATTTGTTCATATA
>JAOXYF010000022.1:6134298-6187637 GCA_028565775.1 Sternarchorhynchus goeldii
TGCATATGTGTGTGTGTGTGTGTGTGTGTGTGTGTAGATGATTACACATTATATGAAGGTCCTCTGTCCAAAATGTTCTGTTTCTCTGTGTACACTACAATTTTGTCTATCTCTACATATTTACTACAATTTCCTTTTAAATAAAGACAAAACAGATTACTGTGTTTGGCAATAAAGAGAAGGGAATTCACATTAACAAATACCTCATGCCTCAGGCTCTAAAAGTTAAAGACTAAGTCTGAAATCTTAGCATTCAAACAGACTCAGACTCCGATAGGAGGTTATCACCTTTCATTTAGCTGTTTTGCTCCATATAACTGGAACAAACTGCCAGAACACCTTAGGTTTGCCCCAAATGTAGAAACTTTTCAATTATGACTAAAACATTTTTAGTCATCATTGAAATTTTATTTATTTATATTAATTATTTCTAATTTATATTTATTTTATTTTATTTCATTTTTATGTCTTTACATTTTTAACTTTCATTTACTCTTATTTTAATTTCTTTTAAACTTTTATTTTATTTCCCAATATTTGTTTTTAGAATTTATGTAAACAAGTATTTCTAATAAATTCTGTAATGTTTTTTATTGTTATTTCTGGTCAAAGACCTTCCTGAGGCAATAGATCTCGGGTTGTAATAAGCTTTTTTGTTGTTGTTTATGTGTAAAGCACTTTGAATGGCGACTGTGTATGAAAGATGCTGTATAAATAAACTTGCCTTAGTAATACACTGCACTACACTTACTCATCTAGAAACTTCTTTTCTTTTTTTATAACATGGGTGAAAATGGATTTAAATTAAAAATAGCCACTCAGATAGTGTATATTTCAGTCTAGCTGCATAATAAAGTATTTATTTTTCAAGTTGGAAAGTTTGTTTTTGCCCATATGTACATACACAGATGGTTATCCAAGTAACTAAAAGACCTGTTCTGTTGAGTACAACTGGTCATCTGACTGTGTGCGAAGAATCACTTAGTTCCTGTCAGTCTCTGTCCATACAGAGTAATACGAGCTAATCAAGGTCAGTGTTTCCCAGTTCTGGTACAATAGTAGGTATGGCATGGTTAGGTGGAGTTTACAGCAGAGCAACCTGCTCCACAGAACTGTGTTCATTATATCTATCTCCTCATTCTTAATCTTTCATGCCCTTTCTTGGATGTTTCTGGTAGATCATCAGTGAAGATTGGCGCTGAGTTTCTCTGGTTCTCCTACTCCACTCCGACTCCACAGAATGGCACACAGATCTTCATCCTCCTGCTCTTCTGCCTTGCCATCTCCATTGGTACAGGTGGACTGCTCTTCCACTGGCTGAATGGACTGTTGATGTATGAAACACAGACTGCGGCCATTGTTGCAGGCATCTATGCAGGGGTCATGGTCATCCTTTCATTTCTCGTCCACCCTCTTCGCTGTGCTCTCACGCTCACGTTCCCGACACTGGGCACCAGGCAAGGACGCAAACTCATCCTGTCCATGTGTGCAATGATTGTGGTGCTTTACATCCTGCCTAACATTGCCACTAACATAACTACTATTACACATCTCATGAAATGCACGTCTGAGAACCTTGCTCACAGTCTCCTCAACTCATCAGACCTGTGTAACAGCATCAAGAGTGATATGATCGCTGAAGTTCAAAATACTGAGGATAAAGGGCTCAAAATTGTGGTGCCCATGAGGAACTTTGACCACTCCACGAACATTAGTGTTGTGAAGCTTAGGGAGCGTTTGAGGACCTTAAGCAATGATGTGGAGGAGGACTTTTCAAAAGCCAAACGGCAACTGGAGGAAGTGAAACTTCTTGCAAGCAGAATACTTGGTGCTGCTTTTGTGTTCTGTCTTCTCAAAGAATCCTCCATGTATTTGAAGTCATACCTGACATCATTGAGGTTTGATAATGTCTACATCACAGGGCTGCTCCGGAGGACGGCAGCCGACAGAGGGATCCAAGTTGAAGCAAAGGATGTGAAAAATGGCATCAACTCCACCAGCTTTAGAATGACAAAAAGAGAACTGATCAAGTGCATAATTCCCATTCTTCTCATCACACTTTATCTTCTGATGACTATCATTCTGATACTGCTCGACCGCATTGTGCATTACCTTGTTATAACAGGCGGGCCTTGGCTCTTGGACGTCCCATCTACTGACATTACCATGCAGATGAATTTTAAGGTAGATTCTACTGGTTTTGCAACGTCAAAAATAATATTTTAATATATTACTTATAAATTGCACATGACTGCTAGTTACATGTGTGGCTAATCAAGGCTTGTCACGAGGTAGAAATAGTAATCACTAATTTTACATGAACTCTAGTAAAGAATGGTATTTTCACAGCTCCATAAGTATTAGCACTTCACCTCTTAACCCTGTGTGACTCTCCTCACCTACTGGTGTTACTTCAAATGTGTTTAACATTCTTTGTGTTCTTCTGCTTCTCTATCATCATTTATTTAAACTTTACCAGGTGGAATTTTATTCCACCATCTGTGAATTATTCAACAGCTGCAGTACACAGGTAATGGTGGACCTGAGCAAAGTATACCGCACCACCGTGGGCTCTGATGCATCACGGTGTGAGGCTCGGCCCAGCGAGCTGGACCCAGCGGTGCTCGCCTCGCTGGCCCTGCTCTACCTCCTCGCCTACTGCATCGCTGCCCTGCAGGTCTATGCCCAGCGCCTCCGCAGGAAAGTGGCCTCGTCTTTCTTCCCGCTGCAGGAAAAGAAAAGAATCGAGTTTCTTATTCAGAAGATCCTGGTGAAGAAGAGGCGATGGAAGACTCCATCTGCTGAAGCGGAGTCTAAAAGCATGGTGGAATAGATGAGAGAGAATAGATGAGAGCTTCAGGAAAGCTTATGCAAATTTTATAAGCTTCAAGAGACAAATAGAGGAAAATCAGGAAAAGTGAGATTAGATTTTATTAAAAACAGGCATCAGATTTCAGCTGCAACCTGATTGTAATTTTGTTTTGAACTGTAGTCACGTAGGGCTATTGTTCTGTGGAGCTCAAAACTTAACATACAAGGTGTACAAATGAATGAATTAATGAGTTAGCTAAATTATGTTAACAATGAAACAGAAGATGTTTCTGTTTCATTGTTACAGAATGTACTGAATGTACTGATTCCTGGGATTGCCACAATTTTGCAGCGAATGCAGGGTGTCATGCCTCTGATCATCCACTTGATGTCAGTAATCTTCCTTTAGACATATTCAAGCCACTGACTGTAGCCATAACAAAACAAGTGATCAAAGCAACGGTTTGTTCAGCTGCACATGAATAATTCCTTTTAGGATCTAATGTGACACCTAAGAGTTTTTAACATGAAAGTGCAGTAAGTAATTGTGAAGGGGCTTTGATACAAATCTTCACTAATATTATATAAAAGTCTCACATTAGAACACATCTTCAAAACTGCTGAACAGTGGAGAGAAAAAAACGTAGGGAAATACATCGACTAAGATTTTCCTGTCAAAAAAGTTTTTTCCTGTAGAAAAAAATAATCACACAAAGAATTTCAATTACATTGCATAACAATTATATGCTAACAGATTTCAGATGCAAAAAGAAGAAATTAAAAATGTTGTATTGGATAATTAATTAGAAATGCATTTTAGAAGAGACGAATTAGAGACTATTACTGATCTGTTGTCCTGCAGAGTTAGTGAGTCACTCTCAGGCAGTTACTGAACACCACATGCCCAGTGAGCCAGTATTACTAATACTTAAGTGTCAGTGGGGTCTTCACCTGTGCCAGTATTGTAGTGTCCCTGTGGAAAGAAGCTGACAAAGGCTTGAGAATGGCAAACCTACACTCTACATTATTACCAACATGCTTTTACTAATAAAGTGGCTGATAATTATAGATCATCCTGTTGGTGTTTTAAAGATGAGGAATTGGAGATTAGTTAAAACAATTACTTGATTTACTACGTTTAAAGACATTCAGGACTGATACGTTCAATAGTAAATAACTATTTACTCATATCCCTCTTCAGGGCAGTAAATGTACAGGTTTTTTTTTTCAATGTTGAAGACAGCAACTAAGTATTTGTTCTGTGTGGAATTCATACACTTCTGAACACTCACTAAATGGCATGTTTAGAAGTGCCATTTTTTCTTTACACTAGAATTATTTATAAACAGAGCAGAGAGAATCTGCTTCTACTGCGACTCCCACTGGGCTACAGCAATTGTGTATGGCCATGAGGTAATGGATGGGGGTAAGGGTGGAGTGAGGAGAGAAAGCAGATGTGAAGTAAATGGAATGGGCAGTGAGACCCTCTCATACTCCAACAACAGAGCAAATGAAAGCCTCTCGTGCTTTAGCACTCTCAACTCTAACAGCTCACACACAGAAATGAGTGTGGACCCTAATTTACAGCAGTTATTTGGTGTCACCAGCACAGACAGCCAGGAATTTGAGCAAAACCAGAGTCAGACTGATATAAAGGTTGGGCGGGACGGGTATTGTACATATAGTGTGTTATATCACTGATACACCTGCTGAATATTATTAAATGGTAATTTTATAGAGTTTAACACTGAGTGAGCATGACAGAGTGGAACAAAACTCATTTAATACAATTTTCTTTCGCAGTTTGTTGTGCCAATGGTGCCCAAATCAGCCTCCCTGAAGGACCATGGTGGATGTTATGCTCACTGAATACCATGGAGTGCATGAGAAAATAGAATAGAATAGAATAGAATAGAATAGAATAGAATAGAATAGAAACATGTATGTGCTGAAGCCTCATGCACTCATACCATCTGTATGAGTGAATGTATGTGTAAAAGTTAGTTTTCTCTGTGGTTTTACTTCTGAGGCAAAATAATGAGACTGGGTTAATAAAGAGAGTTTTAAAAGAAAAAGACATGAAAAGAGTGGAATTGGGAGAGTCAGGCAAGAAAAGAGAGAGAGGGGGAAAGGAGCGTTAGCTGATAGAGGATGAGAGAAAGTGAGAGGAGAGAGAGGAGAGAGAGAGAGAGAGAGTGTGGGGGGACAGAGGGAGAAAAAGAGGAGGGTGAGACTGAGTGCTAGCACTCTGCAGCATACTGCTTCTTTATTAGGAGGTGCACTTCACTGGAGAAGAACACACTGCGGAAGTTAATAGTGTGCTTTGTTCAGTCGCTGTCCCACCACACGGCTCCTTTATCTAACACCAGAAGATTTTCATTCACATAAATCAAAACGGAGTAATCATGGTAAGTGGTTTTAATTCTTCCCTTTTTACATATTTGCTGGACACAATAACAATAAGCTTAAAAGCAGAAAGCTACGTAGCTCTATAGTCAAATGCAGTTATTTATACACCTATTATCTGATTTCACAAAAAAAAAAAAAATTCTTTTCTTTTTGGAAAATATCTCTTTACTCTGTGATTGTGTATTTCTTGCAGGATTTCTGTTGTGTGAACTGATAGTGAAAAATCTGAGAGGTCAGACATATCCAGAGACCCCTTCTTCAGCAGTGCAGGAGACAAAGTAGCCAGCTCTGCCTACAATGGAGAACGTGACTCTCAGCATGGCCACTAACTTCACCAACAGCCAACCTTTGTCCAACATGCCTGAGAATTCTTTAGAAGTCCAGGTCATCACCATTTTCCTTTCACTGCTGATCTGTGGTGTGGGAATAGCTGGCAATGTTATGGTGGTCTTAGTGGTTCTCCGCTCCAAACATATGATGACTCCGACCAACTGCTATCTGGTGAGCTTGGCCATTGCAGATCTCATTGTTCTCCTGGCTGCTGGACTGCCAAACATCTCAGAAGTGGTTTCATCTTGGATCTATGGCTATGCTGGCTGCTTGTGTATCACCTACCTTCAATACCTGGGCATCAACGTTTCCTCTTGTTCCATCACGGCTTTCACTGTTGAGCGCTACATTGCGATATGCCACTCCATAAAGGCGCAGTTCATATGCACTGTGTCCAGAGCAAAGAAGATTATTGCCTGCGTTTGGATTTTCACCTCCCTGTACTGCATCATGTGGTTTTTCCTTGTTGATACACACGAGATGGTTTATGCTAATGGGGTCATTGTCAGATGTGGCTACCGGGTGTCAAGAAACCTCTATATGCCAATTTACTTTTTGGACTTCACACTGTTTTATGTCATTCCGCTCATTGTGGCTACTGTGCTCTACGGGTTGATTGCCAGAATACTGTTCATGAACCCATTGCCCTCAAATTTGTCAGAAAGAGGAAATGATTCGCTCCACCAGGGACGGACGAACAGTACAGTGAAGGTCTCCTGCAAGCCAAACAAGGGAGCAGTGTCCTCCAGGAAACAGGTGCAGTTTTATATGGGCAATGACAAAACGTATCAAATAGAAAATAACATTTCTTGACACAAACTGCTAAATTGCAAACTGTTATTTCAAAGCTAAAATACTTGATAACCAATTAATGATATTGCCAAGCAATGATATTAAAGTAAAGTAAAGGTTTTTCGTAAATATATTTTGTTCCAGTAGTTTTGGAACCTGTTTTTTTATTCATTCTCATCTGTCTCTGAGTTTGAGTCTTGCAGAGTTGTTTGCATATAATTTAGTTGTCACATGACTAAATAATCACTTTCTGCTTTATATTAATAGATAACTAATGCTACCACTCTGCTTCCGAGGCAGCAGGTCACCACTGCCTGGGCTTTCATAATTGCCGCAGGTCTCCTTCTGTTAGTGATGTTTTCTGGAGACACAGGCCATAGCAATCCACCATGGGGCTAGAAGCACATCAACACAAAACATTTTTTATTGCCTTGCATTGCCTTAATGTGTAGAAAATTTAATGCATTTCTGATTGACAAACAAATGACAAAAACAAATTAGAAATATCCAAATGACTCATTAAGGTATGTTACATCTAATAGTGTAATGGTACAAACTTTGTTCCAATCTCATGTTCTTTGAACACTGTAGAAGTGGTTTCTTGTTGAAAAAAATTATTTCATATTTCTAATAGAAAACGTA
The DNA here is from genome assembly GCA_028565775.1 of Sternarchorhynchus goeldii. NCBI lineage: Eukaryota > Metazoa > Chordata > Actinopteri > Gymnotiformes > Apteronotidae > Sternarchorhynchus > Sternarchorhynchus goeldii. Next base: position 6,141,283 of record JAOXYF010000022.1, read on the forward strand.
GGTCTATAAGTAGTTTTCCTCAGTCTTCAGGAAGATGAACCTAAAGGTTCTGCATAATATTTGAAATGGATAGAATTAATTCCTTTTGCTCGCAGAGTACCAAGATTAGTTGTGCAGTATATTAATCCAAAGAGATTTATTTCAATGGTAATTAATTCAGTAGTCAGTAACTCCTTAAGTACAGGAATTAGTCATGAACTGTCCTCACAGTATGGTGTATCGGTGACCTCCTCTGTTGTTCAGGGCTGTTGTTCTCCCCTGTGTGGCTGTAGGTAACGAAGATGCTGGCTGTTGTGGTGGTGTTGTTTGCCCTGCTGTGGATGCCGTATCGCACACTGGTGGTGGTGAACTCACTCAAGGACCCTCCATACCTGGATACCTGGTTCCTGCTCTTCTGCCGCATGAGCATCTACACCAACAGCGCCATAAATCCCATCATCTACAATGCCATGTCACAGAAGTTCCGCACGGCCTTCAAGAGACTCTGCCACTGTGAAGGGCCTGGCGGGAAGGAGAAGGTGCCGAAGTGCAATGCTCCCGTATACTACAGCGCCATCAAAGACTCGTCCCGTGAAAGCCCAGAGTATGACACTGAGCAGGAGTTTGTCACCACTTATACCGTCCCTGCCAGGAGGGTGAACTTTTCAGCTCGGGTGGGAGGAGGGGACTCTGCTGGGATGTTTAGTATTGCCTGAGACAAGCTAAGAGAGGGAGAGGAGGACACGGTGTGTTTTGAGTTGGATGGGGAGGGCTATCTCACACAGGCTCAAGGGAGGTACGGTGTGAAAGACAGTCATTATAAGTTCAAGTATAAGTTCGTTATAGAGATTTAAACGTTTGACCATTTTAATTTGATCTCAATGTCTTTGTGTTACACATACTTGTATTAAAACAAGACAGCACATTAAGCAAAATTATTACTATTTATTGAATGCGTTGATGACCAAGGTTATCTAAGAGTTGGACAAAATAATAGATTACTTCATGTAAAAGGTCAGTATGAAAGTCAACAACACATACATTGTTTAGGTTGATTTACAGTTTTCAAAACCACAATAAACCACAACAATAATGAATATCCAGAACAGTCAGTGCTAGGTCCTAAACAAAAGGTTTGGTAACATCCCGCATCTCTCCAGTGGTTTATTGTGTGTTCACCTCTGCATGCTGTTCCAACATGTTCAGTCCTGGTAAAAGCTAAGAATGCATTTATCTACAGTGGAAGAAATGCACATGGGATCATTTTCAGTTTATAGTCACATTTACAAAATGGTTCATTTACAGAGCCAGCTAGAGAAAAGAGGGTGTGCATGCTCTGTAGGAAATAAACCCAATGATGTTTTTTTTCTTTGGGAACCTGAAGAGAAAGCTGTCAAAGGGTAAAGAACAGGGGGTTGTTTCCTTTAAAATGCCAGCAGTCACAGTATCAAACCAATGCACCTAAACTGCAAGATGATAAGTGTAATGTAATGTTTGAAGGTAAACCATTATTCTATAGGAACACTATAGATACTGCCAGTACATGTACAGCACTTTGATGGTATGACTTTTTTTTCTTTTCAAATACATCAAATACATTTACTGGGGTATTTATAAGTATTTTTGCAAATGCATGAATCACTCTTTAGCATAGCTTCCCATGATTATTGTTTGCAAAAACACAAGTCCATGTAAATGTTTTAAAATAATCCACTGGCACACATCACAACCAACTGTTGCTGACTTGTTTGTCTTGCTGCAGTGTGAACTCTAATTTGCTGATGGGCATTAGGTCCGTGTTAAATCAACCGTAAACGGCTATTGTCTCTATAAGAGTGATACTGAGAGTGCTTACACCAGTGTTTACATTAAAGACTGTTTTTGTGATTTAGAGCTGGACTGTCAGAGCTTATGGGTCTGGTCTTTTAAAGCTGTAAAAATTTATGCTCAGTGGGAAAAACTTGAAGAAAACTTCACATTCGAAGAACACAGCTGCTACTTATGATGATTTAATATCGCTCAGATGTCTTAACTTATAGCAGTTGAAGACTTTTGTTATAACAATTATTGTGAAACGGATGTAAATATTGTAGTATTTAAAATGAACTGATTTTGTGATTTGTATGTATTGTTTGTCTTCATGAACTGTGTTTGACATAATTAAACTGTTTGAAATTTCAGTGGAGCAGCGCCAGTTAGAGTATTTCACCATTATGAATGTGATGCCCACAGAGGGACTGAGAGGTGTACGTGTATTCAAAGAGTCTTTATTTTCCATTGAGCCATGAACTATAAACAAAAAAAGTAAACTGCAAAGCTAGGAGAGTCTTAGGAAAAGGAGCTACATAATAGCCGTTGTTTGGCGAAAGCAGCAAGGTTCTCGGCAGAGAAGACTGTTAGGAAGAAGCTCCGTGTTCATCATAGAAGATCCAAATATTTTACAGCACATACAAAGACATAACGAGCACATAGATTAGGGGGAGATGGGCGTGGCGCTGGGTCTGGGTGCCCGGCGCAACGTGACAGCTTCAAGCTGCCTTCCCACAATGGACATGTTTTTTTACACTATCTGTGAAATAGAAAAAATATTCAGAACAAATAACAGAACAAAACAATACAGAAAGCAAAGAGAGAGAGAGAGAGAGAGAGAGAGAGAGAGAGAGAGAGAGAGAGAGAGAGAGAGAGAGAGAGCGCAATATGATGTGAAATCTTAAAATATGAGCACATTTTTATTATACTTTTGCTGGAAAAGAGAAAGCGCCACTGTTACTCAAAATACTTCTTGATTTTGTGTAACATATCCTTGACAGTTTTATTTGAACTCAGATAATGGCTAAAATGGCTAACGTTAAAAGTATAATAATATTAAGTTAAATGGGTTATTTTGCAACAGTTTGGTAGAACAAAATGTCATTTTTGTCCCTGTAGTGTAGTTCTCAGTGCAATAGGACATTAGGAGGGTAGTACATGTGCTATATTTACTCTGTTGCAGTTTATTTCACTAATCTTTTGGGCAAAATGTACTTTTAAGAACAGTTTAAAAAGAGGGTAAGTTATCCTCTTACTCAAAGTAAGTACTCGAACATTTGCGAGTTTTGCTTAGATCTCTATAGATGATCACTGAAGACTGAGCTCAGACTGAGCTGCCGTCAACTTTCAATGCAGCTAAAGGCTGTCTGAAAATTCGCGACATATTGTTAGGTGACATATTGTTCGTGCTGTCTAGTGTCAGATAGTGTCAGCCCTTTACATACTGTGGCTTCTTTCCTACTCAATGTACACCACTATACTGTATTTTAATAAAGTTCCTATTAAAAATTCATATTAAAGCCATTCTCATTAACGTATTTCTCTGTTTGTTTCTGAAATAGCGACTGAAACACAGCCCGTTAACACTCCTTATTTTCTAGTTAACTTGTGCTTTTAGATTTATTATTTTATTTTTTTTGTTTTTAGAATATTAAAAATATTTGCTAATTTGAGGGTTTAGATTTATTTTTAGTAGTTTACTTTAAGAACTATTCTGAGAGGAAGTAGCAGCCAGAGTTCACTTGTAAGTCTATTTAATTAGAATACGCTTGTTTTATTACATACTTATTTACTTGTCAAGAGAGCTTGACCACGTGACTCACCCCTTACTTATTTAGATGAAGACTCTGATAGAAACTGGCTATATGGGTTGTGTAAGGTTTCCAGCGATGTTGGTCTTTTTGCAAGATTTTCTTCTCTCCTTTTTCTTCTGGGTAGCAGTGACTAATTAATAAAAAAAATTAGCCAGGCAAAAAATAAATAAATAAATAAAAGCTTTAGTGCTAAAATTGCAGTGGTTTATTTTGAAGAAAAACATCTGCAAGATGTGTAACTTGCTCCCTCCTGAGATGCCCGACAGTTAGAACTATTCATTATCTGGAACCTAGTTAGTACACAGCATTCTGATAATAAGTTAGTCTAACCCAGCATGGAAAACATGCTATTTGCACTAGAGGGAAACACTCAGAATAATAAGCAAACAATATGTGATTACAACTCTGCCCTACTAAAGGATATGTCTTCCTTGTATACAGAGCTGCACCTGATTATTCCAAGACCAGCTCTTTTAAAGCATTTTAATGAATATTGTTCTTTCTTTAATTCTTAACAAATCTGCATTTCTAAATATTACTGTCTTTTTTTTTTAGAACATGACTATGACTGATATAAAAACGAGCATTTGGAGTTTATTTATGTAACTGGCAAATACCCTTCAAAACATTTCAACACATTTCTAAAAGAAACTCTCTACTGAGTTCTGTCTGTTTTTCTTTTCTATATCTGTACTGCATTTATCAATAAATGTGTTTTTTTTAAAGATCAGTGCAGCAAATACATTTTGGCTGTTAGTTTGTTTAATATTAATTTGATTACATTTGATACATGATCTTTTTAACCCAACAAGAGTGAGTATTTATGTTTGCAGTTGGCTTATTCCTCTCTTTTGTCATACATTTGGGTCTGTTACAGTGCTGTATTATTGTTGTTTATTACTGCATGTATTTTTCAAGTTGAAATTTTAGTATAATCTCAAATGACATCAAAAGTACAGCAAGGCATTGATGAACAGTGAAGCTCAGTGGTTAAGGCACTTGACTAGTAGTCAGAAAGTTTATAGCTGGCTGTTGTTGGGTCTCTAAACAAGGCCCTTAACTCTCAATCGCACCTGATTCAACTCATTAGTCCCTGGGTAACTGGAATCAGACAGGAACTTGACTCCTACATCTAGATAAAAGCTGAAATGTTACCCAAGGCTCATGGTTTCTGAGGTTACTTTTTTATTTTATTGAATTTAGAACTACTCTGACCACAAAACTTGACAAGTCCACATAAAGTATACATGCCTTATTTAATTATCTGATTTATTATCTACTTATTTAATGAGTTAGTTTTAGCTGGACAAAAGATAATTTGGAGAAAATGTAGTAGGTGTATGTTTTAATATTTTATGTTATGATGAATGAATGAATGTATGAGTAGGTATACAGTGTGATGCTATAATGAATGAATGAATGAATGTATGAGTAGATACACAGTGTGATGCTATAATGAATGAATGAATGTATGAGTAGATACACAGTGTGATGTTATCAGATGCAGATGATGGCCCTAGCCTCTTAGAGATAAGTGAGCCAGAAACTGTATGTGATCTGTGACCGTGTGTCTGCATTGCCAGTCTTTGTATATTGAACAATACTTGCAAGGCAAGTGGTCAGAAGAGAGTAGTACTATACAGATTATTGATTTGTCCTATAGTCCCCAAGGCCTCTGTTGGCTATGGCTGATCAAGGCCTAAAGCTTATATTTACTCACCACTGAAATTCTTATAGTCCTAGCTGTAGCATTGGCTGGGTTTATATTTACACCCAGATTCTATATGGAATAAATCTTCAGCAATAAAATTTTAAATTCCAGTGACATAACTCAAGATCTCAAGAGAGTGGTGTTAAGGAATAATCACTTCCCATGAGTCTGAAGGCCAATGTGACCATGGACCTCGAAATATACTGGACATGCTTGAAAAGCTTGTTTATAGCCAATTATAAATAACCAGGAAGCCAAGAGTGTTTGCTTGCATTGTTTGCTTGAATTATTGTCATTAATTCTAAGGACTCTTGAAATGTTCTCAACCTCTCCAAGACGCCTTGAACTATCTCCTACGAACCAGCACAAATCTAAAGCACATCACTAAAATCTGAACATTTTGTCACTAAAAGACAAAGAAGAAGAGCACGGCTTTATCCCTCTGCATCTTTTCCATTTTCTATGTAAAAACTGTCAATATGTAAATAATACATCAGCATATAAATAGGTGATGTGAATTAATTGCTGAGTCAAAAAGCTCTGGTTATGCTTATAATACGGATACGATAAACATGTCTTTAATGTTGTCATTGTTTGTTTGTTTGTTTGTTTGTTTGTTTCTTACATTGTTTCCCTGTTCTCTCTCTCTCTCTCTCTCTCTCTCTCTCAGGGTAAATAGTAGTAATGTCTGCAGAAGGTTCCACATGGGTTCCTCCACTTCCTACAGTCAGTTTAACCAATGAGAGACTATGGGAAAGATGGATGACCTTTATGAACATCAGTGTCACAATAGCTACTAAATGAATATTGAAGATCATGCTTCTCATCAGAATGGGTCTGTCCTGTTGGGGTGTTAAAACAGTAACTGGATGTGTGTGTGCACATACGTATGTGTGTGTGTGTGTGTGTGTGCACTGTATAAAACAGAAGCTCTGATACAGATGCAGGATTTACAAGTCACTATTCCATAGCAAGCAGATACAGAGACAGAAAGTGAATATCAAAGAGAGAGGGGGAGATGGAGAAGGCTAAGCTGAGCTTCCTCACATGTTTCATTTATAATTTCCTGTGAATCATCTGACAAACATAATGTATGCATGCCCAAGCACTACTTCAGCTCCTCCGTACTCCACACTCATGTGGCACTGGTGTGCATGTGCGCTTGTGTTCTCTGCAAAGACACTAAAAAAACCTCAAGGGCTCTTGTTCGGTGCACATCGTTCCTGACTGTAGTCCTCTACACAATCCACAAAGCCATTATAAATCTTAATAATATTCATATTGCCCTATTCTTGAAGTTAAAATGCTGGCAGTGATTAGTATCTGAAGTTCATATATATATATAAGTCTATCATTCTGAATACAAAGGGATTGCTTTTGCTTGGTCAGCCCTGCTAACGTCCTCCATAACTCCACCAGGTGGAAAGAACAAGAAGAGGATCTGCAGGGGTTTGGAGGAAGAACAAACAAGAGAGGGGAGTGGGGAGGAGCCATGGGGGAGGGTGGAAGCGTGAGCTCTATTTCCCAAAGCTTCATTTGCTGAAATGCTGAAGATTAGTGGCATGTCCACACAGCTGTGCTTACAGAAAGACGATCCATGCCCCAATCAGGACATGCAGAGAAGCAGTTCTCTCTGAAGAGCACCTCAAAAGGTGGATTATGATGATAGCGATGATGATAATGAAGATGATGATGGCTGTGATCACGATGATAGATGAAGCTGATGATGAAGCGCTGTACAATAACGAGCTGCGTTCGCAGCAGTCCACAGCTGTCCTCGCTGTCATTATAACCAGCACTGATCGTTGCTGGACCTTTATTCCACTTTAAGTTAATACCCCTAAACTGAAAACTGCAATGCTGACAAAGCCTTCGAGTTATTCTAGGTGTAGCAAAACCCAGGTTAATGCATCTCTGAGCTCACAGAAGTTGCTGACTGTACAGACTGACTTTGGGTGCTGGGAGACTGGAACTGCTATCACCTGTAGCTGTAGTGATGACCGTTGTGAAGATGGTTTCTTGCCCATGTTAGACACCTGGGTAAACAGTAGCCAGATGGGAAGATGGCATTTACTGGTGATTCAGCCAGTACACAAATAGGGATTCTATCTCACACAAACTGGGAAACAAACAAGGAAATTATCTCATGTAGTGTCTGCCTGCATAAAGCCTGGTATGCCCGATGTGTTGGATGTAACTACTGACACTTTCTGATGTCTGTATCTAATTTACTGCGTTGCTCTGGCTTTGCAGTGTCAGGTGTATGGGTTCCTCATGGCATGTCCCGCCCACAGTGACTCTGCCTGCGTTCATGATGAAACTGTACTGATTCCTGGCAGCATGCCAAAGCTTTATTACAACTTTTGTATTATATTCATGTGTGTGTATATGTACACGCATGCAACATCTGTGGGGACTTTCAGCAAGTTCATGTATTACAAATTCATGCTGGTATCTCCCCACACAGCATTAACATTACAAAGACACTCCCACTGCATACTAAACTCTGCCAGGCTCCTCTGTGTCTGGCAAAGCGAGTCATGTGTTGGCAGTGTGCATCCACTGGGGCATCTATAACACACATCACTTCAGGTTAAAATGCCAGTGTCCACTTGAACAGCTAGGGGTTTGCCTCATAAATACAAAAAAGGCAGGACAAGAATAAGCATGGCATTTAACCTTGATCTGCCATCGCTGCTGCTGCATCCACTGAGGTTTTGATCTGTCCTTTCCCTTTCTCTTGAGAGGGCTGAAATATCAGGTTCCAGGCCTCATCTCTGCTGTATGGTGTGATTGAAAAGAGCTGAAGCGATCGATCAGGGGGCCTGAACCATATAATCACAGAGCGGTTCCCACACAGCCGCATATCCACACATAAATTAAAAATGCCCTCCCAGCAAAAGTGTTTTCTCTCTCTCCTTCTCTCTCTCTCCCCCTCTGTCTCCATCTGTCTGTCTTTGCTTCTCCCTGTCTGGTCTTGCTATCTCCTGATGCATGTGCTGGGGGCAAAAATAGCTTATCAAACAACTGCTCTAAAGCTATTTAGTCAGCACAGTCTGGTTTACATGATCAGGAGATATCAGCTCCTATGGGGATAAGCTACCAAGAACACACAGAATGACAGCTGGAAACCAGCCAGGTAGAAACACACACACACACACACACATCTTATTTTTAATATATAGTGAGGGTCCTAAACAGAGCATTTGTTCTGTTTTCTCATTACATTTGCTTATCTCTTATCACCTGCTACTGCACCTCCGAGAGATGATAGACTTTCAAGTCCACAGTGGGTCCTTCACAAACAGTACAGCTGACATGTCTCTCTTTGTTTGGTGAATCCTGTTTAATGATGCAGTTTTTCTTTTACTTTGTATGTCTTGTCGTGCACTGCAGGTCTTTCCAATGAGTCCCCACACTAAGTTCATTATATATATATATATATTTTCACTTTTAATCTGTTTTAGATGTTTCTAACTTTTAAGGCTGCTGCAGATTATTAATACATCAGGAATCCTCCGAGAAGAATTTGATCTGTTCCTTGCCTGAGGCAGCTTGGGTCATCAGAACACAGCCCAACTCCAACTCAAAACACTGGAGCTCACTGTAAGACAGCACCCTGATAACCCTGCATGAAACTTCTATCAGCCTCAAATAATGAGCCTGTAATCCTTGTGTGCTCGCCAGCTCCTGCTAGCTCAGTCAGGAAGTTAACTGAAAGCAGAGGATTCATTGGGGAGATGGGAGATAGGCCTGCACCTAACCCTTCGCATCAGCTTGACTCGCTGCATCCAGGAGAGCGTTCTTGAAGTGGTGTCCGAGCACGACCCCATCTATCCTTCGTTAAAACGCACGAGCCGCCTGTCCATTATCCTCGCTTCAGCAATAGCATGTCTGCATTGTCCAAGAGCCCCTCTCAGGGCCAGGGGCTGTGGAGCCAGCATCGAGGGGGCTGTGGAGAGGAGCTGAGAGCTCGCCCACAACAGCTGATCCATGCTTTGACTGTGAGGCTGGCAACAAGAAGGACAGTCTGTCCATTGCATGTGCTCACCATGTTTATGGGCAATCACAGGCAAAGATCTTGCTTCTGTAAGCCTCAGACTTAAGGGAGATTATCTCCCAGTTGCCAAGGCAGGATCTTTATCCGTCTCTTTTTGCAGTCGAGTAACAACTTGTATGATGAATCATGGTTTTTTGTTTGTTTGTTTGTTTACTTTCCAACAGATTGTAAGGAATACTTATCTGGGTGTATCCATTGTTATGTATCCATATGTATCCAAAGTCAATATAAAGTAGTAACATAGCAAAGCAATACTATACAACACATGCCAATGGAAAGAGAAAAAGAGCAGTTATGCTCATCCTGAGCAAGAGTTCTGTAGTCTAAGTGGAGGCCACACTGAGGAAGGAGTGCCATGAAAGGCTGATCCTTGCTCTTTTTGCTGCATCTTCCTTCAGTGGTACCAGATGCTGGTACAGCAGCACAACATCACTGGTTCATGTTCCTCATTCCCCTCATGTTCTACAAGCAATAGATGCTCATGAGTAACAAAGAAAGTGTAGTGCAGGATTAAATATTAAATACATACTACACTGGTTTGGCCCAGGAGGGGAAAAAAGTAAAAAAAAAAACCAACTCAAGACTCTTTAGTTTTTTTTCATGCTTATTTTTCCGATAAAAAAAAATCAGTAAAGTTTTACTGATAACAGGACAAACCACATATTCATAACATGGTCTAGGGTCAAAATTAGAACAAGATAATGACCAAACCAGAACAAAAATTAGAACAAGATAATGACCAAACCAGAACAAAAATCAGAACAAGATAATGTCCAAACCAGGTGGACATCCAGACAGTGCAATAGGGCCAAAAACAGATAAAACCAGAAAGCAAAATTACAGCAAAGAAATCAAAGCTATAAAATAACAGACTACAGATGATCCACTCATCATATACTCTTGGAGAACCAATAACAACACTTCACAATAAAGGCCAGGAGACAAACCTTTACAAGTAAGGTGAAATTAGAAACAGGTGAAACAGTTCAGTATTCAGGACATAGTGATCTGGAGATTGAAGATTGGATGATTGGATGACTCCTGTAGGGTGAGCTCCACCTGTAGAGTCTGGTTCCCTGGTGGAGTCTAGGAAATTGAGTTTGAAAAGTAGCTGACAAGCAGAGTGGTCTGAACCACAGAATGAGCTGAGCAGAACTTTCAGATCGTTAGGGACTAGTCAGTTAGTTCTGTCCATGGTAAAGACTTTGTTTAGTATGTTGTTTTGAAGTGGAACCAGTTGTCAAAGCAAATGTGAAGAGCCCTAACACTGTATGCTCTTAAATCTAAACTAAAAACACTTATTTGGACAGGAATTGGCTCACTTTAAACTCTATTCCCATAACACTGCACTTTTAACTTTGAATTTTCAGCACTACAGAGCACTTTTAATTCCATCTTTATTTTTATCTTTTCTTTCAACACTTTAGTTAGATGTTTTTGTACTTTATATGTATTAATCACATTGATTTTAAATGAAACTTCTCTCTCCGATCATTTTTTCATTTTGATTCCTTTTTATAACTTTCATATTTTTCCTCTTTTGATTAATTTTCATTATTCACTTTACTTTCCATTACTTTATTGCTCTTGTATGTTTATGTAAAGACAGAAGTAGTGAGTGGGAAAAGGGTGGTGTCACAGTAGGTGCTTCTCAAGCTCTTCATGTAACATTTATCTCCTATATCTGTTTCTGTGCGTTTACGAGTGCGTTTAAGAAAGAGCTGTGGTTATAAAGGACAGACTATACCATAAAGATTCCACTCCAATCTGTGACTTCCTTGTTTACTTGTGACTTTCCTGTATGCTTAAAGCAGGCATTAGTTCACAGCCAGACGCTTATCATTAAGTCAGTAGTATATTTATGACATGCTGCAAACGTCAAATGACTTTTATATTATTTGCACTGTAATCTAAATGGATAAATCAAATGATCACTGGTACACAGCATCGATTCACCTGTGAGGAAAAATCAAAATATATGATGGACTACATGGCAGTTAGAACATTTGCCAGGTTCAGGTTCAATGAACTGGTTCCTCTAAATTGTCCAGCTGTGAGATTGTATGTGTATGACTGTATGTCTGCATGCCCAGTGTTGGATGGTGCTCTATCCTGGGTGTTATCCTCACTCTCCTTCTCTGTGTCCAGGGGGCTAGGGTTAGTGTTGTGAAGTGTCTTTGGTTATGAGAAAGGTAAATCAGTAAAAAGCCATGGGAATCAGTCACAGTACAAGCAGCAGTCCAATTAAATGATTCCCAATAAAATGTTAAGCAAAGCAAAGCCTAGATGAAACGCTTAAGTGACAGTTAAACCAATGTTACGGAGTAACTCACAAACATATTGCTATTGATGCTTGTGATGTAACAGCTTCATAGTGGTCTTCAGAGTCACTGTGGCTTTCTGCTTACTGTTTTAAGCGTGATCTTGAAATTAGTAGCCGCAGTTCTCTCTCTCTCTCTCTCTGTGTGTGTGTGTGTGTGTGCGCGTGCGTGTATCAGTGTGTGCCTGTGGGCGTGGTGTGTAGATATTCGTCTCGTCATCGTTTTTCGTTTCATTTCGTTTCATTGCTTATCTGTATAAAAGCGTGTATTTGTAACCCCTAGTTTGTCGGTCTTTGACAAGTGCTCGCTGTCGGTGATGTTTGTGGCACAAAAGTTTGTCATCGCAAAAATAAAGTGAAACCGTTCGCTGCGTTCGGCATCCAACCTCGCAACCCGTTACCCAGTACACATGCCTATAGCAATGTTACATTTAAAAAAAGATTGTTGGCTTATGCAAGTGCATTTACAATGTTTTCCTGTCTAAATTCTATTTGAATTTTCTTGTCTTTGTTAAACACAGATGACGAACCCATTTGACTATCATGCACAGAAATGGGTAAGACAGGAAGTTTCCCTCATTCAGAGGATTTTTACGGACTGGCCGTTTTTTGTTCAGGACTGTAGTTAGTATTGTCATTTCTAGTCATCTGAATACCTATATTTTAAAATTATTTAACATGTGTAATACAGTACTGCTTTAGTAAAACTCACTCAGAGGTAATACATATAAATCCACAATGGGTGCCAAGGACTGTTTAAATGAAAAGCAAATAGGCAAAATATAAAATCTCTCTCTAACTCTTTTTCTCTGGTACACACACATAGACACTCTATTGAGGGTACAGGTATGTAAGTTCATTCCCTTCCACATTAGAAACCACAGGGAGACCTGGTTCAGACATGCCTGGAACAAAAGACATGAATACTTGGCAACCCCCTGCTGAGACGCACGTCATAGCAAGCGAAAGTCCTCCACATGACTCCAAGCTCAGCTTTAAGACTGTAAGAGGTAGATGTCCTCACATTCTTCTTCATCTTTGGGGTTTTTTTAATTACTTAGGGATGTTTTAGCAAATAACCAGCATATTTATTTATGTGAAAAAAAAAACTTTGCTTTTCAGTAGTTGTGACTATATGCTCTTATATGAGCATCATTAATGTGTGTGGCTATAAAAAGGCTTTTGGATGTTCTGTAAAACTGTTTATGCACTACATACTATGAAACACGATATCTGTCCTTTTGTATGGTTATGCATGCATTCGACAGTATTATGTATGTGATGGTAAAGAACTTGATAATCTCAGTATCCAGTGGTCTGTCATACATAGATGTTAAGACATCTGGTGTGTGTGTGTGTGTGTGTGTGTGTGTGTGTGTGTGTGTGTGTGTACACCGTTACAAGAGAAGTGGTCCTCTGTGTTTTACCGCCCAACCACTCTGCTCATCTCTGTATTGACTGGAGAGGGACCAGTACATCCTTCTCCGCCCTCGCCTTGGCCACAGAGCGCAAGATAAACCTCCACCTTGGTGACAGCCCTGTCAACCGTCTCATAGCAACAGCCTCTTTTAGCTCCCCCATTATTCCGCTATTGTGATGCTAATAAACAAGCTGAACAAAGTCCTCCTCTTCTGTTTCAGAGGAGGAAGTAAAGTAGCATTAGTCAGTGATACAAAAAAACTTGGCCCAAAAAAGAGGAAAATTTAAAACCAAGCTCTTTGAGAGGTTAATTATTAATATTAAAATGTTTGTGTGAATGATGTGTGAAGGCTGTTGAATTATGGCTGATACGTGAGGCGAAGATAGTGTGTTTGTTATATTCTGAGCTAAGCTTTTTCAGACATTTTGGTGCTGAGAGCCATGGAGAGAAAGGAATAAGACCAGAGAAGAAAAACAACTTCAAAAATAAAAAAGTGGACTAAAGAGAGCCTGTCAAAGGTTTAGCATCACAGGATATTTCAGTCATAGAACTGGAATGGCTATATCTGAATTGGGAAAAACCAAATTAAAACATGATAAAAAAAAAAATGTTTTAGGAGCCTTGTCTACATCATAAAACTGGTTTTAGTCTATTAATAATCAATATTACTATTATTAGATATCCATTAGTTATAACCCATATAATTGTTAAAAACATTTACTAAACTCCACTTAAGCATTTAATTTTATGTTACAGGCATAGCAAGAGTAATTATGTCATACATCATTAATCATAGACATGGTGTGTGTTGTTTGTCACATACTGTTAGCCTAATAAAACTTTGTTTAATGGGATTTGAAGGCTTAAATAAAGTATTTCATTTGCTTCATTTGTCAGCCTGAACTAATTACCACAGCTGTACATTTAGCCAAGCTGGACAAGCATCAGTCTTATCTGCTTTCTGCAGCAGTGGTTCAGCTGTAATAACTTCAAATGCCAGAGCAAAAAGAATAAAACTGATGATTTCAAAGTGCATTTGAAGCCTTCCATGGTTTTACATAGACCATTAATCATTTGAGTAAAGGGTGGGAGATTACTAGGATGTCTTGTTGTATTATGTCTGTATTTGTTATATGTAGGGATTTACTGATCAGAAAACAACTAATTCACCCAAAACAACTGAATTAAATCAAATTGAATTAAATTTTATTGTACATCACAACTTGCTACTTACATGTTTCACCTGACATTTTATTAAGGGGCTTTGTTGAAAATGTTCAACCTAACAGGGAGCTCCAGAATTTAGAATCCATTTATTTAGAAACCATCTATTTAGCTGCATGTGGGTTGAAGCTCTTTGTAATGGCTGGATTATGTAAAATCCTGAACAATCCAGAACTCATGCCAGGCCTGTCAGATTATGGAGCTGAATCCATGTTACTGTCTTGCAGATTATAATGAATTTTTGACTTCATTGGCAAAAAAGTGTTGTTCTGTTTTATATTTATATAAAACATCAAACATACTTACTGTAGTTACCAGTGCTTGCTAGATTTATCCATATTTGGTTCAGCCATTAGTCTTATAAATCCAAACCTGTAGTTTGAAATAAAAATGAAAATGCCTACCATCAGCTGGGTTTCACGGCTGCACCATTCTGGCTTGTTCTAGCAGCAGTTAGATACTTGAGAAAATTACAATTTGTAGCAGTACCACTTTCTGAAACCACCTAACTGAAAGGGGGTTATATTTTAGGTTTATTGCCAATATTCTATGTAGCAACAGGTCATTCATTAAATTATACAATGAGCTTGTTTTCTTACGAAATAACTGATAAATTCCTCTACTACTATAAAGACATCAGTCACCAAATCCTCTAAGCAACATATTAGCAATTAAACTTAAAAAAAAAAAACATTATGTTTTTTATTGTCATGCTAATCATCCTTGTTCACCTTTGTCTGTCTTTGTTTAGTCTGTTTACAAATGATTTGTGTGCCAAGTGGTTTTGTTTTTGGTATTTTGTTCCTCTACTGCTTCATTATGCACATCTTACAGATCACCCGAGTCTTGTCAGTAGTTCCTCCCAGTAATTGTCCCCAGGTGGTCTTTGTTCAACTCCTCCTGTATAAACATCCCTGCTCTTGGTTTGGTTTTCTGCTTAAATGTACTAATGTGTTTGTTGTTTTGTTGCATTGCTCTGCCGTTAACTTTGTGTCTTGTGTGTGGCTTTTCTTAGTCTGGTCTTCTTCTTAGCGGTTATTCTGTATCTGTGGTTTCCTGTATTGATCTTCTCCCTTTGTTTAGTTTCACATTTTAGTCATAGGGAGCTTTAATAACCCAGACTTGCTGTCGTGTTCTGCTTTTCGTATTCTGTCAGCATTTCATTAATAGACTTTAAAATATAAATGGATAAGTGTTGCATTTCAGTCCAAATATCTTAGAAATGTTGAACTACATTCAAAGAATATGAAACTAGTCAAAAGGCTAAAGGCTAAAACAAGAACCAGATACAAATACAAAGCAGCAGCAACAACTGTATACACACATATATTTGACACTTTGTACTAATAATCATGGAATGAAAAAGTGACTTTTTCCTTTCTGTCGTCTTCTTCCTTGTCAGCACTTTGATTGAGTTTGCTAGTTTCATCATCGCTGAGGAGAGTGGAGTAGCTCAGTAGATTAGTCACCTGTCTGAAGGTGGGCTGTCGTGCACAGATCATCCAGGGGGAAAAAACACATTTGTATGAATGGATTTGGAAATACTCATGTACTTTGTATTCTTGTTCTTAATATAAACTCAATGCATTCACATTGGTGGAAGTGCTGAGCAACAAGTGTTTGTTCTGATGCTGTTTTTTGTAAATGTGCTTTTCATGTAACTTTATTATCTTTTTTTATCTTTTTTGTGGCTGTTTTCCTTCCGCATATTTTTTGTGTTTTTCTGCATGCTTTTCTTTTTCTCTTGCACTGAATTACTGAATTCTTACACATTATCCATTTAAATTCTATACTTTTCCAGACTTCTAGGTACATTTTTCAGACTATATTTGACATCTCAGCAGCTAGATATTTATTATATAAACAAATAGTTTCAAAATCCAACTGTCAGCATGTTTGTATGTATGTTACTTTTTTTTCTTTGTATTCTATTAGGTTTGTTTGTATGTATGTTACTTTTTTCTTTGTATTCTATTAGGTTTGTTTGTATGTATGTTACTTTTTTCTTTATATTCTATTAGGTTGCCGAATATGCGATTAGGTTACCAAGTAATTGCCAGATGATTGTACCTTTATACTGTTGAGCATTGAACTTGTCTGTTGTTAATTGATCTGTATGAACCGTATTTTATTCAAGCTTCAAAAAAGTGTAATGTTTTTATTCAGGTTTTGTCAAATTACTTTATGCTTTCAACCCCTACAGTAACAAAAGGGATATTCATGTATCAATTCACCAGGGAACTAAAGTCCATTGATTTAGTGTTATTGGTTGTTAAAGTATGTTCCCTTAACAAATTGAACAAATATTGTTGTTACCCCTTATATTTCTTAGTCCACTGTATAAACAAACACAAACAAAAAAGTCAGACAAAACGTTAAATATTTAAATGTTCATGGTGTTTGTGCAGAATTGTTTATTCACTGTGTCCATGGAAACAAGGATGAATGCAGTACCATATTTTTCTTCACTTTACTTTTCTGTCCATATACTTTTCTGATACACACCTGCATAACTCTTGAGTGCTCAGATAAGCTTACTATATAGTTATATGTGATTCCATGTATATATGCAATATAATTTGCCAATTTGTTTGTTTTGTACATTATTTTAGATCATATGTTAAGTACCATTAGATGTATCACATCATGAACATGATGTTTGCAGCTGCACCAAGAGGGACTGCAGAGGAGCATCACTGCATTTTCTGTCAATGGCCTAAAGAACTCATGTGGAATGGTTCAAGCACAGTTGTGTTCAGGGTGTGTAATAATGAAAGTCAAGGTACATCCGCTTCAGGGGTGCTATTACGGCTGTGCTGTTACAGATTCCCCCTCTCTTTTTCTTTCTCTACTGAAGCTGTGTGTGTTGCACTACAAAATGTCCTGCTGTATTTGTAAGCACAGATGAATCTACCACGTGCAAGACATGCATTGGTCTTACCGCTATGAAGCATGTGGACTTCCAGCATATTGTGCTATTCATTACAAAAATGTCTACTTAATATTAGGGAGCAAGCAGCAAGGTTAGCAGGACTGTACAAAAATCATTTGTTTTAAGAGATTTTTTTTTCTTAGAATCTAAAAAGGAAAAAATTTAAAGGGAAAAAACGTTGGTCATTTTTCTAGATGCACAATGTACATATGCTGAGTGCTGTACATTAGTGTACCTGTACAATAATCCTAGAAAGGATTTTCTTTAAATATAAGGCTTTATCTCTGCCCTATAAAGTCTATATAAACCCTGTGGTTTTATTATTAAATAGATTATATTGCTTTCAAATGATCTTTTAATGATTTCACAGTGCTGATAGTATACACTTTCCAGTTGATTTTATTCGCATTCTAATTGGTACATTGATTTGTTGAATACCCTTAACTGGTAATAGATTTCACTAAAATAAAATTTCCCAAGTGATAACCTAAGGCCATCGCCTTCTAACGCAGTATATAAATGATCAAGAAATAAACTGGCCTCAGAACAGTAGCTGCTGGCAAATACTAGTAATCCATCAGGTTAGTAACAGTGCTCTTTGCTGATTTGAGGAAAATGAGGAGAGATGAAATATGTGCTCTCTCTGTCACATCAGCTGAAGAATGAGGTGGGCATTTTTCGTAGCTAGCAAGTATGGAATCTCCTGTTGGGTTACTCCTCTTTGCATCGATATTTGCTGAGGAGGCTTTTCATTTCTTTCTGTGTTGCTGGTGAAGCCACTTATCATTGCCTTGGCTCATGAGATATATGGCATCTATAAACAACATCACAGAAAACTGTTTTCCCTCATCAAAGAGTGGGACAGAAGCCCAGGGACTGGGGACATGCCAGCCCTTCTCCACCATGCACAGCATGCAGAGCAATATGGGATGGATGCACCCAAAGCAACATGGCAAAGCCCACGTGATGTACTGCAGTCCAGAGGTGATTAAAATCCTCCTCAGACATAATGAATTCAGTGACTGGAGAGTTACTGTGCAGTCACAGGTTACTCTGTGTGAAAGGAAAATTAAAAGGGTATGCCTTTTTAGCTTTTAATAGTCTAGGCTTAATGGAAGTATAAAAAAAAATAGACTGTAATTAATCGTTTCCTTTTGAAGTACAAGACTGTGCTCACAAGGAGCAGTATAACTGTAGATGTTATAGGTGAGTTTTACAGAGTTGGTGTATCTTCAGTAACTCTGGTGGTTACTACAATTTTGACCTTTATTTGTTTGTTATTAACTCCATAAGATGAATGTAGTGAAAAGAGACTAAAAGAAAAACAGAGAGAGAGAGAAAGAGAGAGAGAGAAAGAGAGAGAGAGACAGAGAGCAGTTGTTAGGAGAGTTGGCCACTGTTCAGACCTATTGCTGCATAACCAGTCAATATGGACAGTGATTTGAGTGGCACTTTGGACAGTGATTTCTGCATTAGACACATACAGTGAAGGACTGTGGTGCATAAATCCATCCACTATCACCACCAATCTCTCCTTCTCACTCAACTCTGTTATGTCAGAGTCATTTTTAACCCTGCCAAACATAGGACAGTGTGAGACACTTTTGGTTTGAGGAAGGTTTTATTCACCACATTAGAGAGTTTAAAGGGCTCATTTTCTGAAGCTGCCAGAAGAAGCCTGTCAGCCATCTGTAGCCCATATCTTGAGCTTTCTTTATTTTTATATTGCCTCCGATTTTCCGTGAACCCAGTTTTACCATTTCGTTCATTTTCCATCCTGTCCCACCAAGATGGGAAACAACACAGCACTTCTGAACCATAAAGACCTATCATTGTTGTTGCATATCAAAACTTTCTGTAATCATATGTAAATATGCTGGTTGCATATCTACACAGAGAATAAAGCTATTACCTCGCAACCCACCTTGGCACTGGTCACAACCATTGTGAACCTGCCACTGGAGAGAACTCTTCCCAAACGGTTTGTTGTGTCTGTCAAATGAGTAATACTACCAGTAATGGCATGACTCTGCCAGTGGACACTGAACAGTGTGGTACAAGTGTTCACAGGCAGGTGCCTTCCCTCTGTGATGTAATCAGTGTCCATGGTGACACCTAAGTGTTCGAGGTAGTCCATGATGGCACAAGAGTGTTTGAATACTCTTTCCAGATATTTTATGCTACTACTTCTAGGACTACAGCCAATCTCCATGAGTAGAAGGTCATGCCAGCAGCACAAAGTGCTAGTATTTCTCTTCAGTAAAACTACTCCAAAGTACTACCTTGTCCTCAGTTCTTTGACAAACTAATCACTGCAAACTCCAATTAACTACATTATCAATGAACCTCCTGACATGTATCCAATTATCCATCAAGAATTTTTAAAAGGCAGCTATTATAATCAGGGATGATAAGGTTTCATTGTATTGCATGTCTACTACATTAGAGATCACAGAAAAGGTTTTCTTACAACACAAAACACCCTTAGTGGTACTGACTGGCATTACTCTCCATATCTTTTACAGATAGAGAGACTTACCGATAGAGTGAGATACAGAGAGCGAGTGGGTGAATAGATCTTAATGGTTTTGCTTTGACATAGTTGTGTGCACGTCCTCGCATCATCCATTATATTTATGTAACCTTTCGTTTGAAATGAAGACTAATTTGATCTCTTTGCTTGGCTCAGAACAGCATGGTTTACGCTGGCCACCCCTTTGTGTGTTCTAGCGCTGTACATTATGGACCGCTGCTATCAAAGACCAAAGCCTGGACTTTTCGAAATGAACTCTACTTTCCTCTGATATGATATTACAGGGTTCTTGTCTTGGATTAAGAGCATTAAGCCAACTCTCTCTGTGTTTAGTGTTGTGTTTGTGTTTAGACTTTTGTACTTCCTATTTCAGGGCTGAAAAAAAACCACCATGGGAACTGTATTTTTTTGTAAATTTCACTTGTCTTACTGGAGAACTTGTAGAGATTAAAACGAATGATTCATTAATGTTTAATAATGTAAATGTGCCACTAAGATTTGAATTTCATGGTTAATCAGGTCCCTTGTGGAATAATTCTTACCAGTGTCTCATTTGCCTGTAGGTTACCGAAAGTTCAGAAAAATATTAAAGCTTTCTCTCTCTCTCTCTCTCTCTCTCTCTCTCTCTCTCCCCCAGTATTTTTTGCCCTATGAAATAAGTCTGAAAAGGTTCTACTGAGATGGTGTCAGGGACTGATGTAATTGTATTATGAATTCACAGAGTGATGTAATTTTATTATGAATTCACGGAGTGACGTAACTGTATTATGAATTCAATAATCATTATTCAGAACACATTAAGGCTCACATCCTTCAAAGATCATACATCTAATTTTTCACTTTGACAAACAGCGCACCCATATGACAACAACTGCACGTTGGTGGGTCATATCATTATTATCCTTGCAATTTCAATATAACTCAGTAATTCCTTTTGCACTGAATGACAATATAAAAAACCTGCCTATAAACCCAGAGGTTCTGGTTTTGATCCTACATTTCTGCCATTGTGTCCAGCTGCAACGGCCTTGCATTCACAACCTGAATGTCGTAGTAATAATACTAAACAACACTGTTAATGTAGTCCTGACATTAGGTGAAGTCAACTGTATGAAAGAGCACAAGAGAACTCTCCTCTTAACCCTCTGTGAATGATGAAAGGCTGAAACGAAAGAGGAGAAAGTCAGGGCTCTCCAACTCTAGATGGTGGGATGCTTGATCATAGATGGAAACTTTAGAAATTTGACCTCTTACTTTGATATTTTTTTATATTTTCACTTATATTCTAAAAACTTTTTGGAAGAATAAAATTGTTTATATAAACAAATATGTTATCTGAGCCATGAAGAACTATATTCACTACCATTAAGTGCAGTCTAGAAAGAAGTATAGGAACACCTAGTGGCGATATACGGTAGTGCAAAAGTAAACTAAACTAACTAACCTCTTGTGCATGGCTGACATTAAACCCTATGCCAAGTCAAAGGGACATTGACTCGCTGATGCACCTGACCAGCGAGGAGATAGAAATGTAATTGAAAGGTTTGTTTGGCTGATAGTAAAAAGAGAAAAAGTGATCAGGACAAGGGGATCTGAACTTCCACAAGGCCGTATATAAGACCAAAATGACAGCTACAAATACTTGGGGATTCTGGAAGCCATCAATGTCGAGACCAGAAAATTCCTCGTAATGCATGGACACTCCAACCAAGACTCAACATCCAAAGGCTTTAAGCAGAAGGAAGAGGAAGGAGTCTACAAAGATCCACCATCCAGGGTGAGACGTGAAGCATGGTTAGATCATGCTTTTGTTACCTCTCTGTTGGATTATTGCAATGCCTTGCTGTCTGGATGTTCCAGTAAGTTTCAGCTAGTCCAGAATGTAGAATGAAGGTAGAGTAATTACTAGAACTAGAAGATAGGAATATATCACGCCTATCTTATCCTTACTGCATTGGTCCCCTGTCAAATTTCATATTGATTATAAAATACTACTACTTACCTATAATGGTCTTGCTCCACAGTGCCTGAGCAAGCTCCTCACCTACTTCGATCAAAAGGTGCTTGGTTTATGAAGACTACAGCTAGTGGCAGATCTTTCTCTTACAAAGTCCCATAGTTATGGAATAATCTTCCAGGTAGTCTACAGAAATCAGACACAGTCTCAGTCTTTAAGTCTTGGTTAAAAACTTACTTGTTTACTCAGGCACTTTGTTAATACTTTTTTGTTAATAAATTTGTTAATAATAGAAGGTGCAGAGGCAGGGGGTTCATGGGCATGGAAGAGTTTTGGTAATCTGGGATGTTTGGATGCTGTTGCCATCTCTTTTCACAAGTTCACTCGAGTTTGTGACGTTTATTCTGTATTGTGGCACACAAAACTGCGTACGCGTCGACAAACCCAAAGAAACACGCACGCTTAAATACACGTAGACTACGAAAACACAGGTGACATAAATAATTACAGACGTGCAAAGAAACACAAACATAAGGCAACACGCACACAAACACACACATACGCACACAAACACACACATACACACACCAAACACGGACGCACACAAACACACACATACGCACACAAACACACACATACGCACACAAACACACACATACACACACAAACACACACATACACACACATACACACACCAAACACGGACGCACACAAACACACACATACACACACCAAACACACACATACACACACATATACGATGAAGGGAGGAGACGAGGATGGACGCCGTTACAGGTGCCAGTTACTTTAGTCAATTTCAAGTTATTTCATAAAAGAATATTGTGGGGAAAAAACATTAAAAAAAAACCCATAAAAAACATTTTAAAATGTTCAAAAAAAAAAACCCCATAAAAAAAAACATTTAAAAAATATTCATTTTGTCCAGATCTGTTTGTATCATAGCAGCTACTTTCGCTAATATGTTCATAGCACAACTTGCAACACCTGCATAGTGTGTGTCTCTGTGTGTGTTTGAAGTAAGCCTGTATGAACAAAGCACTTATAATAAATAAGATCTGGGTGAAGAGGTGAACTTTAGGTGTGCACTTTGTTGGCATTTAAAATAGTCATATTATAGGATGTAGAATGGAAAAGGGAGATTTATAGAAAGTAGTTACTAAAATAAGTGACTAGGGAGAGAACTAGTACAAAAAGATATTAGAGCCTGTGACTAGTTTAGCCAAATGCCATGCAAAACCCGTCAGTATGATAGCTATGAGTCTGTAGAACATTTTTACAGAAATTTTTATAGCTGTAGTGGCGTGTCTATTTACATAGAAAGTTCACACACTGACTAAAAACTGAATTTTAACCATTATTAAGAAACCTTTTATTTATGATTCCAGTATAAGAACATTTCTCCCTTATTCGCTATTGTTTGGACAAGGTTACATCACGCCCACACTTGTCATGACTTTCTGTATCTAAATCAGTTGACACGGCGCCCGCAACTTTTCTTCCTCCCACAGCTGAACGCCGCCAGCTGGGTCCAGCAAAACCTATCGAACACACAGCGGCACAGTATAACCGATTTTTCATTTTCTTCAAATGTCGGTATAGGATGCTGTCTTTCTCTTTTACTCTGCTAGCTACACTAAGCGTAGCATATTCAAAAATAAATAAATCCGTTGCTAAGGTTAATGTGCCGCATTCATATGTAAATTAAGGGACCCGCCTCCAAATAACGGAATCATCATTATTCTGTCGCATACTCTGTCCCGGCCTTAAATTTGAGGTTGACAAGTCGTCTCAAACTCCTACAGGCTCGTGTCCCACGACGGTGCGCGACCCATGGACGAGTTGATCTGATTTCGAAATCATTTCAATAGACATGGAAACTAACATGTATAGCTAAGTTTTGTGTCGCAAACTTCCAGTTGAGTCGCTTTAACCCTCTGGCATATGGCCGCACGATGATGTCAGAAGCTGTCAGCTGGTAATGTGTTTAGCGAGAAGAGGATTTAAATTTTAAGGCTTATGTTCAGTGCATCTGATTGAAACCAACGGCAGAATATTCAAATAGTCACTTAGAGGTTTTTTTCCATCATCCTCTAAGATAATACTTGCGTCCCCCCGAACGCAGCGGTCACTCTAAGTTAACTATTTGCAATTCGCTTTTTATGGAAATTGCATTTTAAGGTAAGTGTTGCATTTTTTTTGTTAATGAAGGCAGTATTTTGTGTTATCCACCAAGATTAAGATTGTCAGTCTTTAAATTAAGATTTCCAACACAACCGTGAAATATATAAAACTTTAAATTTGAACAAACGTCAAGGATAGCAAATATTACTACACGAAGTTGGTATCACCTCTTACAAGTTCTCTCACAGAAGTTACATTTTCAGTAAGGCCTGCTTTAGGGTAAATGGAAACCCTGACACGATTAAGACCCTGAAGGGTTGCAGCTGCTCTAATTGCCTAAATATGAGTAGCTTTGCAAAAGTGCGCTGCCTTCTGCCTGGGTTGTAACCCTACAACAGGCTGTTGTCTTTACTAATACTTTGGGTGATACTAATACTCAGAGTTCACGTACAGGAAAATAACGTCGTGCTGAACGTTTGTTGTGCACGGAATTGGTGCATTAGTAACCCTGGTTATTCTTGAGTGGAATTTGAGTTGGCCCTAGGTTTGAGTTAGCCCTAGGTTTGATATATGTGGCTGAATGGCTCTCAGTAGATTCTGAACCTCTGAAGGTATTTGGACAATAACAGTTTTTGTTTTGTCTCTATATTTGACTTTAATTGTTTATCTACACTTTGTAAACCATGTAGGAATTATACATAGTCCTCATAATATAAGTGGATCAAAAGTATTAGGACAGTAAGCTACTGTGAATCATTGATAATTAGGCCACGCATAAGACTGATGCCAAACATCTAGAGTTAATTGTAGATGTTCAAGTTTCAGTGTGAGAAGGTCAAAGCAGTAAAGGAGCACTTCACATCAGCCTAAATCAACCAGAGACAGATGATGCATAATGTAATTCAGTAATTCACAGTGTAATTCATTTGTTGAGTACATTTGTAAAGAACAAAGAATGCCCTCATGAACTTAGCAACTAGGGAGAACCTAACCGAACACAGAAGATGCATGACTGATGAACACTTTGTCATGGAAAGTAAACCCAGTCTAGGATGTAGGAGTCCATATCAAAGACTACCATAAAGAGAAGAATGCATCATCATAATGTCCTAGCATTCACTGGCAGGACACAGAAAAATACCAAGTTACAGGTAAAAAAAAGTTAATGAAAAAGGCTGCTTAGTTCTCTTTAGTTCTCTCCTCCTGCAAAGCATTCTGGGTGTGATCCTCCTCTGTTAAACATGCTGGTGTAATGTTATGGCTTGGATTTATATGCCAGTCACTGGAGCTATATGATTTTGATAATGTGGTTGCTGACAGGAGTGGTATGACGGTGCTGTAAACATTAGACTTTATTTGAACTGCTTGGAATCAGTCAAATGCCTTAACCAGTGTTTTGCCTTGAAGCAGAACATTGACCTTAAACACAATACTAAAGCAACATATTATTGAGTTACTATTGAGAACCAAATGTATTTTTAATTGAAGAAATCAACTAGCTTCTTGAAATGAATTTTAAATGAGCATGAATTTCACATTCTGAAGAAATAACTGAAGCAAAAGTCAAATAAGCAGACTAAAAACAGACGAGAAGATGTGGTGGCTGTAGATTGTGCACTTCAGGCTTCAGGTTTTGGGCAATTATTTATGAAAACAGGATTCTTATATGGTTCCACCAACGTGGACTTAACAACATACCTTTGAACCTTATAGTCATTGATTAATTTAAGATCCAGGGTGCTGAAGGACAGAGCCAAATTGACAAATACTGTGTCACTGTGCAAAAACCCACTCCAGGGGTGAGTGGGGTTACTGGGAAGCCCTAACCAACCTCAGATCAGCAAAAGGAATTTATCAAGGGATTTATGAATTTATCATTTGTATATTGACAGAAATAACTGTCATGACAAGAAATGATAACCCACTGTTACATAGTTGTAAGAGCTGATAATTCCCAGCTTTGTTCTTAAGTAGCATGGATGCCTAAAGTGGTGTCATGGTAATCTAGGCTCTTCTTGAAATTTCAGATGAAATAAAGAAGCAATGCATCATATCCTGTAGAAATGGCTGGTGAATACTGAATGAATACTAAATGATTTAGCTTTATGGAGAAATTGATATGAGCTCTGCTTATAAGGTATGAGTCCTGCTTGTGTGTGTGTGGGGAGTGTCTAAATGAAAGTGGGACACACACACGTGTTTTGCTGGACTTCTCTGCTTTTGTGCAGCTTCATTCCCAAATTAATCATTTCTAAAAGCAGTTTCTATGGCAAGGCAGGCCTTAACAACCGTGGGAACGCCAGCTGTCATATGCACTCTGACACTAAACACTTGAACGTGTATCAGAAAGTTGTAGTAGTAGTGTCTGAAATAACAACAACAGCAACAATAATAACAACAACAATATCGGCAGCAACAACAACAACAATAATAACAACAACAACAATAATAATAATAGTAATAATAATATAATCCTTTTTTTCCAGTTTCAAAATGATTCATCACTAGTTATTTAGCCTGAGTAACTGTTTTGTAGTCAGGTGTGTGTAAGGGTAGATATTTTACATTCAGTAATAGTATATTAGTAACAGTAGTATACAGTATATAATAACGTATAGTAGTATTGTTGAGTACAGGAAGGAAGATGCTACGTTTTGTAAGGCTGAGGTAAAAATACAGTCTTGCTGGAACATTAATGAATACGCTAATCTCATAATGGAATGGATTCATTACCTGTCATATCCATAATCAGGAATTAGCTACTTTTTTGTCTATTTTTTATATAAATAAGAATTCTTTTTGAAAGAAACGATGTATTCCCCTACATGAATTAAGTAACTGATTAATTATTTAATTCATTTAGGGGAATAAACCCTTTTTGATGAAAGAATTCTGATTTATTAAAAAGTAAATCATTGAGTACTTTGATTAAAAGTTTGTGGAAGATAAGCATTGCACTATATTCATCTGCATCATTTTGTTGGCTTTACTGAGGAATGGAAAAGTGAAGTAATTTGCCATATGTGCAAAACAATGAGACATGGCACTGAAGCAGAACACACTTCCTAAACCTGCATCCTGTGTTTGGGTGAAGAAAAGGCAGTGGATGAGGGAGGGAGAGACAGTGAGGGAGAGATGGGAAGAGAGAGAGAGAGATCGACTGATAGAAAGAGAGAGAGAGAGAGATGGGAGCGTGTCTTCCTCATGTTTGCCACAGGAGAGACCTAGGAAAGGGGAAGGTCTGCAGGTGTTTCCAGTACTAACAGTCTGTTTTACTGGATTGTTTGAACTGTTGAACGTAAGAAAGTATTAGAATATAGGAGAGGATAAAGAAAGCTAGGAGAGATTGTCTCCCAGCTGCCTGGATCTGTCAGCTTTTCTCCATGTGCTGAATGGGAATGAGTGCTGATATGTACAGGAAACACTCATGAAAAACTTGGAGATATTTGGCACCTAGTGCTGAAACAGGAAATGTTTGTTCTCTTAATCACTGTCAATATCCCATTTTCTCTAGCAAATCACACTGGCAAGTGACTGAAACAGTTGTTTAATCTGTCCCTAATAAAAATTTGTAATGGTGTACATTTAAGAACTGAGTTAATTTTGGAAAATGACTGTGTCCTTTGTTCTTTCAGGTGGACTGCCACATCTGCTATAAAAAACTGTGATTAAGTAATCAGAAGGTCTGAAGTGAAACCTGTTTACCTGTATATTTGCAAAAACCATCTGAATCAAGTTTTGAAAAAATGCATACAAGGATGAAGGATGAACATGGATGGCTATAAGTTTCCAGTGAGAGGGTAATTTTGAGGGGAATTTTGAGTCAGACTGCGATCTCTTGAGCCAAGATGACTGAGCTCCCTGCGGTTGCGAGCGAGGGTGTGAGGCCCACCCTAGAGCCGACAGACAGCTGCGTTCTGGAGGTCAGGATGAGGCATGAGCTCCTCCCTTCAGTAACCTGCTCCCTGTGCTTCACGCTGGGAGTTGTGTACTGCTTCTTTGGTGAGTGTGGTGTGAGATGGCGATGATGATGTTTATGACTGTGGAGCAAAAGAGAATATTTCAGACAGATAAATCACCACTTAGTCCATAAACACACACACACACACACACACACACACACACACACACACATACAAACGCAATTCGAATGAGAGCAAAGCGCCCTTATTTACATTGATTACTTTTGTCATTTTCTGTTGAACTAAAGAGAAAACGTTTTGATTTTCTCTTGAAAGTTGTTTGTAACTCATGCTGAATGCATGTAGATGTAATCACTTTACGCACCATCCCTGCCCTTATCCCTAGGTACCTTCAGAACTCAACAATTAACTTTCACCTAAGAATGAACAATATTGGGTTTCATTTGTGTTTTTTATTTTTTTCTTTTCCGGACGAGTTTTATTGCTACGTGACAGACCAAACATGCCCTGATTTATTTTAACAGCTAATTTTAGGTCAATCAAAAACATGATGTTTGTGAATCAGCAAGGATGTCCTTCAAGTGGTGCTATTTCCAAAAAAAGTTATGAATTGAAAAAACGCCCCAAATCTTAACCCAATTGGAAGCCATCTTCAGTTTCCTTGAGTGACCCCATGCTGACTACCGTCTATTGTAGGTCTCGTCTTTATTAAGAAAGAACACTTCCTGTTTTCTGGACTATAGCTGTGGGATTTCATCATGTAACTAAAGGGGGAACACTAGAGCTGCTGAGGAAGTGGCCTTTGTTCAGGTGTCACGATTTGGGACGCAGCACCAGATAAACCAGCTAGTGGCCTCACATGCCACCAATTACAGCACAAAGGATGAATGACCTTTCGACTTTCCAATGAACTGTATTATTAAATTAAATACATATTGACAGGAGGCCAACTGGTGTGTGAGCTGATGTTATCTGATTAAAAGAACAGATACAACATGCTGAGTGGTGGTGGCAAAAGCCAGTCAAGCTCATGGACCTTTCAAATAGTTCAAGCTCAAAACGTTTTTGCCATTGTAGTGTACACTTACATCCTGTTGTAAATTAGCAATCTGAAAGTGAGTCACTGCAATAGGAAGGCTAATTAACCACACTCACACACTGAATTGCTCCCATCCCAGCCCTCAAAAGCCAGTTCAGCTCTAAATAGTACATTCCAGCTCCAGACTGTATGTTCCATTCCCATTGCAGGCTACCGGTGTTTTAAGATGGTGATGTTCCTGTCGGGCCTGGCGTTTGGCACAGGTGTCGGGTACCTGCTCTGCCTTCGGGAACAGCTGCTGGACACTCCACTGGACGTGGAGACGCGGGCGGGCGTGTCTCTCGGCGTTGGCCTGCTGGCTGGCCTGGTGACCACACTGGTCCGTTGCGTGGGCCTCTTCCTCACAGGCATGCACCTGGGTCTGCTGCTCTCAGTCGCCGCCCTGGTGGCGGCAGGACAGTACCATGCCGCCTTTATGCCCGTGTGGGTTCCGGTGAGCACGGTTCTGAGCACGAGCATGTTCTTCGCCACGCTGACAATCTGCTGGAAAAGGGCCATGACGATAGTTGCCACGGCAACAGTGGGTGCCGCCGTCATGACAGTATGTGTGGATTACTGCGTGGAGACGCCGACGCTAGCACTGCGGGCCTATGCAGGACTGTGGGTGGGCCAGCAGGGGGCGATATGCTGGTTTCACTGGGTAATGTTGGGATTGTGGCCCCTACTAGCCGCTGTTGGAATGCTGGTGCAGAGCAAACTCACAGCCAGGGACCTCTCTGACTCTGAGGGTAAGAGGACAACACAGCTAAACCACCAACAACATGGTGAGAGAGTCTGGGCCAAGGGTAATGTTTTTAACATTGATTCTCAACACTGGCCTTGGGGTAAACATACACAGCAAGTTTTGGAACAAGTTTTAGACACTTTTGTTGATTAGTTTAATGATTTGAGTTAGGTGTGCTGGAGTCAGGTGTGTTTTTTTTGGAAAACATTCACACAGAATACAGGAAGGTTTTTTACATAATTAATTTGACATAATTAACCTAGGGTTGTGTCATTACTGTGACTATGAAATCACTACTGAAATAACTAAGTAGATGGATACATGCACTCTGGTTCCATGTCAGACCATGTGAACACCTGTGGATCATCATCGACCACTCAGTCACCAGGATCTGACACAATAATGATGATGAAATTGCTTAGAGCACCTCTTTTGCTGATTGCACCACTACAGCTATGAATGCTTGATTATAACATGGGTGTACTCTTAATTGAAATGTAGTTTATTATATCCATTTATGAGGTAATTATATTATGATTAATAGCAATAATAATATATTGTGCTGCCCCAGCACGTCTATTTTTTGTGGGTAGCTGAGAACCTGCACATAACACCTAAAGATAAGAACAAATGTTATCCATATTAATGTTTGGTGTTGGCCTAAATGTTAACCAGTGCTTCCCAAACCCAGTCCAGTAGTAGTCCTGCACTAGACATTTTAGTACTAAAACCTTAATGGAACTTAGAATGAATCCTTTCAAGACGTGGCCCAAAGATGACTGTTTACCACACTACCATGTGTTCTCATACAAGGGACTGTCTGACTAATCTCGAGCCCTTCCCCCTACCTCACTCTCCCTGTCTCTGTTAGTGATGGTGAGTAAAAAGCAGAAGCAGGTCCAACAGAAGGAGACCCGCCAGCGCCTGAGAGGGACGTCTAATCGCAGGCCACCGCTTCTTAAGCGCTACGCGGGAGACGTGCTCGCTCCAGTAACACATCTCTGCTCACATTGATTGCAGATTTCTTATTTTTCACCCGACCAGGAAAATGTTTTCTAACTTATGCATGTTTAATTCCTTACTTGTTTTGTTTGTTTTAGTTTTTAATTGCAAAACACATCCAGAATGCTTCAGTAATTTGAATTTAACAGGAACAGGAATTATATTCCACTACTGCCACCTGGTGGCTGAAACAGAATATTGACTCCAGTGACTTTTCCAGGTCTTTTTCTGAACACCTGCAGTATTTTTTGTTATATCTTTTGCCTGTTCAAATATGACTGTGTAAATGTTAAAGTACAACATCCTCCTTACGACAAACCAAACAGCAGTTATATCTCTATCTGAAACTGAATTTAAATGCCTGCTATTTCAAACTCATTCTTTTCTCATCTTTTTCTCTACCTTTCTCTCAGAGCTACCTGGCGAGCCTGAGGGAGCGCCAGATGAGCACAGTGTCATCCACAAGCAGCCTGAGCACCGTGTACCACACCATGATTGACTTCGACTTCGAGACAGGGTCCATGGTGCCTCTCGCAACCTCGCCAACCACAGCACTCCACTGTGATCCCAAACATTCCCCTTTAAGCTTCCAAACTAGCCTTTCACATTAGCCTGTCTTTTAGCAGTGCATAGTAGACTGCGCTACCTTGCATTCAGATTCAAAAGTAGATCAACTAGAAACTGTTTCTCTACAAACACTGTGTTTCAGTCCAGGACACATTATATCTTAGGCTTCACCTGGAGATAAGGTGGTTTATTGGCTGTTTATTGGCTGTTTCTGTGGGACTGGTGAAATATACACGATGGTATTCCCTTGTGGCTCTTTAGATTTACCAAAAGGACACACAAAGAAGGTGATATTACTCGTGTATCAACAGTCTTGAGTTTCAGCAGTGCTTTTAGGCTCCTGCTGTTTGACATATGCTACCACATTTGTATATGAACTCCCTTGTTCCCTAAAACTCCACAAAGCCAGTGGCATTTAAGGTACCAGTGGCCCACTGAGACTGATTGTGTCTGACCTGCTAGGAAATGTGTGCTGTGGGTGAACACACTGATCAAGACAAAATTCAAAAGAGGAAACCCTGCATTACAAAATGTTCCTCCTCTGTTCTCAAAGGAAACGTTGCTTCCACTTGAAGTTTTCAGCAGATAAATCTTACTTCTAAAATTGCTCGTGGGTTACACAGTGTGAGGCCCAAGAAGGGTTGCATATTTATTAAATGGAAGACTCTGTGCAGAATACATATTTTGGGTTAGTTAAAAAAAAGTAGATTATCAGGAATTTACAATAGTGTTTAGTGATCAGGTAAGCAAAGAATAGTTATAAATTATCAAGGTGAGTCTTAAATAGTGGCACTGTAAATTACTAATATATGCAATAATAAATTTTATTAAACAAATCATTGTTTTCTTAATGACTTAATGAACAATTCTATTGATTTAAATATTCCATGAAAGGTTGAACAAATATCAGTCCGTACGTCTGAATTTTGTGATTTTCCGCCCCCTAGTGAGTTAATTCTCACATTGCATCCAGTGCTCTTTCTTGTTCCGTGGGTAGCCCTTATCTATGAAGTGCTTGGGGTTCACACGCCAGTACTGGTCTCCTTTAAACACATAAATGTGGCCATTATTCCAGGTGAATGCTGCATCTGGATTGGATGGTAATCCAGTAATGAGATGCGAGAGAGGTTTGGGATTGTACTTGACATTGCCAGAACTCAGCTCATCCCACTTCCAGTACTCTGAACCCTGAGAGAGAGAGAGGGAGAGAATAAGGAAAACAAATGGATGGATGGATGGATGGAAGCAAGGATGGAAACCTTAAGCTGCAGTCCTACCGTTCTAAATGACAACAGGCTTTGGCCTCTTGGACTAATTCACACTTCCACATCATTTTGACTTTTACCAGTATAAATTTTATTCCAAGTTGTGTTGCAAGAGGTTTTTAAAAACTAGAATGACATAAATCTATCAGCATTTTAATATTCTGTTTGTTTAGATGAAAATGAACTAATATGATGAGAGGGTGGGTTTCTGTGCAAAACATAATAATCATCCATCACTATCTACTGGGCAGTGTTTTGGGTACCATACCTTGATAAAGATGAGTTTTTTGCTGACCTTGGAGAAAAACGCTGAGTCAATGTTTGATGGGATAATGAGCAGTTTTGGGTAGCCAGGGTCCAACTTAAAGCCAGAATACCTCCAGATCCTCTCACCTATGAGGAAAAAGGAACATTATCAGGTGAGCAGAGTTTGAAAAACACACATACACACATGCTTCTGTCTGGCAGGGTTATTGGCCTGTTTCAACTCTGCCACATGGGCAAAATCCAACTGGGTTCTTCGCTTATTTGAATGATGTTCTCCTGAGCTCGGTGTACACCCCAGTGTCATGCCTTATGTGATGGACTGAATGTGAGTGAAAGGTCAAGTCTACCTTTAAGGAAGTAGGACTTGCTGGTTCTTGGAGAATGCACTGCAGCATTTAAATTGCCAGGCAGTTCTTTCCACAGGATGTTGATGCGTTTGACGGTGTTGTAGTTGTTGTCTGTTACTGTCCACACATACTCCCCACTGAACATGAACGTCTTGTGGAGAGGCCCTGAGGAGAGAACACTTCATCACTAAGCCTTTCCACCAGACACAGCCATGCAGGGTGGGACATGCACCACTTGACTCTCATAAGAGGCGTTTAATTATCAACAGAGATACTGCTGTATATATAAGGCTACAACAGTAGCACTTCAGTGTCAGTGCCCGGATGTCATTTCCATATGCATGGTAACAATGACATTCGTTAGATATGGTGTTGGTCTCCACCCAGCATTATAGCGTCCAGTGGGGCAGTGCAGAGGTCTGGTGGAGCCGCTGCCGGGGCAACTGGTAGCTTTTTCTCAGCTTTTCCTGAAGGTAAAGACAAAGCAAATGTAGAAAAAAATGATGACATGAAGAAAGAGTAGCGATGCAGAGCTTTGTATCAACCCTGACCCTGTTCTTACCATACAAAGCTTGGATACCGCGGATGTCATCAGGGTGGAGTTTGAAGTTATCCTGGTAGCCAGTGTATATAGCACCCATGAGAGCATTGCGGTACTGGGAGTGGCCTAAACCCAGGGTGTGGCCTATTTCATGGGCTGCTACAATTCGCAGATTTGCCCCATAGCTCCGCCCCTCAGTCCACATCTCATCTGCATCAAAGTGCACTATGCCAGACTCCGGGCCATCAGCATGAGCCAACACATCACCTGCAAGAACATCCCAGGAGTTCCCTAATAAACTATTAATCAATCATACTGACCTACATACCCTGCAGCATCAGGAATCTATATTTTGTGGACAGCTCTGTCCATGTAATATGTTTGAAGTAAACTACTGTGACGCTGGGGGGTGGATGACAATAATAATCATTCTTTATGTCTAAAGTTCAACAAACCAGTAACAGTACTTAGACAGCCTAAAGGCTTTCAAACAGGTTTTCCATAGCACTTGGAAATGTCCCTTTGAATCAGTTAATGTGCTTTTATTACTCAGCACTGCAGCAGGGGCTGAACTAATGCCATAAAGTCAGTATAAAAGACATCTCTTCAGTGATTCAAAATGTGCCCTGAGCACAATACCACAACCGAACAAACGGGTTCTTTCTCTCTCTTACTCTCCCACCTGGTCCATCAAATGGAACAGGACAGGCCTTGTCCCGCCCATGGAAGGAAATTTTGATGTCGGCATGTCCCCCAATGACCTCATGGAAGCGGAGAGGCGTCACCTCACTCCAGTAACCAAATGCCGCCTGTATGGCTGCCCTTGTATGGGCGGCACCCATGCTGCGAACGTAGTTATAGATACGGTATGTCAGCTTCTTTTTGCGCCAATAACCTGAAAGGAAATTTAAAAAATCAACAAATATTTTGGTCCTTTTCATTGTGAACAAAGCAAGTGAGTATCTAACATCCTGACAGTGCAAAAGAGGGGAGGGGAGGGAGGGTACAGTTACCAACTGATACCCCTGGTACCCCTGATATCAGACGAGACCATCCCCAGCTCACCCAGTACACGGTATTTGAGGGTCTTGCTGTTGAAGGGGTCCTCCAGGCCACAGCGTGGCTGCTTCATCATGGCCATTGTGGCATTGTCCAGCCAGCCTGTGACTGTCAGCTCAGACACTTTCTGGAATATTCTGCTGAAAGGGGAATCAAAGCAACCAAGCTGTATATATACAAATTTTATATATATTCTATATCCTGCCCTCATACAGAAGCATGACCACACTCTCAACTGGGTTGTTTTACTCAGTAAGAAAAAAAAAACAGAATTCTTACTGAGTTTTACTGAGTTACCTATACCTACAAAGGCAGGTGTGTCCCACAGGGGTCTGTACTTCAACTTTCACACTAAAAGTCCCCCTTTTCTAACATCTGGTGGAATGATAATGCAAATAATTTTAGGAGCAGCTTGACTCAGGTGCTGTTCTTGTTCTTCTGTAGTGTGGAGGTATATGTGTTAGCTACTGGTAGTCAGGACCAGTAGAAGCCCTTCAGCAGTCTAACTCAGATTCAAGTGCACACTGCAAGTTTTCTAATTAAAGAGTGAAGAGGGTCTAGAGATAGGGAGCAAGAACGAGGCATTTATATTGTGGTTGTGTGTGTGTATGTTACCTAAGTGCTTCACTTAATTGCTGTGCTTCTCGTGCTCGTGGATTAAGGAGTGATGTAGACATGTAGCCATAACGTTTCAGGTAGGCCTGAGTAGGGGCAGGTAAGATTTGTTTTTAAGTCCATTTAATCTGCTAAGATAATTCCTGCCACAACTGAAATGCATATGTGGTCTTCTGAAAGACATATTTAGTTTAAATGAAATCATATCTTTCCACTCTCCAAAGTTCAATAATTCCTACTTCAGTAAATACAAAAGAGACAACTCTAAATAAATGAATGCTGGAATGACAACAGGTTCTGCTCTTACTGTAGCTTTCTCCAGTTCCCCTTTAGGCATTGCTGTACACTGTGGCATCCAGAGTAGAACCAGAAGCACCATGCAACCCATCTTCAGCGGCGGACACGTCCACATCTCTGAGGGGGCGTCCTGGATCTCTTCACGGCTTTTTCTAATGTTCAATATGCCGCTGTGCCACTGGAGCGCTGGCAAATGAAGCCCTTTAGCAGGAAGCTGTTTCCGTGGTCTTCTGTGTTGCAGCCAGCCTTTGTTTGTACATATAGATGCGTCTCTGAGGGTCTAAGTCTGGTGTTTGTGTTTGTCCTCCTTTTGTTTGTGCTCTGCATCTCTCAAGGGAGCATGCTTGCATTTCTACCCGGGGACGGGGAAGGCGTTTGGGTTTGAACCACTGTGTTCTCCACCAGTGAGGACTAAGATGTGGGCCAAGGATTCTTAGAGCAGCCACAGCCTACTGGGTAAGTCTCAGGAGAGCAGGTCTAGCACTTCCGCAAATGAACCACTTATGCCACTGTCACCTGTAAACTGCTGCAGAGTGAACCTTGATGTAAGCTCGGCCACTCCATCAAAGCTAAACGATGCTTAGCAAAACGATTCATATGGATTCATTATTTTGATAGCATGATCTAGAAGAGCTCTCACTCCTGAACCAAACCTAATGGCAGAGAAAACTGAGTTAGAGATTCAGACAAGGAACTTGTTGAAAGGGTTGTTATCCAGGGTGTTGTATACAGAATTGGATGTTGGTTGACTTTCCCTTGTAACCAGGTTGGACATGGGTGGAGAATTAAATAATCTCCCACACACCCTGCAAAATTAAGATAATAAAACCGGTTTTTATGACAGAAAAAAATCCAAATTGAAGATGCCGCCCAGTTCTGGATGTAATTGTACTGTGGTTGTGTGTATGCACACCCCTTGGGTTCCCACATCACACCATGCCTGTTTTTTGTTTTTGTTCTATAGTGTATTTTCATGTTTTGTGCAATTTAACTGTGAATTACATGATATGATTAGCAATGTCTTGAATTGATATTCTGTGCTTACTGCCATTTTATGACAGACAGAAGACAATGGCAATTTTATGGCAATGTCAGAAGAAGGATTGATCATCGTTTAATTCATTTAGGTGGGGTTTGTTCTCCCTGCTAACTTCTCAAAATACACCCTATGCATTTCTCTCATATTTCTGTGACAGAGACTAAACCCAAATAAGCATTAATCAGACTGGGGTATGTTTAGGGATGAGAATGTGGTAACACTTTAAGAAAGCCTGACGACAATAAATCAAAAAAGTGCCAGTAGAGGCTGGCTTGTTTTCCTTTTGTAGCTGACGAACGCCACATTTTTCAGTCACATAGACACCACAACCAAAACCATAAATCAAGTCTTGCCGAGAATGAGTGTTTAAAAAAATATGTATTTGTTATTTGCATCAAAACATGCATTGATCAGCATGTTACATGTTGCCCTCAGCTTCAACATGTCTGATATAGTTCAGGTATTGACCTGAAATGACCTGAAATATTAAAAATGTAATAGAACTTAATTATTGTGTAATTAAGCTAAACTCTTTCGACTTTATATTAGAATAGCTACATTGCACATTCCACACTAAATATCTTTGGCAAGAAAATATATAGGTGATATAGGTGGACCTTATAATTCTTTTTGCGTTGAATTTCAATCTGTTTCTCATTTTTTCTATCATGCATGATTAAGTGACAGGACTAGGGTAAATGTATATTTTACATTCATTATATATTACTCATTCACAAATACAAATTTCTAAAATGAATTTTTTTGCCCATATTAGGCCTCAGGAACATCCTCCTTCAGTGTCTAGTGGTCTGCCAATACAGAGGGATTTATTTTCTTTGCTTTCCTATACACGACACATGAGTAAACTGTAGCAAAACTACTGAGTGATGGAGAACTTCTGAAAACATACTTGCATTCAGTATACAATAATATATAAACTGGTATTTTTTCAGGAAGCATAATGGTTGCCGACCAGTGATGTACTAAATGTTTTATCTGTCTACTGTGACTTCTTTTGCTTGTTCCATCTGCCATGGACATCACAATTTCTTTGAAGAGGCTAAAATGTGTAGTTCATGTCTCCTATTCATTGCTAGACATATTTCACTGTATGGGGGACATTTCAGACTGTACTCACACAGCTCAGCCCAGTCCCTCCGAACTGCTATCATAGGACCCCTTTACTCACTGAGCGCAAATTCGTTCAGAGGAGCTGACCAGGACTGAGGCTTCTTTAAAAAAAAATACCGAAGCACAGATCAAACACATTGAAATATAATATGTTCAAATGAGCAGAGGTGGAGGAGAGAAACAGTCCCCTACAAGAGAGTAAATCTTTTTGGTGCTTTAATGTAATACAATACTACTTCCTACGACTTGACATCTACTAGGTAAAAAAAATACATGATATAAAGTTACTTCTGACGGAAATATGACTCAGATGACAATTTAAATACTGTCTTTTGTGTTCAGTCCACAACCACAGCTAATCTATACTTGTTTTACAAGTAAATCTGGAATTACAGTATACTGTATCATATTGAGATCTGTATGGCATTTACAAAATTTAAAACAAAGAGACCTTTTGTAGTCATTTACATCCTTGCATTGTGTCTGTGCCTACTACAAGTTTCTTGGTGTAATGTTTATTCTTTCTCTGGATGGCATATGATGAAAAAATAGCATACACTGGCTAACTGCACAATGTAATGTATAGATTTCACCTTGACACAGATTAATACAAACAGGAGTCCAGTTCCAGCTGAGAAAAATAAATGCCTTCTCAGTCGTCTTCTCTCCGTCACTTTATCCCCTTTTTAAAAATGTCCATCTCACAGGGTTGTAGAACTGTCCTTCACAACTAAACTTTAGCAACAATTTATTAGTAGTACTGATCTGGGGAAAAAGATCAAGAGGAGCACTATCACACAAAGCATAAAAACCAGGCTTGCTTAACCCTGCATCTAAGATGTGCAGAGAACATGGGACTGAGTGAAGTGAGTAGGGTTCTCAGGACTGGAATCACGGCAGCTGGAACGAACGGTCTATCCTATATTCAAAAAATAATAATAATAATAAAAAATACAGTAAATAATGCCAGGGCTTTCCAAAAAGTAAACAACAACTAAAAAAACAATAAACAAAAACTCAAAAACTCAACCATGCCCCAGCCCTTCTCCCTTCAAAGGCCAGTCTGCTTCACGAGTCCTCGAGCTGCTCGAGCTCCTCCCGTAAGGCCTGAGCCCGGCCCAGTTTGTCCAGCTGATCCTTGGAGGGATTCGGCAGCTCCCCCGAGTCCAGTTTTTGCTGCAGCTCCTCCACCTGCCGTAGCTTCTTCCGCAGGTTCTTGATCTTCTTGGCTTTCTCTGCAGCGCCGGGCTCCGCGGGGGCGGCGGCGGCGCTGTTCGGCCGCTGCTCCGCCTCCGTCACGGCCACCTTCTCCAGCTCTTTGACCAGGGACTCGGCCTCGCCACCCGCCTGCCCCTGCTGCTGCTTGCGTTTCTCTTTGCGTTTCAAGTTGCGCTTGGCCGTCTTGGAGAGTCCCGTCGCCTCGCTCACCCTGTCCCCTGCCTGCCCCTGTCTTGCTGCTGCAGCATCCTCTGGGTTCATGCCAGGGGGGATGTCCGGCTTACTCTTAAAAAACTTCACATATTTATTCTCGTAGCTGTGCACAGACAGGAGGAGAAAGAAAATGAAGCACGTGATATTTTTCCACAGCTTAAAAACAATTCATCTGATATCCACATGCAAATCTCGTTAATCATTGACAAGATGCAAGCAAGACTTAATTTGCTGATTTACATTAGGTTAGGTAGTTCACAATTACATTTAATTAGGTAACTGAAGAATCAAGGGTAGTTACTGTGGACTGGT
The DNA here is from genome assembly GCA_028565775.1 of Sternarchorhynchus goeldii. Lineage (NCBI taxonomy): Eukaryota > Metazoa > Chordata > Actinopteri > Gymnotiformes > Apteronotidae > Sternarchorhynchus > Sternarchorhynchus goeldii. The sequence goes on from JAOXYF010000022.1 coordinate 6,180,803, forward strand.
AGTTTACAGGACTCCACTAATGTGTAGAGCTCTGTCTGTAAGTAGTCTGAATCCACACATCACACTTACACTGGCACCTCCTCCTGAGGTACATATCCGTCCTTCACTCGTCGAGGTTTCCTCCACGTCCCATCTGGCCGCTGGGTAGCAGCAATATATTTTCCTGCGAGAAGCCAGATGTCAAAGAGACTTGAGCAAACTACAAATACTTTTCTGAGTAAACAACTAAATGACTTTTTTCCACTCTGCATGCCATACATACAACATGTAGGAGTGTTATCAACACACTTGAGTGGTATTTGCACAACGGTATATTTAATACCCATTTGGTACACTGGGTGACATTTCAATGCAAAGTTTAAGTAAGTGCTTAAATTCGATCATTCACAAGTTGGAAGGGTTGTTTTCAGTTTTCCTCAACAAGCTCTTATGTGCAATTTGTGTCAGTTCTGTTCCTGGTGTATTCAGTCAATCATCAAATCAAAAACACAGGACTAAGTGACTATGTTCTGAGAACTTGAGCAGATGGCATTACTACGTGATCCAAAGTACTTCATATAAACATCTATCCGATTCCTCTTAGCAGAGACAGAGGATCTTGCAAACACACAAGAAACGTGTTCAAGTACGTTCAATAGGGATCTTTCTTACCTGCACATACTGAACATGGATATCCCTTACTTCCTCACATTGAACATCTTAAGTTGTCTGAGAAGTCTTGAAATATAATCTAACTAATATAAAAAATGAACTATTCTTATTATACGTGAATACAATAATGTTGAAATGAGGCAAGGACCATGGTACTGATTTGGAAACAAACAAATAAATTAAAATACAGTTCTGCATATAATACAGTGGGGATTTTAACATAAGTCCATAAGTTTACAAACCTGAAAAATCTCTTTATACAGCGAATATGACAAGAAAAGTCACTCAATCTGCTCTAATGTGCAGCCAATTGAAATTATGATTAAACCAATAAAATCTCTACGATCATTTTGACTAAATTAGTAGTCTTTTCCCAAATAAACTACCTAGGTCGCAAAGATCTTTTCCATTGTGCAGTTACGTTATTTTAGGCCCCGTAAATTAGATCATTTGTTGCAGACCGTAAACTCAGCTTGCAAGCTAGTTTATTAGCTTAGCTTCACTTAGCTTACAACAAACAAGAAACAAAAACGCTGGTTAACACGACTAGTGTTTCGTCTAAGTTAATGATACATATTAAATGTACACATTCAAAACATTAGATGTTCTGTTGCTACACAGAATAGATTAGCATGATTTAAACAGTTAATTTCGGAGATTCATTTAGACTTATCGCACTGACAACTAGCTAAACATGCATGCTACAACGCTAGTTATCTTTTGTAGATCCATGTTTCACTCGTTTGAATGTGCACGCAATGTAATTTCTCGGACACTTTTGCAGCGTTAATAACTGACCCAAAATCGATATAAATAGCAAAAAATATATTGAGCAGATAATACGGATACGAGGGAGCTAGCCAATAAAATCATTTAGCTCACCAGACTCATCTGTTACATAGGGAGTCGCCATCTTGACAGATGCGAGACTTCCGTTCACGTGAGGGAAGAGGTATGGTTCAAGAAATAAAAAGGCTAAGCAACTGACATCTAAATTAATTTATATTAATTTTTCATCTATAATCTCACTACAATCAGTTTTTGTGTACTATTTATGACAGTAAAGCCTATTTGAAGTCCATAGCTGTACCATAGATAAAACGCAATTGTTGCTATTTATGAACCTACATGACTGGGTATGTATCACAGAGTACTCCAAATGAAACTGATCATCTTTGGAGTACTAATCACTATTATTATCGACATGGAATCCCCAGCTACGTGACTTTACTCTGTAATTGAGATGTTTTCTCTATGGATCCCCTACAAAGGAGCCATTAGTTGCCAGGGACCACCAGAACAGAGATTAATGATGAAAATTATACCTTAAAACATTGTAGAATAATAGAATATAATGTATCCCCTAAAATGTAACTACAATGAACAGGGAAGGTATGTTATTAAGTTCCTTTCATTTAATTTTAATTATGCAAGGACATACATTCCTGATTAATTTGACTGCTCTACTACTGGAGCAGTTTTGTTATTTTGTCACAAATAGTTCAAGATGACAGACACAAGGAAAACTGCACCATCGCAAACATGGCAAAAAAAAATAATAAACTAAAAACTTCTTCACCCTCCCAGTACACATTTAACTCTCAGACTATTCCAGAAGGTCAGGGGGGGCAAATTTATCTAAAAGTAAAAAAGCAAACAAAGAACAAACAGTAACACATCACTAGACTTAGCTTTAGTCTTATACTGGAGTGAGATTTTAACAGCACCACACACACACACTTCAGAACATGATTAATGCCAAATCTTTGACGTATAGTTGAAAAGCTAGATGGTCGCTTTGTATGATTAAAAGTACAGTATATACAGAAAGGGGAGTTCAAAACAACGGCTGTTAGACCGACATAAGGAGGGCTAATAGATGCTTAAAGTCTAGTGTCTACAGGATCTTCGGAAGTGACGCGGCAAACCGGCTGCAAGAGAGGTCTAAGGAAAAGAAAAACCGACACATTTTAACGGAGAGACGGTTAAAAATTAATCTGCAGGCTTTTTCAGAGACTTCCAGGTAGGCTGATTTCTGCTTGTCTATATATTTTAGGATCAATAACGTCCAGATTTCCAGTTATTTATGGACTGCTCGCTGCTGCCTTCGACAGCTGAATTGTGGATGATTCCTGCGCAAAGCGTAGTTCAGCAGGCTGAGACAAAACGGCTAGCTAGCTATGTAATTAGCATTTTTCATTAAATGGAAAAAAGCTAGAGTATCAGATTCTCATATTAAGCTTTAAATGCTGTATTAGGGATAACTTCACGTAAAGATCTGGGGATACGTATTCGTTTCCTGGAAAATTGGTAAGCTAACTGAATAAATAAATAGGCATGCTAGTTAGTTAGCTTAGCTAGGTGACGGTTAGCAAATTCATCCAACTAGCCAGTAGCAAATACGTTGCTAAGATACTAACCTAACGTTACCTTTGTAACTAAGCTAGGCTAACTACCGAGCTGCGAATGAGCTAGCTAGCTAGCTAGCCAGCTAGCCAGCCAGCCATCCAGATAGTTAGCCAGCAAGTTAGCCAATTGTCTTTGCCCCAATATGGTTACTGATTGCTAAGGAACCTTACTTCACACAAACATCTGCGTAAACAAACGGCTTTAATAAATAACGTAGAACATGCAATAATTAATACAAACAACTAGCAATGCCACATTGACCTGAGACCGCTGGTCACCTAACGTTAGACCTACTGATAACTACGCATTGGCTAGCTAGCTACCTTTGCTGAGCTAGCCTTAAAGCATAGGCTTTGCGTATAGGTAGCTAGTTTTGCAAAACATTATTTGATGGAGGAAAACGGTATTGGAATATGGGGATAATTTATATGACGTTTGGAAGCTAGCGAGACAGCTACGCAAGCTATTCTATCTGGCTAGCGTAGCTAGTTTAGACAGAGATCACATTCTGAAATGGACTAGCGACTTGGCTATATGTTAAATTAACTAGCTAACTGGGCTTGTCTATTCATTTTGCATCAGTAGACTATCTGTACCAAAGTAAGTGTATTTACATATTTATATGTAACGTTCGTTACAATTTTGAGGTACCATGTTGTACCTAGCTAGTTATGGTAGCTACCTGGCTGTATGTGAAGGCAAATGGGTTTCTTGCAATGCTTAGTATTCTTTCACGCTAGCCAGCTAGCTCGATAGGGCAGGCTATGTCAACATAGAAATTTAGTTAGAAATCCCAATCTAAATGTTGTAAGTATATAAACCATATGTGTCGAGTAAGATGTGGTGTAAAGGTTCCCTCGAGATAGCGCTTTTCAGTTAACCAAAGTGAACACGTTAATGTACTGGTGTGCAGGTTAAAATCTAATTACAGAAATGTGATGACAAACTAAAAGAAGTCTGCTGTCGTGTTGTTTAGGGCAGTCTGCTTTTTTAAAGCATTATGGCCACGAACTGACGACTTTGAGCGCTGTTATAACGTTATCTGTTGCATTGGTGAGGGACAAACCTAGCTAAATATGAGGGTTTTGATTTGCAAGTTAACTAGCTAACTGTGTCGTTACACGAATTCCTTAAACACGTCCATTGCTTAACTTGGTTCGCATTAATAATAATTTATCGTGTGCATTATATTTGCTAGGTGATTTTTAATCTAACTGAGCCTTTTGATTACTTGGTTATAGCTCATTTTAAAAGCTAAACTTCAGCAAATCGTACCTTAGTGTATAGTAGTCTGAGTTACAGAAGGTTTACAAAAGAAATGGCTAAATCCACTTAGAGCATTCTGTTTATTGTAAACTTTGATTTGACTTATGCTTACTTGCGCACCCTGATTCTCATGGTTGATACCACTTTTTAATGCACCACATAAATCGTGTTGTTGGCGTGTTTAGTTGCTGGGCCGTCTCTAGCCATGCATTAGTAGTCACGTTTTTAAGAAGTTACTTTATGACCGAGGGTGAATTTGGTGAACCTGTTCTTTGCCAAGCATGTCATTCAGTGACTCAGTGAAAATGATTCAGCATCTTTATATTTGTTATATAAAGAGATGGTAAAAGCTTGACTTCTTAGCCCCAGTCGTGACCAATTAGGTGTGCGCTTGGGAGCTATTTATCAAATTAACAGTAATCCTTATTTGAATGCTTGGTTCATTTTTCCAGGGTGTGGCTGTGATTCACTAGTAAAAAAGGCCAAAATCGTTCAAGACTAGCACAATGGTTATTCTGTGTATCTAAGCAATATTGTATTGCCTGAAATTGGAGTTATTAAGGCAAGGTGTGTACTGTGTTTCAATGTAGCAAGACATTCTCCTTTGATTTTCACTTTGATCATTAGACTTAATCCATATACAGTAAATAGTTAATTTGCCTTTTGTAAGAGAAAATGTAATTTAGCCCCGTATTTTATTGGTGTAACCTCATTACACCTTTCAGGCTGTTAATGTTCAAATGGAAATGGTAATCTTGCAGTTGAAGACAGTAGCCAGCATGCACATTCCATTAATTTTAGCCAGATGCTTACTGTTCTGCCATGTCACTCAGACTAGACTGGCCTCAGTGTTTCTTCTGAAGGATTTGGGGATTGCTTTCTTTAAATATGCCACTGTTGCTTTGAATTATGGTATCCAGTATCTGAACTGAAGGGAAGAAAATTTCATCCGTCCCCCAAAACCTTTTTGTCACTCGGTTCAAATTACCCACTATCTCAGCTCATATCAGCTTTATTCATGCAACCTACATAGCAAGAGTTCAGTCCCCAGAGGGATCTTGCATAACTTGAATGGTCGTACGTTATCAGTGCAGGGCTGTACACCTGTAATTCAGTGTTAACTATTTTGGTTACGTAAAAAGTGTTCGATTGCATGTGCTCCTCCTCTTTGTCAAACAACCGGTTCATTTTCCTGTTGGTTTAAATATAGGCTTCGTGTCTGCCGTCATTTGCTAAACTGCACAGGTGTGTGACGTACATGCAGGTGTGGTGCAGTTGCACTCGGTGCCGGTGACCTGCTGCATCAGACGTGCCTACAAGCAGCACAAGAGTCAAGAAGGGTGTGTGCTGGCATAGTTTAAGTTTCTTTTCCCATGGCTACTAGAGGAGAAACAGAAAGCTAAGCATGGTCCTATTTGGCTCATAAAAGCTTCCTCCTTGCCTTGCTGTGATTCACAGTTGGTTTGCTGAAGGAGTAAGTGACCTGAGAAAACGGACACGTACACATTCCGGAGCATATCTGGCTTTAGACACTGAGCGATTAAGTTAGAGTGAGTGTTTATGCTCTGTAGCAGTGTTGTATTGTGGTTGTTTTTGTGTGTTTTTTTTTTTATTATTATTAACAAGCAAATCTGTAATGCTTTGAATGGAAATGCGAAGACCTTCAAATCCTGATTTAATAAGGTATAGTGATGTCCTACAGTTTCATCCTTATTTATGGTTGTATGGTGGATGTCTAGAAATCAAACATCTGTGGTGGATAGTCTTTTTATTTCCCCTCTTGATCTTTTCTAATTGACCCTTTTTATATGTATCCCAGAAAATACTTAATTGCATAAGTTGGTCCATACTGCATGTCCATTTGCCTAAAGAAACTAAGGAAGCTCGTGATTCAAAGGTGCAGAGCTGTGACGATGAGCCAAGATCACAGCCAGTCTCTTGCCAAGGACAATATTGAATGCAGATTGTGTATATTTGTGCCAGACAGACAGTAATTCAACCAAATCTGATTTTCATTAGGGACGTTCTGAAGGAAATGGCCTTCAAAGAGAAAGTGGACCTGTTTACCATGTTATGCAGGACCAGGATAAAAACTAAAGGTCTTACGGACTCTGGATTCAGGCCAAAGCATTTCCTTCAAATCGACCCATAAAACTTGCATATTTTTATATGTGTTCTCCAGATTGATCTGAAGAAGTAATTTCAATTCAAAGCATTAACAGACTTATGAGCTGCTTTCGTCTGCAGTGGAAAGAAAATTCTCTGAAATGGTGAAATGGGAGGAAGAGGAGGATGTTTATTCCTTTTCCAGATTCTTCCAGCAGCATTATGGGAAGTGAGGGAAGAGGGGAGAGAGTGTGAGTGTTTAGGAAATTGCCTTGTCCAACTGTGGATGTGGAAGTTTGGCATATGCTGTCCTTGGGTGACTCTGTGGGTCGGAGCCCTTGCTTTGACACGCAAGCATTTTTAGATGGGGGGGGGGGGGGTGGGCTGGAAAAAAATAGAAGAG
>JAOXYF010000022.1:6205799-6218160 GCA_028565775.1 Sternarchorhynchus goeldii
CCCCCCCCCCCCCACAGTTCCTTTAAGACTCTATTAGTTGCTTCTGTCATTGTAAGGATTTTTCTTTTATTTGATTTCTGTGTTTGGGAGAGGATTTCAATACTTGTTTATTTGAGCAAAGTGGCTAAACTTCATTAAAACTTCATAAAAATGTTCGTTAGTCTTAATCTCCAATGCGCATAGTGCACTTTTTTTTTTCTTTGCTATAAATTCATATAATCTGTTATTTTTTCACTTCTGTTTGACTTTTCCATGACTTTTCACTGTAGTGTGTTGTGTACTCGGTGGATCTTTGTTTTCTTTTCATATCTTTGAATAATTGCATCGTCTTCTTTTCTGTACTATTTCGTCAACTTTTAAATTTGATAATGATCTTTAGCTCTGGAGCCATTAGATAACATTGGCTCTGAAATCTTTGCTAAACTGCAGTGTTGTTTGGTACAAAATAAACGCTTGTCCCCACTCAGACAGTGAAGGCAGAAACACTACCGTTTGAAATACCTTAAAGAAGTGCTGCTCACCTAATGTTCTGACAGCTAAAAAGCCTGAGGGCATCCTGCCCCATGTTCTTTTGCCTTCTGGCCATGGTGACTTGTTTGTAAGTAGACCGTTTATGTTGAGTGCACGCTGGGCTTTGAATGGCTCCTCTCTGAGAGTGCTGCACGTCACCCGCTCTGCCTCGAGCACACCGTCCACAACCGCGCTCCCCTCATAGCGGAGGCGGAGCTTGTGTGTGGAGGCGGAGTTCAGGCCCGGGTGCGAGGAGGCGGAGCTTCGGCCTGTATCGAGCGAGCACTCCTTACTCTTCCATTTTGGGCATGGCACGCATTTAATATATTTGCCTTTGATCACAGGACAACCTCACTTTGGTATTTTTATGAAGTGACTGTGTATGTCTGAGCATGCATGCATAACTCACAAGAATATATACTGTATTCCTTATCACTCTCATTGCTTCTTGACCTGTACCAAGTCAAGGCATATTCAGCAGAATTTTTTCTCGGTGTATCTTTTGGAATTTAAGTGCATGTCACGTTAACCTCTCTGAAGGTGCTAAAGTGAAATGTAGGATCCCCCTCCCACCCCTGTATTTCTACAATGACTGAACAAAATCCAGTGATATACCTCATACCTCGGCCACCAGGGCCCTCGGCAGTCCTTGCAGAGCACCGGGGCCCTGCCTGCTTGGCTGGACTTTGAGATGTGCAGTGCACCCCTGGCGTCCTGAGGCTGTTGCGCAGGAGGAGATGCTCGCCGGCAGCCCCCGGCGAAGCGTTTTTGTAACCAGCTGCTTAACCCCAAAGTCCCTTATAAAGTCCCCCTCCATCGCTTTAGCAGCTCTGCTCTGCCCGAAGCAGTCATCCTGTCTGATGGGCATGTAGGATGATCTCGAGGTCTTGATCTCTCTTTCTCTCTCTCTCCAGACTCTGTCTGTGCTTCAGAGCTTATGAGGGGTAAAAGGTCTATTGTTAGTTTTTTAATTTTTATTTTTAGTTGGGGTTTTTTTTTGTGTTTGTTTTTCCACTCATAGTCCATACATGCGTCACCTGGTACCATTACTGCATGCTTAGAAAATCTGTGGCCTGTTGTGACGGTTACAGTGAACCACTTGTATTTTGGGCACATGGGATGGCACCTGTGCTTCCTTTTGTAGTATCCTGCTCCGTTCTCCTCAGCGCTCACAGCCAGTGAACTGCAAAGGACTCTGTCACATGACCACTGTCCATTCCATCTTAGAAGTAACATGAAGTCTGTATGTATGTTTCTGTTTCAGGTTTTTGTGTGTATGTTTTGCGTGCTTGAGCCAGATGCTGAACATTTTTGATTTGGTCACCAAGGAGGAAGTCTGGGGTTACGTAATGTTCACTGTTAATTACCGCTTCAACAGTTTTGGTTTTTCCATGTAAATTTACCACCAAAGAGATTCTTTATTTTGTAGTTCAAAGGCATTACCTTCATGGAATTTACTCCTATCGTTTCAAATCGATGCCGTTTTCAAATGGGTAACTCCAAGTGGTGATGATTTTTATGACAGTTTATACTTGCCCATACTTCCTTAGTAAGTCCTGTTTGTACATATGTATCTATATATTTGTTTTGGAGGCCTTACCCAAGGCCATATGTATGTAGTATCATTAGGCCTATGGTTTACCTCCAGTTGTAAAGAGAATTTAGTTTAGTCCAATTCTTCCCAATGTATAGAAAACTGTTCTTTTTGTTTGTTTCCAATTGTGAGACAACTGTAAACTCAAGTGCCTTCTGTCGTTCTTTGCCCACATCATCTCCCATCCCACCATCTCCAAGTATGGACCAAAGACATCGTATAGCTCCTTCCAGACTCTGCCTCCACTCTACATGACTCCTTCCCAGCATTTGGACAAGTCCCTCCCCTTTCTCACTGATTGGCACACTTCTCATTTACTATGAATAAAAAAAAATTGTTAGCAATTGCAGAATGGTGTTTCCAGAACTTGTATTTTCTGTTTGAAGAGTTGGTCCTTTTTTAATGTAGTAGTGTTACACTTTGTAATGAATGAATGATGCTACCCAAAATGACCACTTTTAGTATTTTAATTAGTTTCTGTACATAATAAAATATAGTCTATAAATAACACACCATTACTAGAAATAATAGAAACCAAGATTAATATCAATTCTCATCCAATTCAGGTCATGAAGTATAAGGAAATGAGTCGGTGAGATGAACTGTGAGTGGTGGATTTGAGGCCCATTGGTAATTTTGCCTCCAGGTCAGGCATCTAAATTCAGTAAGTTGGCCAGGAATCCACACCCAGAGATGGAGACTTGACTTTGACTGTAAACGTAAATAGACAAATTGTGAACTATTCAGATAGTGATGTTTTAAGTAACTCCACCTCCAGGTCTTCCATTCCAGTCTACGTTGTGATCAAGGACTACATGATTGGAAGAGACCGGATTCCCAAGATACTTAAAGCTTTCATTACACAATTTACATTGTCATGATAGTGCTACTTTAATTTAGAAATTCAAACTGGGGTGTGATGTTGACCTAACTATATACACCTTGCCTACAGTGGACTCCTAAGAACAGATGAAATTTACACAATTATAAAGTAGAGGTATACGGGTCTATTAGAGGAAATATCTGCAAAATCAGGTGGTAACCAGTCTTAATTGGAGACTACTGCGATGTGTTGGATATAAGCACAAAGTCAGAGATGTATGATGTAAGACATTCAGTACAAAGTCCACAGAAGATCAAGACGCAGGCCGTTGACTGTACATGAGACTGGGATGTAGGACGTCCTCAGACTTCAGGAGGGAAAAATTGTCCAGTACAGTTTATTAGAGATGAGATGGCATTTTTCAAGCATGATATTTGATGTACAGGTGTATAGCACACATGTCCAAATATAGCCCATATGGAAAAATGTGTCTAGAGAGAAAGCAAGGTTATTTTAAAGAAAATAACCATAGTGATGAACGAGTCATGTTTGTCTCGCTTTTCCCTCCGCTTGTTTATAGCTTGTTTGTCCCATGAGGGTGTGTGCTTCTGAAGAGGGGATTGAAGCGTTCAGGTGTCAGGGAAATGGCTCTCCTAGGGTGTTTGTCCCCACACACATTTTTACTGTAGCTCACAAGAGAAACTCCAAACCCAGTGGCAGTACACATCCATGCTAACGGTAGGGCTCTATGTTTGCTGGGGCTCTAGGAAATAAACATTTAGAGGGATCCCTACAAGAATGTTAGGTCTCCTTGTGTTGAGTTTTAAGCGGTGTTTCCCACAAGCTGCAGTAAATGAAAACTAATTCCATTTAATCAAGGGGATTAAATTCAGCAATGGCTGCTATTGTCACAGGCATTGCCCATAGCAACCACCTAGCTATTGTTAGCCACCTAGATATGAGTGGCAAGTGTGTGTGTGTAAATGAGAACACAGCCTTTTGTGTGAGAGTATGTGTGTGTGTGCTGAAGAAGCCGAGTACTGTGTGTCAGGACACAAACATGCTATTGGAGCATGAAGCCCATAGCTCCATGTCTCCTGGTAATCTTGCCAGAAACCTTCTCAGGAGACAGATCCAAGATGTGTCTGTGTCTCAGAACACCAACTATCTGCACAACAACGCTCTCACCGCTATTCCTATCACCACTTTTCTCTGTACAGAAAGGCTGTACAGTACTACCAGTAACACAGAAGAGCCTTATCTGGCTAGACCACTTGAAAAATATTGGAGTTTACATATCAGTTAGTACTGTAATTATGGCACTTTGAAAACGTGTAACAAACCAAACATCTGACAAGAAGATTAAACAGAAAATTGCATGGAAAATTTGCATCTTGGTCTGCTGGTGGGTTTGTGTACTTTACTGCTTGGGTGGTAGTTTTAAAACAGATAAAAGTGACATTTAAGTGACATACAGCTGCTCCCCCTGGTGGTTCAAATAACAAATAGCAGCTAGTTTTGATTTGATTTGAATTTATTAAATTATTAAATTATTGAATGTATTAAATTAATAAACATATTGCTTCTATCTGGCATTCATCATGATTAACATCACTTAATGACTAAACAAGAGTCTAAACATTCAACTCAAATAATGATTAGCTTTGTAAAAGCTCTGATTCATTCGTTTTAGTGATGAGGCTACATAGTATGGCTAGTCTGAAAGAAAAAAAAGTGGAAATTTGGAAATCGTTGCTTCAGTTTCATTACTAAGCACCTCAGTGAAACCACACTTACATCTGCTACCCTCACTGAAACCATCTGAATCAGAACACAGCAAGCTACAAGGAGACTACACTTTGATCACATTTATTGTTACATTTTTTTGGCGTTTCATCAGCTTTTTACTTATTAGACCACAGGCACAGAAATGTTTAAAATACAAACAGAGAGAGAGAGTGTATCACCATACTGCTCTACCACCATCTTGCTCTGCTAGGTGCCATTTTTATGGTTTCCCTGATATTTTATGGAATCCTTTTTCCTAATAAAATTTTTTGCAGCATTTAAATGAACAAAAAATATAATTAAAGCAATAATTTAAAAAGATTGATAATGTTACTGATAATTGTAATTTACATCACCTATATTAGAAAAAAAATTTAAGGACATCACTAGTCTCACACCGCTCTGGCGTGATTTTGGTCTGCTCTTCTTCTAGTCTCTTCCACAGTTCTGTGACTGTTGTGGGTTTCTTGGCCATAACTTTGTCACCAAGGATTTTCAAGAGGTTTTTTCCAAACCCCAAACCATGACACTTCCTCCTCCACCTTTCACTGACGTCTTTACACACTTTGGGTCAGTCCTTCCCTAGTTTATTGATGAATGTAATGTTTCCCATCAGACCCAAATAAATTAAACTTGTTTTCATCACTAAAATGAACTCTGGACCACTTCCCCTCTGTCCACACAACATGCTCCTCAGCAAAGGAGTCTAGCTTTTTGATTCTTTCTGCTAATGAGAGGTTTGGCCACTGCAGAGTGGGCTTTCAGTTCAAATGCTCTTAAACGTTGAGAAACTGTATAACGAGACAGATCCTTACCCTGTTCAGTGCTGAACTGGCGAGCGATTACCCATAGAGATTCTCCACATTATCTTGTCCTCTCTTGCATTTGTCTTTTGTAGGTGACCAGCCTTCTTGGGAATATTTGAATGAGTTTGTGATGTTGTAAAGATGCAATATTATAGAAATCACAGACTTGGAACGACCAACTTCTCTTGCTATGGCTGACAGGGAGACACGTTTGGCCCTTATCTGGACAACCTGCTGTCGGAGGGTTTCAGTCACTTTGGAATGGCTCAACATTTTTGCAAAGACAGTGAAAACTGGAAAGTTAGGTTGCCAGTTAAATAGGGTTTGTCAGATAATTAAGGAAATTAGCACCCAGTGCCAGATTAACACCAATAACTTGCAGGTATCTGAAAGTGTTCTCTAATTTTGATCAGTGTTCTTTTTCAATTTTATCATAAGTTTTTTATGCTGTGCTTTAGAAAATATACAATTTATGAAATAAGCTTAAAATACTGCTATTTCACTCCTGTTAGGATAATTTCACATAGGACTACACAGTGACCTTGACATTTAGGAAATTGTGTGTTGTTCTCTAATTTTGATCTCCAGTGTATATACACACACTTTAAATAAATATGCTTGCACACACACACACACACACACACACAAACAAATAAAATAAACATTTGTTAAAAAACCAACAACTAGGCTATCTTACACGCTAATATTATTCATCTGGTCACCTATGGTGTTTTGATGTTCCTCAGTACATGACCAGATGATATGAACTCATACATGATGGAAATTATAAAGAGAAACAGATCTTGCAGGATGAACTGGAGAAGTGTGGAAGGGAAGAGATCCAATACACAGGTGGTAAGACTGCTGGACATGTTGGCTGTCTTCTGTGGAAAGAAATGCAAAACACACTGATGCATCAGAAGGGGGTGAGGGAAGCTGTGGCTTAGAAAAGCGATCTCTTGGTGTACTCTTGGTAGTGTAACTGCCTTCTGTTGATAGAAAATTTATTTTAAAAAATCTTGAGAACACTCTCATTGCTTATAACATCTTTGTGTTTTGTGGAAGTCTAAATTACTGATTAGTCTTGGTTAAATCAGTGTGAATTGATGGAGTTGGCTAGCTGGAACTAGAAAAAAGGGAAAGAGGTTAAATGAGAACTAAGATAAGCAAGATAATTTCGTCTTTGACTCATCTATAACTTGTATTTTATTATGCCTTAATCATTAATTAGATTTTTTAGTGATGTGAATATCCTAAAATTAAATATGGCACTCTGCAATTTAATAGTCATTGTTTCATTTCAAATCCTGTGTATCAGAGTCAAAGAACAAAAAGGATTGTCCAATTACTTAAAAAGTTTTTCCCAGCATGTAGAGCACGGCAGACTCGCTAATTCAATGTCGAAACTGCTGAATCGGAAATGTACCACCCCTTTCACAGTCGTTGTAGTGGTGCAGTCCTTCGCGCACGCGTAGCCTACCAGGCAACAGACGCGGCTGATAAAGAAAGGGTCAGTGTTTCTGTTGTTAATAGGATTGTTTTGCAACTTGTTCATTCTCGAAAGGTACTTAATGCAATCGCTGAAAGTTGGCTGTTTTTCTTTTTGCCACAGAGCCTAGCTTTCACTTATTTTGTAAACATGAAGATAGATTCTGTTTTTTTTACCCGTCCTTTGCTTTTTCTTTATTCCTTATTCTCAAATGGAAGACTAAACGTCGCTTCCAGGCGTTGTTTTTGACAGATAGCGCGTCTCACTAACAGCTTAGTAATGTGCAGTTACACCATCCAAAATGCGCTGTGAATGAACCTAAATCTCAAAAGCTATTTTTAGCTATTTTGTGTGGAGTAAAAATAAAAATGAACGGATTTGTTGTACACTACCATGCATTGCGGAGCACTCACTCATCTTAAAATGTTGACATTTAAAACGTCATGTTTGACGATTGTCTGTCAGTGAAGAGATCATTTTCCAAGTCTGTTTTAGATTGTATCGTGTTGCTGAAAGTGTCGATGACGTTTCCTGTAGATGATCGATGATCGATGATGGACGGGGTGATAAGAGATGTGTTCAGGCAGTTTAACAGGTTTCCTGTTCCTGTTTCTGCCTCCGTTACTGCCGAAAGGGCCGCTGGCATTAGCGCGGATTTTACTCCCAGAACCAGGACCCAGAACCTCACCATAATTACTGGTAGAACTTAATGAAAGTATAACGTTTCTCTTTGTTCAGGTTTTTTTTTTATTTTGTTTTGCATTTACTCTCTTTCTTGTGTCTTGCTCTCTGGAGATTGGAGTCAGTGTGAGGTGGACAGAGGAGGCCGAATACATTACATTCAACAGTGGACTCTGCTGTGTAATCAAAGAGGGGTGGAAAACATAGTGTCTCACGGATCATGCATAAACACACACAGAGAGTAAGATGTGTGCACATACACACTACACACCCTCTCATATGTACTCTCGTACAGCCAACACATGCAAAGAGATGCAGGAACCTATGGCAGAGTAAAGTCTTACAGATGGATGTGTGCAGGTCTACCCAGGGTAATACACAACCTGAGTAATAAACATATGACTCACGTTTCAACATGTTCATCCTCCTTGTCCATGTTAAGGCTGCTTACTAGTCACTCCCCTTCTGGAGAACGCAGAGCGGTTGTCCGGGAAACCAGCACACGTGGTGTGGAACATCAGTACCTTGAAGTAACTATGGCAGTTCAATTAACAACAATCAGAAGATTTTTTGGTATCTGAGGCTCTTACGAAACTTGTGACATCACTCCTCAGGTGTGGGGCTACAATGGACTGGAGACGAGCTTGGATCTCACGGCCCTCAACAAACATGGAAAAGTCTATGAAGATTGTAGCACAACTCCTTCCACTTTACTCCCGTCCTGTTCTTTAGTTTTGTATTGATATTGCACATCAGACAAACAAGATGGCCGTTTAACTGTGTGTTCCTGTGTTTGCATATGATTGCGGGCGTGTGTTTGTAGTGCAGTTTGCATGTCTGGCCTGGTCACCTTGTGAGGAGAGGTTACTCTATGTGGCAGAGAAGAAGAGGGTAGGACCAACAGCAAAGCCAGCATCTGTCACTGATGATGCAGTTGTGATGGTGCTCGAAGAGGAGGTAAAAAAAACCCTTTTTGCTTGGTGTGCTGAAGAATATTAACAACGAGTCGTCAGGTTGATATTTTATACAGCTGTTATTGTATTTGATGGTAGTTTGTATTGGTTATGTTAGTTGCAGTACGTTGGCTGGGTTTAGCAGCTAGGCTAAGTTGTGTATAAATGTTGTTGTGATAGCAGGCTATGCTTTGTGGAGAGGCTGGAGTAGATGTGTCTGTGTGAAGGGGGTGAGAAACCACGCATTATGGTTCTAGGAGGGTCTCTATAGGTGGAAGAGGCCAGTCCCTCCCACTCACTGAAGATGGAGAGAGGAGAGAAATATATAGACATTTGGGAGTGTAAATGAGGAAAAATAAGAGGAGAGTTTCGTGTACAGTCTTTCTCTCAAACTTCAGCTACTCCATACCTCAATTTAAAGCTCTTTTTGTGAATGTGTGTGTGTGTTTGTGCACATGCTTTAGGATAAGAATGTGTATATGGAAGACTGGGGTGAGGGTTTGGTTGGCAGAACTACCTCAGTGTTGTGCGTAGCTGACCTGTCTAAAGGAGATGTGACAGTATGCCGTGGTGTGCCCCACCATCTCTCACCTGGGCAGGTGAGCCACCACCTCGAACCCGTCCATCTGCTGCAGTCATCCCACTGCTACAGTCATGAGAGCTTATAGCTGCCATGTGCTGGCTCACCCTCAGGCTCTGTGGGCTGGGGATGGCAGGGGCGTGGTCTTCGTGGGCTGGTGGAATGAACCTTTCAGACTCGGCCTAAAGTTCTGTTCCAACCGGAGGTGAGGGGTGGAGTTAGTATGATATTCCCAGTGACATTATTGGTCCGTTTTTGGAAATGAAAAATGAAAAATTCCCTTGTTTCAGGTCGGCCCTGTTCTACACTGACCTGAAGGGGAGTTGTGGTAAGACCTGCATGAATACTGGAGATGCAGCATGGACTCGATTCAGGTGATTGAATCAAACTGTACGCCTTATTGACATGTAAGCTGTCTCTGGGCTAGAGCTGCTGTCATCTGACGTGGGGTCAGTGTGTAGTCCTCGGCTGAGTCCAGACTGCCTGTGGCTTGTCTATCTGCAGGGAAGAATGTTTGGCCCACACCATCAGTGCTTCTGCATGATGCTGGTACTTATACACAAACACCCGACAGGTTTTCTAAGTGAATGTCATGATATATATCATGCAAAGCACAAATGGGGGGAATCACATCAAGTCATGGAACAAATATATAAATGAGAGAATGTCCTTCTTGCTCTTTAAAATTGTATATTTTGTTTATTCCCACATCCCTTTCTATCTCTCTCTCGCTGTATCTCTCTGTCTGTCTCTCTCTCTCCCCCGTCTCTCTCTCTCTCTCCCTCCCCCTGTCTCTCTGTCTCTCCCCCTCTCTCTCAGTATGACATGCAGAAACAGACAGGCACAGTTTTAGTGGACATAGTGAGAAGAACAAAGAAGGGTACATATACACACACACACACACACACACACACAGACCTATGACTCTCTTTTGCTCCATCACTCCCTTTATTCATATTGATGTACTGGTGCAATATTGTTTAATCCCTCTTTGATTAATAACTTGTGCATATTGTATAGTGGTGTGTGTGTGTGTGTGTGTGTGTGTACACACATCTGTAGGCCAGTTTGCAGGTGTGTACGACTCACTGCCGTTGCGTTGCTGGTCATTGGACAGTGAGTGGATCTTCTTCAGCAGTGCCTGTGAAAACAGCAAGGTACATAAACAAGTAAATGTTCTTACAGACAAACTGCTTGCACACAAAAAATCACAAAAATGTGGAGGAAGTGTAGTGTGGTTGGGCCCAGTCCACTTAGACAGCTTGTTTACACCCATTCCATTTAGACAGTTGGGGTTCAAGGAATGTTCCAGAAGCTTTTGTCAGAGTCTGAAGAATGTGTTGCAATGTTGTAGTGGAGTATTTAAGGGTTGGGATCTAATAAAACAATGCTGTCTGATCTTCTAGTCAGTATTCTCAGTGGAGAGACGTACTGGCAGAGTAACACAAGTATCTGACATTGATGCGGGATCAGCAGGTAAGGATGTTCTCCGTGTGTGTGTGTGTGTGTGTGTGTGATGCTTGATCAGCAGGTAAGGATGTTCTGTGTGTGTGTGTGTCTGCTGCTAATACTGCGTTAGCAGGTGAAGATGTGCTGTACACGTATGTGTGTGTGTGTGGTATTACAGACATTCTCGAGCAACTGTGGTGTTCATCCTATTTTCTCAGAGTTTGGGAGTATCAAGCTCTTGACTGTAGTGAATGACCTGATGGTGATGTGCTGCTCTTCTCCCAACCATCCACCCTGCCTGGTACACACACACACACACACACACACACACAAACAGTATAATCATTCTCTTTTTGCTTGAACTGTATATCTTTATAAAACTGTTGCTTCATTACACGAAGCTCCACAACTATATCTCATTAATCTTAATATACATTAATATTTGTGATTCAGTTTAGATTTAATGATTTTAATATTTTACTTCAAACTCTTTAAAACCTGTTTGTGTGTAGAAAGTGAGCTTTGTGTCTAATGGAGAACCTCAGCAGAGTGTAAAATGGTTTCATCTGGGTGGGTCTGATGTTCGAGAGAGCTTTGATTGGCAGTCTATGATAATCACGCCCCCACCAGAAGAAGAAAATCACCAGTTAAGTAAGTAATCTGTGTATTGAGTATTCACGGTAATCTGTGTATTGAGTATTCACGGTAAATGCTTAACGTTTACTTACATCTTCTCTCACGCTCTGTTTCTGTAGCGGGTGTGAATTTCGGGGCCATTCTGCTGATGCCTGCCAGTTCCTCTAAGAGTGTGAAGTTTCCTCTAGTGGTCTTCATACATGGTGCGCTCACTGTTTTACAGGGTTATAGCTATTAAACACATGTTCTAAACGGTTTAGTGATGGTGTGTGTGTGTGCGTGCGCGCACAGGTGGGCCTCATTCACATTTTGCTGCGGAGTGGAACATTAATGCTGCAGCTTTAACTAAACTGGGATTTGCTGTGCTCATGGGTGAGTATGTATGTTTTGTTGTGTTCATGGGTGAGTATGTGTTTCTTTTTTCCTTTGTCACCAAAAACAGATTAGAGTCAGACACTGAATGAATGTTCCTGTCTGTCCTCGGATGAATGAATGTGTGAGTAGTTAATTATAGAGGATCCACTGGTTTTGGTCAAGACAGCATCGATTCTCTCCTCGGAAATATCGGCAGTCAAGATGTTAAAGATGTGCAGGTGTGTACATGCACACATATTGCATCAGTAGATAAAGATGATATCTTAAATAAAAGGGGAAAGTGTGGGAAAATGTAAATGTCAAACAAGACTGCAATTTATTTGAGTGAAATAGTTTTTATTAGTATTTATTATTTTATATTTTTTTAATTCAGTACGTCTATTTTTTTATTTTGTTTTTTTTTAAATGTAATGTTTTTTATTGTCTCATTTCTCATTACCCAGAGGGCTGTGCTGCATGTCCTGCAGAGCAACAAGAACCTTGATCCTGATAGAGTGGCTGTGATGGGTGGGTCTCATGGTGGTTTCCTGGCCTGTCACCTGATTGGTCAGTATCCAGAGTTTTACAGAGCATGTGCAGCACGGAACCCCGTTATCAATGCAGCCACACTACTTGGAACCAGTGACATTGTGGATTGGTAAATATATGAATCTCACTCTTAGTTCCTAAAAGAGTAG
>JAOXYF010000022.1:6228471-6235971 GCA_028565775.1 Sternarchorhynchus goeldii
CGCACACACACACACACACACACACACAGCCTGCATTCCTCCATGGTGTTTTGATTGTCAAGGACATGCTCAGTGGGTCAAAACTCCATTCAGACTGTTTGATGACTGGCTGACCATTCATGGAATTCAGTGTGTGGGTGTCCTGTTTTATAATTCCTTGAAGAGCAGGACAAAGCCACATTCTTTCTGGAGAGATTTTATTTTTCCAAAAGGAAAAAAAAAACATCCAGGAAGTGGAGGTGAGAGCTCTGTGGACGCTGGGGCGGGCCATGTGCTCAGTGTTGGCTTCAGATGCTCCGGTTTCTGGAGGGGCGTTTCTGGAGTGGGGTTTCTGGAGTGGCAGCTGTGGCACAGTGACCTAATGACCCACAGTAATGGTTTACACTTTGAGTCTTAGACGTTCCAGTTGCAGTTGCATTGTACCTCCTTCCTTGACTTGTTTAAAAAATGTAATCATGATTTTGAAACCAGCCTGATAGTAAACACACACACACACACACACACAGACAAAACACTTGTGTGTACATAACCCTAAGTAACCATGCAATGTTAGCTGTGACAACCGGGTAAATGAATGCTCTCATCTGTCATTTCTTTGTCATAGTGTGTGTGTGTGTGTGTGTGTGTGTGTGAGAGAGAGAGAGAGAGAGAGAAAAGAAAGAGAGAGTGCATGTAGATATTTTATACTTTTTTTTTTTTATTAAATAAATATTTTTTTCTGCATTTTTTTTCCATTCTCTGAAACCCATGAAATATTTCCAATTTTCAGACAAAAAATGTTTTGGGTAACTTTCATCAGCTTGTGTGTGTTTGTGTGTGTGTGTGTTAGTATAGAACACTGGTCCTGTTTCAGGTCACCCTGTAACACTGTAAAACAAAGAGTCTCTTGTACGGTTTATGGACTCACAAGTGAAAAGGTCACGACCTCTGACCTGTAAGCTATCACACTTGTCGTCTCCTCCTTATACATGCATGAAGTGACCTACCTAGTTTAAACATACACAGATTATACAACTAAAAAGTGTTACCACAGAGAATTTTTTTTTTTTTATGTTTGACCAGTCAGAGCTTCTAAAGTGAGATTCCCTAATGCCGCTCCTGAATGAACTCCTTCATATAGATGTGGTTTTGCTGCTGTAACATCAGAAGATTTCCAGTGCAGAGCACTGAGGAGGAGGTGATGCTAGCAGTACCTGTGCCATAATCCCTAATCCCTCTTTACTCCTGACTATTTAAAAGCATTCCTGAACATTAGCGCTACGCTAGTCATCTGGTTTCCATAGCACTTTTTCACTGAACTATGGATAAGTGCTCGTTTCCGTGACGATCCACAGCCCGGTAGCGCATGACTGCAGTGATCTCCTACCACATCACAGGGGCTGCTGGTGACCCCCTGCCCTGGGCATGTTCTCCAGAGAGAGGCTCCACAGCCGACACACTTTCAACATGATGCCAAATTCCTGCTGTACCATATTCCTGCGGTGGAAGTAAGCAGAGAATACGAGACAGAGCTCCCTGATATTAAACGCATTTCCTTTAGTGGGGTTTACTGTTACTGCTACAGTGAAATGAATCACGGAGGGGCATGACAAAAGGCAGACAGAGCAAATCTTTGAACGTAAACTACATTATCCGCAGATATAATTACCAGGCAAAAAAAAGACTTTTACGGAGTTATACATGTTTAGAGACATGCAACACAATCAAAATCCAAATGCTGCAGAATCTGGGTGGACATGGAGGTATGAGACGTTCCTTCTATACCTCTGGTCTTTCCTTCATTCCTCTATTCTTCCTCTCCTCTCTTCCACCTTTCCCTATCACTCACACGCAGTTTATTGCAATTCACCATCACTCACTGCAGCTGCGCTCTCCTTTTTCATCACTCCATCTCCCCTCCTCCCTCTTCCTCCCACCCCCTTCTGTGCAGCCTTCTCTCCCAGCCCCGCTGCCTCCCTCTCTGCTCATGGAGATCTGTGCCTGGAGCTGCAGTGTGAGTTATTACGTGTGGGAATTGAGGAGCTGTGTGTGTGTGTGTGTGTGTGTGTGTGTGTGTGTGTGTGTGTGTGCGAGGTCATATTATTGAACACCTGGGTGGTTTGAGGGGGTCTGGAAGGAGGGAGTTTGGACCTTCTGCATCTGCACAGCCAACAGTGAGTTTGTTTGTATTCAAAACCTACTGCCTGTAGCGGTTTGAGCACCAATGTAATAACGCAACTATTGTATCAAACCACAAAAGCTTGTATTCCCATTATCCCGCCTGTCCTCTGTCAGCACTGTTGAATGCAGTGAGGCAGTTTCTAAACAAGCCCGAGAACATATGCAGTTCTGAGATCATTTTGCATTGTGTTTCCTTTTGATGTCAAAAATCCCGTTCATACATGGATACATGGATGGCCCCTGTCGGGTTCACTGTGGGGGCTGCGTGCAGGAAAGTACATCCATTTTCAGCCATTGTGTTTCACAGTAAAAAACCCCAAACCTTTTCACAGTAAGGTCATGTGTTTCCAGTACAGAGGTCAAAGCTCCTCCTACTCTGCTGCAGTCCCAGAGCATCCCAGTGTGTCTCTCTCTCTCTCCCTCAGCACCTCCCCAACGCTCCTGCCCTCTGTACTGCCCCACAGCTCCCCAGCTCTCTTGCCACTGGCCACAGCAGCTGTGTAGGTTAAGATCCAGCTGCTGGGCTCTTCCACTGGAATCTAATCCTGATATGCTTGACAAATTTCACTGGCTGTTTTTGCAAAGTAGCTTTTTATGGAGAGATTAAAAGAGCCTTCTTTGCGGGCTTACTGTTCAGTTGTGTGTTGCGTGTAGTTGTGTGTGGGTGAGTGTGTGTATGTTTGTGTGTGTATGTGTGTATTTCTGAGGCCTCTTGTTGAAAACCAAGCTCCTGTAAAACAAAAAGCTGCAGGAGTCACCATAGCTCATGTTTAAAGAATCATCGCCAGGGCAACAATGCAGTTGAGCCAATGAGAATAGGGAGACCAATGTACTTCTGTCTGATTAGTGAATCAAGTTTTGGGGGGCGGGTCTTAGGGTCAGTCTGATAGGTCACTGAGCAGACAAGGTCTGACTGATGGCAAACAGTGGAAAAAGTGATGGATGTAGACAGAGAAGGATAATTAATTTAGAAAGAGAAAAACAGACAAATAGGACAAAAGAAAGTTAAGAGATCTTCAGGGTCACACATATGCTGACCATGTGTACTAAGGTAACCAACTCAACAACAAACCCACCGCATGTGTGTGTGTATGTGTGAGTGTGCACGTGTGTGTTGTTGACGAATTCACATGGACAGTTTTCACACGTTTTAGCATAATAGTTTATTGAGGATATATTTTACATAGAATATGTTTCACATGTTGGAAATGAATTTTAAATTGTATAATGTGCTTTTCACACAGTGTGTGAGGACATTATAGAGAGGTATGCATGCTTTCTCTGTCTGTAATTTTCGCATTCGTGTGTGTGTGTGTGTGGTAGCAGACCTGTTGTCTGTGGAATGCAGAGCACTGTCATTACAGGTCTATTCATTTCTCTGAATTGCATGCTATTGCCTGTGTGATGTCATGATATCAACCGCGCTGCTATCGCCATGGCGATTCTTGTCCATTAACCCTGGGGGCAGGATGCGTCCCTAGGGAGTGTGTGTTGGCAGGGGCAGATACAGCTATGAGTCAGAGAGCATGTCTAATTAACCTGCCCATTAACCTCCTCACTAGCTGCCAGTTAGTAGTCAGACAAATCCCATATCACCGTGTAAAGACTTCAGACATACGTACACACAGTCAGTCCCATTTAACCGAACATAATAGCATTTATCAAAAATGATGTATAGAGATATAGAGATTTTATATAGAGAGATTAATTCTTTCTTTCTTTCTTTCTTTCTTTCTTTCTTTCTTTCTTTCTTTCTTTCTCTGTGACAGAGAAAGTCTGAGAGTGAGAGAAAGATGACTCTGTGTGACAGAGAAAGAATAGGTGGAAGAAGAGAGACATGAACATGTAATTATGCAGTTAAAGTGTGAAACCAAGACTAGAGACCGGAATGAACCACAAACTTACAGTCACAGCTGAAGGTGTTTTGTTTGTGTGTGTGTGTGTGCTCTGGAGGACTGTGCTGTCTCACATTCAATTTGAGGTTCAGCTGAATTTTTGAATAGTGTTTTCTCAGTACACAGTGTCACACAGGTTCCCATGAGTGTAAAGGAGTGTGTGTGTGTTTGGAAGGCAGTGGTGGCCACAGCGTGATAAACTCTCCACACCCACAACCCAAATCTGCTGCATGCACTGCCCACAGGAGTCTGGCAAGGGATTAAAGGGCACCGGTACGCTCTATTGTTTCATGTGTATTTGTGTTTTTTGCAATATGCATTTAGTACAGTGGTTTTATTTATTTTACTTGTCTGTGATTGTGTGTGTGTGTGTGTGTGTGTGTGTGTGTCACTTTTTATGTAATTTACTTTGCTGGATTGTGCAAGAGATTCTCATCACGCAACAGGTTTTGTTTTTTATGTTGTTTGAGGGCAGTTTGGTTCAAACACTGTGTGTGTGTGTGTGTGTGTGTGTGTGTGTGTGTGTGTGTGTGTGTGTGTGTGTACACAATGGCTATATTTGCTCTTCATGGCTGAGCTGCTTTGCATGAGATCAAGGGTCAGGAAGGCAAAGGAACTCAGACTGAGGAGAGGGAAGAACGAGGGTTAAGGAGATAACTATAGACCAAAGAGTGAGCTTTAATACTACGTTAAGCCCATCCTCCACGCCTCTTACACCCAGAGCACCCCATCCTCCACGCCTCTTACACCCAGAGCACCCCATCCTCCACGCCTCTTACACCCAGAGCACCCCATCCTCCACGCCTCTTACACCCAGAGCATCCCAACCTCCATGGTTAGGCCTCAGCCAACCCTGTCCCACTCAGATGACTCCAACGGCGTAACCTGGATGTAATATAACTGAATATAGTTTCAACTATAGCAAGCAGGCTAAAGCTAAAATGATTACCGTGGGTGTTAGATTTAGCACATTTACTACAGCATGAGTCAGGCTTAAAGATTACATCAGTATGGCTCAGTGACCTCATTACACATAACGAAATGCCAGATTCTGCATGTACATGTGTGTACGTGTGTGTGTAAGAGGGGCATGGATTTCTACTTCATTTCCTTTGGGTTTGTGTCATCTGTGGTGGTGTTGTATGTTGTATATTCTACATACTGTAAAGCTGTGTAGTTGCCAGTAAGTGTTCAGGCCAAGTGTTTTGATTAAAAACGGATCTGTAAGCAACGGCCAGTGAATGGAGCAGAACCAGGACACACACACACATCCCCAACGAGACAGAGGAGCTAGGGCCAGCTCCAAGAAACTGAACACACCTAGAAAGTCCAACCCCACCCCCACCACACACACATTCTCCGTCTTAGGACAATTTCAACATGACTATATAACTTTGGTTAATTCAAGCATATGTTGTTAATCATGAATTCTCAGGTTCGTAATCATGTGAGAGCTTTATGATCTAGGCTGTTGTATGTGATTGTAAGGTAGAGTGTAAAAGGCTTTGGCAAGGAAGGCAGGAGATTGAAGGTCCTAGTGCTTGCATTTATTAATAACGCATACCGTAGACAAACAGGATTATAAAAGCAACTCAATTAACTATTATCAATTCGTCAGTCCGTTAGTCAATCAGTTACATTGAACTTTTCTTATTTACAGGTACCATCTCTGATAAGCAGATCCTCTGTACCTCTCCAGGGACCGAGATAAATTATTCTCATCAAATCAGTCCAGATAATCTCTACTCCTTGTTCTCTCCACAGGCTGATCTCTGTACAGTCTAGATCATTCCCATGCTCATACAGTCTGGGTGATGTGTTAGAAGTACTTACATCATCACAGTGATACTTGCTGTAATGTTCTGAATGTTTTTAATGCTATGAATGTTGCCAGTATTATATATTAACTTTTAATGCCAAGAAATTTCCGCACTATAGATAATACACTATTCTATTCTATTCTAACTTACTTTCTCTGGAAGTGTATTTGTGTGGTTGATAGGACGGCTCTCCACATGAGTCTCAGTGCGTGTGTGCGCGTGTGTATTTGGGGAGTGTGTGGAGAGCTGGATGATTGACACCATTCATTTCTCAGTGTAAATGTTTTATTACGGTCTCTATTCATTTCTCCTCATCTGTCATCCTTCTACTCCTCTCTTTCTCTCTCTTCCATTAATCCTTCTCTCCTCCCCCAGAGCACCTCTTAGATGATAGACACGCCCGCTATCTCCACAGGGATGCTTGGAATGAGGGGGGAGTGTGTGTGTGTGTGTGTGTGTGTGTGTTTATGCATGTGCATGGCTTTGAAACAAAGCAAGAGAAAGCTGTGAGCACAAACAGCAGGGCATTTTGTAAGGGTGTGTATATATTTTGTCTGCAAGTCTATATGTCTGCACACAGTCTAGGCTGTAAGGCTTTTGTAGTTGTCTGTCTGAGGTCAGTGATCCACAGACATTTCGAGACACTGGGCCTTTTCCCCTGTAACTCTCAAATACTCTGAAACTGACTCTTTCCACAGCCTTTTTGCCTCCAGTGACTGAAATACAAGCTCAGAGGTTCAGGTTAAGTGACTGTAAAATGTAAATGCTGTAAAATGCTGAAGAATGGATATTAAGATGGCACAGTTCATTAAGTTAATGTTGACATGGTATAACGTTGTACCAAAGGTCACCTCTGCCTCATCCAGTAAATGAACAATAGCAGGTCTCCTTTCCTTTTCCTAGACCTCCATTACCGAAAAGGACGGGTTAAAAATGTCTGGGCTCTCATCAGACACTCTTACATGTGCCTAGAAAAGACCACACTTGTATCAGACAAAGTTTCTTTTTCCTTTTTCCAAAGACAGTGACCTACTTGGAACCTTAGCTAACAGGATGTTAGCATGACCCACTCTGTAGGCGATGTTCACTTTGACTTTTGCATGGTGTCTCACTGGGTCATGTACAGGAATCTCACTGAAAGTGACATTATCTGGGCGCTTTTGCTCAGTAGAGAAGTCCTACATCTCTCTCTGCCCCTAGCTCTCTCTCTCTCTCTCTCTCTGTTTTTATGTTTTTACTATGTCATCACCCCATTTCACGTTCATCAGCTCTGGGGTGTGTCGATTAGGCACGGACGAAGAGAAGTCGCTCTCTGTGGGAACGGAACCAGTGTGAGAGAGAGCACCTGTGTTTGTTTGCTTATGTATCAGTGTAAGCATGAATGAATCGAGAACACGTGTGTGTCAGCGCTGATGTCTTTCCACCCTTACATGCTCCGTGGAAATTGGTGACGGGCTGCAGCTGTAGCTGTGTCTGACAGCTTTGGAGCGCTGTCTCCCATAGAAATGCTACAAAAGCCCAGTGGGATCAGGCTTATGCCTGCTCTAACAGGCCGGTAAGAGTCTGCTAATGTTCGAGGTCCCTGGGGAGCAGCGTCAGTGTAGAGAGCCTCTGGAGGGGCCCTC
>JAOXYF010000022.1:6248162-6259491 GCA_028565775.1 Sternarchorhynchus goeldii
CTCTCTCTCTCTCTCTCTCTCTCTCTCTCTCTCTCTCTCTCTCTCTCTCTCTCTCTCTCTCTCTCTCTCTCCGTCTTTTGTGTACTGATAAATTCATGTTTTTGAAGAAAATGAATAAAAGAGTGAAATAAATCCTTCGATGATCACCATATAAGTCAGAAAGCCCCTTGACTTTTGTTTATAACTGTTACCTGAGAAAAACCCAGAGGGGTGAACAGAAACTCCACCCTCTTTTCTCCTGCTGAAGGACATAGACGTTGGGAGTTCACACCCCCTGCACGATGACGGCACGTTTTTTTCTCTTCGTCTGGAGTTTTCGTTCAATGAGCTGCACAGAGACCTTTTTCATCTCCTAACTTTCCATCTTTCAGTGAGACCATTTGTTTTTCATGGCGACCAGACCTCCAGAGGTAACGAGCGCATCCCTGTAGGCCTTAGCTGAGTGAGTGTATACACAATACTTCATTACTGCAGAAGAGGAACATTTAATGTGTGGTTTAGTCTCCAGAGTAAAAAAAAAAAAGGTTATAAAGCATGCATGTGTCATGTGTGATCCACAACTACACATTTGTTGCATATCATGCATTTGGAACATCAGTATCAGTTTACTGCTGAAGAGTTGGACGCCACCTTAAACCCCAGGGGCAATTTTCTTTCCTGTTTGCTGGAGAACATTACCAGAAGATCAGATGACAACCAGGACAGAGGAAGGCTTTAATGAAGAGAGTTGCTTTGTTTATCCTGATTGAGAGAGAGAGAGAGAGAGCGAGAGAGAGGATCCAGTGGATCAGTAAATATCCTTACAAAATGCCCTGCTGAAAAATAGCTCATGTAGGATGTACATATCCTCAGACAGAATCAAACACAACCTCTTTGTTTTCTCAGACTCAAACAGGGATGTCATGTTATAACCGTTTAACTGATGGCAGTACGACCATTTAACTGATAATAGTGTTACTTTATATCAGCTTTGAACTGTGGGACATTTCACAATCCCTTAACTGCTCCAAGACAGACACTGGGGAAGTGAACAGGTAACTTCATCTACTGCTGGGATGAGTGCAGATTTTACAGCACTGACAGGAGGTCAGTATGCACCGAGGTTGATCATGGAGTCAATAGAGATGAATTGGTGAGCTTTTCTCCTTCTCTCTAGGGTATATATTACTGTTTATCCTGTTCATTTGAAGTCAGTATAAATTGTGTGGACTTTCTCAGAAACAGCAGATGGTCGGTGAGGCGCTCCCTCGGCCGGCTGGAACATATCCGTGTTCGTAGTGATGACGCTAGATCATTTTGAAGTGGATGTGTGTAGAGATGACCATAAATGTGTCTGTCCAGCTGGTGTGCATCAGTGCAGCTAGCGCAGTAAAGTGTGATCTCCGGTTGGCTATCGGCATCCTATTACATAGAGAGCTCATGGAATCACATAGCAATACTTTTACTACACATCACTCACACACTCTGATTTACAGACCACCCAAGAAATGCCTTCTCAGCACAAAGTGAAACACTGATATCCATCAACACTCTTTCAACAAATGACATGCACTTATATTATGCAGATGCATATACACACTTGTTGACTTTTTTTGCAAAAATGCATTAAACACTGAGAGAAAAAAACAGTAAAGATAAACACACACACACCCCAGTATACACACACACACATACAGGTATGGCAGTGATGATTAATGTGCCTTGGGTTGTAGGGGGCAAATAAATAAATGCAATTAAAATGTTCAACGGGTCAAAGGTCAGAGGTCACGGTCAGTGGCGGTGTCCCTACAATTGTCTGTGTTGGGGTCGTGATCTTGCCATGCCTGGCCAATCACTGCACAACATCAGTGTCTTTTATAGCCATTATGGAGAGCTTGCGGGTGGGTATGTGTGTAGGTATATGCATGGATGTGAGAGAACTTTATTGTTTAACTGCTTTTGTTGACTAAACAAATATAACTTTTAAAATAGAAAGAGAAACAAAGTGAACTTTCCTTGCCAACTTTGCAGTCCTAATAATGTAGATTTTGGACATCTTGATTCATGCATTTAGAAATTAATGTTATTTGCATGCAATATCAATATCTGGCTTGACCATGGCTATGGCAGTTGATGAAAAAGCTTGCCACACCACATTCACTAATCTGATTGGTTGCCACCTGGGGAATTTTGCTACTCATTTGCATAATTCTGAATTCCTTTTAGTCTGATCCTCTGTTGCTTGTGGCTCCTACTCCCTAATTTATCTGGTCAGGACTTTCAGCTGTTTGCAGTAGAACAGTGTAAATGCCCCTAGTCGTGGTAGAACAGTGTATATTCCCCTAGTTGTGGTAATGTTCACAACCCCCCCCCCCCCACACACACACACACACGTCTGCCATATGTCTGTAAATACAACAATGCACACAATTCCCCCAACCTAAAATTCACAAAGCCATTGTCTGCTGTAAAATCTTTAGGGGAATTGCTGGTACCTTCTGAATATATGTTGTGTCTGTAAAAAAAAAAAAAAATGAATTAATTGAAACTGAGTGTGTGACTGTTTCTTAATTGAAACTGAGATGTGCATATCTGTGTGTATCAGAGTGTTCCATGTTTTGTTGATTGTTTGCTCTGTGCAGAGGAGTCCATGTGCTGTGCAGTGGGTTTCTATGTTTTGAGCAGTGTTGCTTTGCAAAGTTGTCCGTGTTATTTGCTGTGTTGCGTGTTCGATACAGAGGGTTCTGTGTTCTGTGCAGAGGGTTCTGTGTTCTGTGCACAGTCGTGCATGTTCTGTGCAGAGGGATAAGCAGGAGTAGCCGCAAACAATATAAAGGAATCAAAGGACTACTAGAAGTACAATGGCATGTGCATTCAGATTTATGGTTCTCTGTGTGTTTGTGTATGTTTATGTTTGCATGTATGTGTGTGTGTGTGTGTGTGTGCGCTTTAGTCCTTTCAGGGGTCAGAGTGCAATCAGAAGCACTAAACCTCACCCTCATCACAGTGTCAAAGGTCAAGCCCCAGAGGGGATGTGAGGACACAGTTTGCCTTAGCGAGGCGTATGCTGGCAGGTGGGGAGCAGGTTTACGTAGACACACCCACCCCACAGGGATGAATCCTAATCTCACACCCCCACATCAGCTCTTCTTTTCCCTCTGAAAACATCCCTCTTCCCCCTGGCTTCGCTGTCTCATGTCCCACAGGTCACTTCGATCACCGTCTCAACATTCAATCTTCCGAAATGTTTAGAAATGTATCAAGTGTCCCTCAGTGTTGTGAATTTTGTGTTGGACAAGGATGCATAATGACTTGGACACCTTTACAAAAGTTTACCCAGATTTCCTGGTCATTTTAAGGAACAATGAAAGGTCCACAAACAGGCTTTCTGCTCTCTGGTCGATCTTTTCCACTTATGCGTTGCCTTGACGCCACCAAACTGGAAATGGAATGTTGATGTCATGCGGTACGAACAACTGTTCCTCTCTTGTAGAGGGGCTCTCAGCTAAACTCCATGACAATATCGAGACCTCTTCATCCATAAAGATGTGTCACAAAAGGCTATTGCTCCCTCCCACTGCCTCTGAATGCACGACCGTGACCCTTAACGGACCTGCACGGACGTTGAGCGCCCCCCGAGGAGAAGGAAGGCACGTGATTTAAGCTTTTCTCTTGGAATGGTAGAAAGTGGTAAAGGGAGACAAAATATTCTTGGCGCCTGAAAATAGAATATGAACAATGACTGAACATCAACTGCTACACAGTGCAGAAAGTACGAAGGAGCCTAATTTTCTTGTGTACAGTTAGAATTTTTTTTCTTCCATAACGGACTGCTCCGGCGCCCTCTGAGGGTACATGAGGGCGGGGTGGTCAACCGTGCTCTCAGAAAGTGAGCGCAGAGTGGGAAATAACGCGCGCACTTCCTAGCAGCCGGGTCGTGTGCTTACAGAGCTATCGCCGTAGTTACACTATCAATAAGGACAAAAATGGAAGTATCGATTTTTTCTATGCGTTTCTTATTAATTGCGCTTGTCCTCAACAAGGCGTTAGCAACTAAACCGAATGTTCCGCGCCTTCGCCTCTCATATAAAGGTAATATATATATGCCACATATATATATATGCATTTTTATCTTTCTTTAATGTATGTATATTGTAGATCACAATTTCAAGCGCTAGTTTAATGACTTTTATAAGTCAGTCCGACTCTGGCAGTGATATTGGGGAACGCATAGCCAAGAGTGAGACACAGTTGCCACATTTATTTAGCGCTATGTTAAAACATAGGTCCGCCCTGTGTGTTTTAAATTATGCAGCCAGCTTGAAACAATTTAACAAAAAGAATATTGTGCTAATGCTATCGATTCCAAATGTTTGAAAATCCATGTTTTCCAACAGGTTTAGTTTAAATTGCGCGTGTAAGCGAGCGTCACTGAGTGTGAATGCTGCTTGACACGGACCGCAGGTGCGCGAGGCGACAGTAGGGAAACCACCTTCTCTAGACGCGTGCCAAACATTTTCCAAGGTTTTCCTCAAGTCGTAACCACAGATCTTTTCTGTGTTCTCTTATTTCAGCTCGTATGCCTTATACAGTTATGGATGATGTGCGATTCACAGTCTGCTCTTTATTTTTATAATTAAAAAAAAACTTTCATTCAGTATGTATTTCCCATACCACTGGTTGTACAGTATGAAATCATTAAGTACTTAAGTTACTATTTAGATTGACGCTGTTACAGGATCTTTAACATAATAAGTTTGGTTTTGGTTTGAGTGGTGCTGAAAGTGGAAGTGGTCAAGTTGGTCTTTTTGAAAGTGATGTAAAATGTTACATCCCTCAATTTCATTCCCATTGTTTGATTACTTGAACTTTCACCGATTGCGACGGGGGCTAACTCTCAGCCCTCGAGCTCTTCATGCGCGCGTTCTGGTACTCGTATTCCGGCACCTCTGTCGTTGATTAATAAGGACACGCCGCACCGAGACTGCTTGGTACCTGCTGGAAGGTTCTTTATTTGGCGATAATTCCTTTTGAAAATAAGCCAGCAAACCGTAGGAAAGTATTAATAGCCTTTAAAAGAAGACCATGTGTATAAAATTAAGGTATGATGTGAACTAAATAACTATAATGCTAAACAGTTCTGACTTCAGTCAGACTTTTTATAGTTAATTTACGTAATGCAAAAGTATCTCGCAAGAATTTAAAGTGTGGTACACCGTTATTATCCTAAAGATCATCTGTAAAAAATGCTACAATCTTCTCTGTAGTCACAATTTAGCGCCCGAAGTCAAATGACATCACAGTGATGCGCGTCTTAAGCTTCCCTCCCAAAGGCAAACAATACGGAACCAAAGCAAAGCAATTACCTCAGGTTCTGGTGGCCAGCCAGTGTTATTTTATGTTATTCAATTATTTTGGTAAGATCTAGGATATTTTCCTATGTTGTGAGTGGATGTCTCTGTTGTGAAGAGCAGTCCTGAGGCTTGGATGTGTGTGTGTGTGTGTGTGTGTGTGTGTGAGTATATGTGTTTGGGAGTATTTGTATGGTCAAGACTGAGTCCTTATGCACTGCATAATGGCCTTTCCCCTGTGGAAGCCTGCTATGAGACTCCCCCAGATAAAAATCTCTAAAGACCCCCCTCAAAATACACACAGCAGTCCAGCTAAATGTTTAGTTTCTTAAATTGTGTTTTCTTCTGTATTTTATCTGAAAGTACTAAATCTGACGGATTGTCAAATGTTGATTTACACCCTGACCTGCCTGCTTACAGACAGGGGACACACAGTAATTGTTCCCTGACTCTGATACTCTCACACACAAAAGAAGGGTTTCATATGGGAATCTCAGGTCAGTAAAATAGAGTTTAAGCTGATCATTTATCGCACAACAGCAGAAACACATGTAGGACATCCAGATGATGCACAGAAAAATCATAGGCAAAGTGACTGACCTCCACCTGTCCTGATTTCTAGAATATACTCTCACATGCTTATTCATTCTCTCGCTCTCGCTCTCGCTCTCTCACTCTCACAGTGCTGCATGGACTGGTCTGGGGTGTTGTGAATGGGAAAAGGGAGAACAGCTTGTAAATGCGAGTAAAGGGTGGTAAAGGTGTGTATGTGTGGGGGTGGGGTGATGCCAAGGTGGGATTCCTACTTCGTGAAGTGCAAGCTTTTATGTGTGTGGAGATGTGATCCATCCCCTTACACACACACGCACACGCACACACAGTCCCTTAGATCCTTAAGATCTTGCAGCAGGGAAAAATACTTGCTTCCTCTCCCACATGCACAAAAAAGTGTTTTTAAGATGCACGTGCACACACATGGGATAGGAGTATTCTGTTAGTTCCGATAAATGAATGAATGAATGAATGAATGAATGGGTTTGTTTTCACTGAGGTGCTCAGATGCTTGTCTCTCCCCTCCTGTTTCTTCTTCTCCACCTCCTTGTGTTCCTCCTCTACCTCTGTACTTGTGCATGTACACTCAAGTGAAGAGTGTACTGAGTAAGTACAGAGTAGTTACTGTAGCAGGGACCTACCATATCTCACACACACACAAACACACATACGTACACATAGTAATATGTCATGGTTGATTGAGATTTCTGGGAGTGCAGGTTTCTGGTGTCTGTGTGTGTGAGTGTATGTGTGCTGTCTGAACAATGCTGTGTTGTGTCATTTTTTTCCAGAGCTTTTAGGCGTGCACACACACACACACACACACACACACACACACACACATGCACATTAATCTTTCCCAGAAGTTCACATCTGGCAGAACAGCAGGCCATAGACGAGATATGAGCAATCTCATGTTCTCAAACTCATTGCATTTCACTGATAACCATGTTAAGTTTCAAATCCCACCACACCTTTCACTCCCTGTCACTCACCTGGAATCATTCTGCCACCCAGCGGCCCCAGGTGACCCTGGGATTGGACTCCTGCTCTGGTTGCTCCTCAATGACTCCCATATGTGAGTGTGTGAGTTTAAAACCTTGGGGAGTGTGACCATATCAACAGGGCCTGAGGTCTGATCATGCCACAATGAGACTCCCAATGTGGGAGAGAGAGACACAGACCCAGCAAGAGAGACTGAATGCTCGTCCTGTAGAAAAGGGGAGTTTCGGAGGCCATCAAGGGACAAGGGAGGAGTATCATTTACAGAAACGTAATTAAATTAAGCGGCTTTGGTCCAAGGCTGCTTCAGCATGTTTCTGTTCCTCACATTTCATGAGCTCACACTCTTCTTGATCATTTTATTTATTTTCTGTTTTCTGGAAAATAATATTGATATTCAGTGTGGTTTGTCTAAAGGACATTTACCAGGTTAAAAGTACCAGGTTAAAAGTTAAAAATGTATACATACTTTGCAGTTGAACTGAGATGTGCTGCTTACCTCAGACATGGTACAGATGTGCTTCTTGGATTGGTTTTCACTCTTAGTGAATTCTATTTTAATATCTGCCATTGTGTTAGTAGATAATATAATGGAATAGGCTCCTTTGCGGAGCTCCTGAATCACGGACTTGGGGCTGTGACTCTTCAGCTATCTCCTGAATCAAGGGCTCACAGCTGTGGTTCTCCAGCCATCTCCTGAATCAGGGGCTCAGAGCTGTGGTTCTCCAGCAGTGTCCTGAATCAGGGGCTCAGAGCTGTGGTTCTCCTGCCATCTCCTGAATCAGGGGATCAGGGCTGTGGTCTTCCAGCTGTCTCTTGGAGCCTACTAGGGCCCCTTCCTGCTGTTGGTCTGTTTTGCTTGGCCCTGCCCTGCACAGTTAATATATTCCAGTATTCCAGTTAATTCTAACTTAAAAACAGGGTGCACACACACACGTGCCCACACACACGCATGCACACACACACACTACATATAAGATCAGAACTGCAGCTGGTCAGTAAAGCTGTAATGTGACTGTTTAACCTTTAAGCTGCCTGCTGCTATGTGATCAGAATTAGCGGCACACACTCTTGCACCCACACCTACTTCCTAGAATGACAAGAAGCAGAAGGTGGTGAGGAGGGACAGAATGAAAGTAGAAAGGATGAAAGAAAGTGGGGGAATAGTGGGAGAGGTGGGGGGGCGTCAGACCAAGAACACATGGTTAGGACAGGCACAGGGGCCTGAATGGAGGAAAGTCAGCAGCCTGTTTGTCATGGTAAACTGCAAGCAGAAGAGGCCATGATTCCCAAAGATTAGGGAATGGCTTTTGCTGTGTGTGTGTGTGTGTGTGTGTGTTTGTGCGTGCGTGTGTGTGTGTGTGTGTGTGTGTGTGTGAGAGTGTGCGCGCGCACGTACATGTGCTTGATTGTGAGTCTGTTGGAGGGAGATAGAATGAGATAATTCCTTTCCTTTGTTCCTGTTTTACTGCTTCTTTCCTGATGTCTGTTTCTGGTTTAGTTTTGCTCATGTGCCTCTATCCTGCTACAGTGTGAACAAGGCCTAGAGGCCAGGCATCACCAGTGGGCTTTATATAAGGACGTAAACTGGGATGTTTGGATGTTGTCGTCCTCCCATTTCACACACTCACTCGAGTTTGTGACAGTGATTGGTTGGACCCTTAACATCCCAGGGTTCCCACATGTCTGTGTTTCCTCCTGGTTCTCCCCCTTTTTAGTTATGCTGTCATATCTAGTCCTGCAGGAGTCTCTGCTTGCCCTCTGCACAAGTGTACATTTTCTGCACTCATTGCATTACAAGAGCCTCTTAATAGCTAATATTCTGTGGTCTCCTCCCCACCCCCCATCTCTTCAACTCCCACTTGATCAAGCTGCTCATGCTACATTTGAGGCCCCAGGTGATAACAGATACCAGAGATCCAGATTCCTGACTCATGATCTGCTGATCTACCTGATCCACTCTGATGTCCCTCCTCTGCTTGAGTCTCACTGAGTGAACATCACTCACTAATGCAAATGCATTGACTTTACTGTTATATTATATATGTTATATATATATGTTATTGTGGTGCTTGATGGCCAGCCAGAAGAGGATGGGCCTCCCCTGTTGAGTCTTGGTTCATCTCAAGGTTTTCCTTGCCGTTGTCACCCTTGGTTCGCTCACTGGGGGCTTGGGCTCGAACATCTGTAAAGCTGCTTTTTGACAACAGCTGTGGTAAAAAGTGCTACATAAATAACTGTTGACTTGACTTGATAAACTAAAAATGAAAAAGGATGATGAATGTGAAGGATGAAGGCTGAAATTTGAAAGAGTGAGAGAAAAAGGATAAATGAAAAAGAGGAGTGACGAGAAGAAGAAAGCCGGCTTGGTTTTCACTGCTGAAACTGCTATGAACATGTCAGAGTGTGTGTGTGAGAGAAACAGACTGGCTAGTGACTGGACAGCTGAGGATTTGCACGGTAGTACATTCTTAAAACACTCGGAAGAAATTCTGTGGACCTTAGTATGTTCATGTACCAGGTTTCAGTCAGACAGTCTTGCATGAGACAGTGAGGGGAAATTCACTGGGAAATACACGTGCCATGTTACATTAACTCTAAAAGCAGAGAGACAGGAGTGTGAGAGGTTCTGACAGCGTGAGTGACAGGGCGGGGATGGGCGGAGCCAGGAGCTCCCTTGGGACTTCCTGTATGTGGTGCAGCTTGTGATGTAGGTCCTGTGTGGCTCAGCAGTGCGTTAGTTCCGGAGCAGCTGGCCGTGGCCTGGGCTGTACCCACCGGGACAGTGCAACTCAGCCCAGACCTGCTTTAGGCCAACGCTGTGAGCTGGGAACGTGCCTTACATAAACCAGCTTCCCACTGAGTAAATGGTGGGTAGTGCTCTGTGCTCTGCCATTGATATAAACACACATGCATGCCAGTGTGAGCAAGGAGGCCCACAAAAACATACCCTCAGTGACACAAGGGAACATATCCTGTGTGTGTGTGGGTGCGTGTGTGTATGTTTGTGTGTGTTGGGGGTGTGTAACTAAAGGCTGTCTTGAAGAAGGCTGTCACTGATAGCTGCCTTAGGAAGATGGCCAGTGTTTACGCAGGGAGTCTGTTCATTAATAAAAGAAAGAGAGAGGGAGGGAGTGAGAGAGGGAGGGAGTGAGAGAGGGAGGGAGTGAGGGAGGGAGTGAGAGAGGGAGGGAGTGAGAGAGTGAGAGAGTTGTGGTGTAGATAATTTATTTTTTTTCCATGTACTGCCCAAAGTATAAATGGATAAGAGTATTAATTAATGATGCATTCCATTGCTTTTGTAGCTCTGATAAACCCACTAGTCTGCTAGGAGAGGAAACTGAGACAGTCACAAGAACATCTCAACTCTGTAGTTTAAGGATTTAAGGAGGAGGTTTAGGAAATTGCTTCCTTTCTGTGATACGCTACTGTAGATACATTGAACTGTGTTGTTACACAGACACACTGATACATGCTTTTCACAGCAGCATACAATATACTACATGCTTTCTGTCTTTGTAATCACCATATATGGTACATTCATGAAAGTGCTCTTGTGTTCTCTTTCTGTTTCTCTCTCTCTTCCTAACCCTTTCTCTCTTTTTGTGCACTTGTATGTGCAAATTGCCTAGCTGTGTGTGTGTGTGTGTGTGTGTGTGTGTGTGTGTGTGTTTACACATACATTCATTAGAGTATTTCTGAAGACGATGTCACTAAAATCTACCCATGGAAATATTAATGCCAATGTTTTTTATTTCATTAATCAGTATATATCAGTGAACGTCTTCCTTAATGCCCAGCATGCTCACCCTCTCTGTGTCTCTCCTCTGAGTTTTATCATGTCATCATTTTGCTGATTAGTGTGTCAGAAATGACCACCAGTTAGGCAAATTACCGGTGTGTGTGTGTGTGTGTGTGTATGTGCATGTGCATGTGAGCCAAGACAAACACCTGCAGATTTTCTGTATGAAATGATGTCACTGGTTTAATTCAGTCAGTAATTATGAGGAAGACTGTGTTGTTTTAAAAGAACAGATTATTTATACAGCAAAGAGAGAGAACCCAGGCAACCCAGCCAGTATCACTGTGTGTGTCTGTTGTGTGTTTGGTGCGTGTTGAGTGTTGGTTAGGTGTGTGTCTGTAGCAGACAGCTTTGTCATGGCAAATAAGAATGTGTGTGTGTGTGTGTGTGTGTGTGTGTGTGAAAGAATGTCAGTACATGAAAACAAAACAGAAAAAGGGTGAGAAATGGAGGGCAGACAAGCAGAGCTGAGAGGGGGGAGACAGACAGACAGAGAGAGAGGGAGAGAGGGCCATTGTACTTGCTGCTGAGTATAATTCTCTTCAGATGTGTCTCTCATGCTGTGGTTTTTCAGCCACACCAAACAACAAGGGCCTCGGCCTTCGTCTCGATCACACAGCGGAGAGAATCACGCAGTATCAGC
>JAOXYF010000022.1:6259591-6272091 GCA_028565775.1 Sternarchorhynchus goeldii
AGATACACACAGCGGAGAGTATCACGCAGTATCAGCAGATACACACAGCGGAGAGTATCACGCAGTATCAGCAGATACACACAGCGGAGAGTATCACGCAGTATCAGCAGATATACACACAGCGGAGAGTATCACGCAGTATCAGCAGATACAGTCCCCCTCTCTCCTCTGTCCCTTCCCTGGCAATTCTGCTTTCTCTCACTAATGCCTTTTATTACTCTTGCCAGGAAGACATTTTACCAGAGTCTTCAGGAGACTGAGAACCCCCCCCCCTCACCCTCTGGGTATTTATTTGTTTGCACATGTTTGTATTTTTCTGATTTGAAACCTCAACACCTCTTGTTTTTTATTTTGATTTGATTTATATAGCAAACATTGATTTTGTGTGTGTGTGTGTGTGTGTGTGTGTGTGTGTGATAGAAAGGGAGAGGAAAAGCTTGTTGAAATATCCTCTATATATATTCTCGATATAATATTGATCTTTTAGGTTATAACTGGCCGTCACTGAAATAATATTAAAATGAAGACTAAAAATGTAAGTAACACTTACTTACATGTAAATAAGTCTTTAAGCTGCCCCCCCCCAAATGCTTTTGTCATTTTTGAGTGTGGAGTGATTTATAGACATTTTTTGAGGGTATATTTATATGCATATTTATTGAATATTGTACTGAAGTACACAGAGAAATAGGGTGTTTAG
This sequence comes from Sternarchorhynchus goeldii, assembly GCA_028565775.1. Lineage (NCBI taxonomy): Eukaryota > Metazoa > Chordata > Actinopteri > Gymnotiformes > Apteronotidae > Sternarchorhynchus > Sternarchorhynchus goeldii. The sequence continues at coordinate 6,260,292 of JAOXYF010000022.1, forward strand.
GGTAGAGGTCCTCTATCAGCTGTGCAAGTGTTTCTGAATTTGTAGTAGGAGGAACTAGTTTATATTAAAAAAAAGTCGATGTTTAAATCATTTAAATCATAACATTCATTCTATGGGGTTCTCTCTCTCTTTCTCTCTCTCTCTTTCTCTTTCTCCCTCTCTGTGGTGTAATTCTCCGTGGTTTGTGTTACTTGATGTTTTATATTAGAAGCTCTTGGTGGTGGTGGCATGAACTCTTTTAAAGGTTCACTACATGCCGCCAGCCTCTCTGATTGTTTTACTATCTCTCTCTCTATCTCTCTCTCTCTCTCTCTCTCTCTCTCACTCTCTCCTTCCATTCTTTCTTTGTTATTTTGGTCCTAATGAGGGATTATTGGACGGAATCATGGGGAGAGCTTTCTGCACATGTAACGGCAGCAAGGTGGACCGAGCTGTTGTGTGTGTGTGTGTGTGTGTGTGTGTGTGTGTGTGTGTGTGTGTGTGTGTGTGTGAGTGTGAGTTACACTTGTCAAACCATCAGAATGCATGCTCCCACAAGCACAAACTTTCATGGATAAGGTGGAAAAATCTCAAACAAGATTTCTTAAACTCATTAAAAATCTACACTCCATTTTTGAAGGGAATGTGATATGTGCAATATTGATAAGAAATGAAGATAATGTGTGTTTAGAAGAAATTACTGAATGTGAAAATACCAGCACAGCAATGTTTTGTAACACATACATGTTCATTTCAGCTTTTTAAACGGCATAATACAAGTAATAATAGTGATAACACTTGAGTACATATATTGAATACATACATTTAAATATGTACACATGTACATATACAATTAATATTATAATATAATACAATGCAAGACAATATAATACAATGAATATACAGTATAATATTATTTAATTGTATGTGTATGTGTTTGTCATTACATATATGTATTCAAGTGTATGTATATATGTGTGTGTGAGAGAAAAATGCCTTGTGTGAGAGTATAGGTGTATATACAAAGTTTTTTATATACTTTTTTTTCACCTTTCCCCACAGTTGCATTTTATTCTGTTAATAATTTTGACAACCGTTTTTAATTGCAGATTATTCCAATATAAAGCAATTTGGATTTGAATTTGAGAGAATAGAGAAAAGGAGAGAGAAAGGGAGAGAGAAAGAGACAACAGTTCTGAGAATAGTGTGAGACTAGAAGTTCCTCTGTGACTGAGGTATAATGTGAGATTTACTGTTATGTTGTGATGGGTGGATGTCATCTGATAACACACACACACACACACACACACACACACACACACACACTATCCTTCCTTTACCAATGTCTTTATGCATGTCTAAAGGAACATATCTCCAGAACACTGCAGTGATTTTATAAGTAATGTGCCTTATCCAATCAATTCACATTTTAAATGGATCATGGCTCGATCAGTCACATAGACTTGGACACATAGACCTCTTATTCCCCACATGTGCAGTGTGTTCTTATATATCATGTAAAGCCAGTTTCCAGAGAGCATAGTAACCACAGTGTTGGCAAGGCTGCTCTGCTATGATTTACAGTAGAAGGGGACATTAGAAATAGCTTCAGAAACACTGACTCATCTGTGAGATCCTTTCTGTCATATTCAGAAACACAGGTTTTATGTTATTCTTTCTGTTATATTTAGGTGCTTTATGGCAGATTCAGGTATACAATATTCTTTTATGTTCACAAAGGTGTGCTTTTTTCAGTACTCCATACTTTTATGTTCAGTAGTCTTTTCCATTCTTTTATTTTCAGCAGTCCATGATTTTCTGTTCAGTAGTCTTTGCTTTTATATTCAGTAGTCTTAATGATGAGCTTTGGTGCTTTTTTTTCTCCTCAGACCTGGTGGCCACTAACCGGTCCTCCATCTTCTCTGGTCTCCGTGGTGACCTGCAGCTATCTGCCATGTTTTTGGATGAGTACCATGACAGGCTGTTTCTGGGAGGGAAGGACATGTTATATTCCCTCAGACTGGACCACACACACACAGATGCTAAAGAGGTATTGCACACACTCACACTCATGCACACATGAATTCATACTCGCGCATGAACACTCACAAGGTACATAAACGTATACACACATGTACACTCACGTAAACATGAGTACACACATGCATGCATGCATACACATGTACTCACACAGTGGTGGGCTAAGTTAGAATAAGTAAAATATCAAATTCAAAAATTGTAGTAAAATAACACTGTCAGATAATAAAATGGCAGTAAATTGAAAGATATTTTAACTAAAATGATTCCCGCTCATTTCTGCTAATTTCTCTAGTTTACTAGAATCTTTGTAGGTTGTTGTTGGTAGAAGACGCAGAGAATGAACACATTGTGGGATGTGGTCAGTCTAGGTGATACTGTTATTACTGCAACAATCATCTGGCATCTCTCACTCCTGCCAGCACACACCTGCATGCATATATACACACATATTCACATAAACAGTTAAACATAAACTTTGTTAAGGAACTGTGAGACTTAAAACACTATTAGCCCAAAGAGACACTACTTACATAAACTCACCACACACACATATATAACTAAACCTTTAACAGATATAGAACTAGGCCTTTAACACATATATAACTAAGCCTTTAACAGATATAGAACTAGGCCTTTAACACAAACTGACCACACGTGTGTGAAAAACATTAATTTAGAGCATGTTAAGTAATATAAACACTAGCATTCCCATCCATAAATAACTGTCTGTTAGTCGTAGCGTTATAGTCCTGTTTCAGAGACCTGGATAGGGGAAGCGCTGAGTGTAATGTCTCTGTGTCAGTAGGATAGGCAGATTGCCTAAACAGACAGGATTGGTTGGTTCTTGCTGACTCTGTATGGGGTTTCATGGTTGGGTGGAATATGTCTGACTGTGACTCATGTTCAGTGTCGTTAGCCAACTCTCCAGTTTTCCACATCTGAGCTGCTCACCACATTCAGCTCTTGTGCTGATTACCAACCCTCTGCCAGCTCAGTCGGGAGAAAGGAAAGTATTACAGATACGGGTGGATTCAAATATGTTGTCTGGTGAAGCAGACGTGTGTGTTTGTGTGTTTGTCTTTTTTACTCTGTACATGTACTAAGTTTCTAAATTCTCAGTAAGTTGGCTGTAGTTGTTTGTGTGTTCAGGTCTGAGTGTGTGCGTGCGTGCGTGTATGTGAGTGTGTGTGCGTGTTTGTGAGATGTCTCCTAAGTTCTGGACCAGTGTGTGTGGGCTGGTCAGAAGTTCCAAATAGGAAGAGGAAGTATATCACCATGGTGACAGACATCTCAGAGCCACTGCCACCCTGGGGTCATGACCTGCAACCTTTGCCACAGACGTAGACACACTTTGTCACATAACACCACAGTTTAGCATCTAGTTTACTCTAACCTAAAACCACAGAGACATACAATAGCACCAGTCATTTCAGTAATAGTTTATTTCAACATGATTCATGATAACATGACTTCTGTTATTGCATGGTGGTGATTTTGCTTCTTATCTGATGAACATGCTTGTGTTTTTGGTTTTTGTGTCTTGCCTGGTTTAAAGTGGACAGCCAGCTAATGGTAAAAAGGTACTTGGGTGTTTTAGTTTAATAACCTTTAGACTATAAAGACCCAGTGAGGGTCGGTGAATATAAGTAAAAGAAAAAGAGTGTGGATGGAGAGGTGAGAGCAGGCTGATTCGAGAGAGAGGGTTTCTGCAGGTGCCACACAGTCACTTCCTTAAGACAAGCAGTTCTACAGGAAGTCCACCAGTGACTCACTGGGCTTTTCATGCAAGAAAAGGCTCTGACATCACTTCCTCAGACACATATTCTCAGCAATGCTCTTTCCCCACGAACACAACAACAAGTCCAAAACAGCTTGGTCAGGCTGAGAACGAGCACAGGCTCTTTATTTAGATGCAAATATTCTGAAAGGATGATGCTGACAACTTACAAAAGGGCAGGAAATGATTCCAGGCAGAGGAAGGATGCTGGGTAATGTAGTTGAACGCAACATCCGGTACGAGACAATGTTGGAGCATGTAAGAGGGTGTAAAGGCTGAAAACAAACCTAGTGATTCAGTAATGAGTAAAACATATGAATGATGGCTCCTTTTATTTTGAAATAATTTTTCTGGTGACACGAGACTTAATTTACTAAAAAGTCAGTGAAGAAACTGATGTCACATTTTAGTAACTGTTTGCATCAGATTTCTTACTAACAAGTTTACTCGCATGTCAAACAGTTCAAGGGTTAGACAGCCCCATACCTCAAACCAACTCAACTAACCCTCACCCTAATCCTAACTCTAACTTTAACCTCAAGCCAAAACCTAATCCTAACTCTCATCCTGGCCCTCATTCTGTTCCTAATCCTAACCAAAATCCAATTAAAATTCAGTTACTATACCAGCTTGTTGAGTATGCTAAGATAGCATGTATTATTCATGCTCAATAATTTCTCTGGTTAACATTTATCTGACATCTAGATATAAACGTGGACCCTCCAAATAAAGTGAGAAACAATTGAATTGATCAGATTATGAACAAATTATATTTAAACAGTAAATTAAAAGTCTCTTCATTAATCGACTGAATGAATTCAGATGTTTCACTAATGGTACTTCATTGATATCCTACTGAGATTCTGTTGAGTTTTTATTTAATTTAAAAAGAAGCACTCAAAAGAAAGAATTAAGAATACAGCCCTCAAAATACAACACTCAGAATAACCGATTTCATCGATTTCTTCCCATAGTGAGAGATGACGTGTGAACAGAGTTTTGCTAAATCATTACAGTTCTCACTGGTGAACACACTTGCTTTCATTCAGCTGCCTAGCAAAATCACTATAATTGTATACTGCTCATAATAATCTGTACATGAATGTGAAACACTGTACAAATGCAGCAAGCCTTGTATATGTTTGTGGGGAATATTTAGAGCCCTGAGCACTACACATGGACAGGGTTTAGTCTTTCTGTCTCTGATGCTCACAGCTGCCACACTTAAGCTGGCATGATAATTCTGCCTGTCTTGGTCTGATGTTGATTAATCACATGGAACAAAATTATGGGTATTAAGACAGCAGCATACAGCTTGTACACACACACACACACACACACACACACACACACACACACATTTACGTATGCGCATCATGATTACTATGAGTAAGAGTAATATAGGGTTCGAGATAATTATTAATGATTGATTCATATTATTTATTTAGTGTGTTTTTCCACTATGCTTATACATGTTGTCTCTTCTAAGCCTAGTAAACCACACACACACACACACACACACACACACACACACACACACACACACCCCTCAAACTCTGTCTGTATAGCATTCAACATTCAGCCTCTTTTGTTTATTTTTTTGTCCGTTCATTCTCTCTCTCTCTCTCTCTCCTTTTTCTCTCTCTCTCTCTCTCTCTCTCTGTCAGATACACTGGCCTTTACCTGTTCACCGGGAAGAGTGCATCCTGAAGGGAAAGGACCCCGAGGTGAGGGAGACATTTTTTTGGTAGTTGTTACAGTGTTATTAGTATAAAATGCTTGTTTAAACTCATGTTTGGGCCCTTGCCTGTAAGCTGCTATGGTGCAGTGTAAGTATGATCCTGGGGGACTTCCTGCCTTGGACAGACCCCCTACCCAAGCAGATCATTGCCCAGCTGCCAGATCATTGCACAGCCAGCATGGCAATGAAGTTGGATCTGAATGAAATCTAAGGGAGTTTGCCTTTCTAAGTAATTTTGACAATTTTGTAAGTAATTTTGGCAGCAATGTTCCCCATTGGCTTCATTAGAAAGGTTTTTAGAAGGATTATGTTTTACAGACAGGCTATAGAAAGCTGGTAGCAGTAGTCTATGTAGTGTGCATGACTGCCGACTAATGTTGGAAACTCTGAGACAACAGCTAATATAATGCCTGAGATCAAACTCTGTAGTTACATGCAGGTCATTTGGTAGAGCCTCCATCTGCTTGACTGCCCTTTGATGTAAAATGACCTAACGTGCTTAATAAGTGCAGGGTAATGGTCCTCTCAGAGCACATGATCTGTAAGTTCCTTCTTGTGGTTCATGTTATGTGACCTGCTTATGGTGCTTCAATGTGCCATGCCCTGCTTTAAACAGCAGTGTTCTAAAAAGCCATTTACACCATTTGCTGCTTTTAACGAGCTGTATTCTAGAATGCTGTTTTGACTGTTTTAGAGAGCTGTATTCTAGAATGCTGTTTTGACTGTTTTAGAGAGCTCTATTCTAGAATGCTGTTTTGACTGTGCTTTAGATAGCAGTATTCTAGAATGCCATTTTACCATGGCTACTCCATTTTTAATATTTGCATATTAAAGCCAGAGCCTTTAAAAAAACAAACAATAAAAATAGCAACACTATTTGGTGTATATTGGGATGAATTAATTTGACAGGTGCAGATGGAGGTACTGTTCTGCTGTGGATGGTGCATCATGGTGACGTTCTCTCTTACAGTACTGGGAAAAGGATCAGTAAGGTCATTAAGCTTTGATACGCTGCCTTAACTTATTCATGATTCCAAGAACGCAGAGCTTTGCCCCAGAGCCCCATAAACAGTAATGAACCAGGCTGGTTGAACATGTAGCCTTTGGACACGGTTGCTGTTCGTCTTTACCCCATTGTCTCTGCCTGACCCTGCTCTCCTACTCAGCCCCCCTCCAGAAAGCTGAATGAACTCTGTCGTTAATGTTCCAGGAACAGTATTAAGGCTAGTGATGTTACACACTTCCTGATACACACACACACACACACACACACACACACACACACACACACACACACTTTAGGAATTGTGGTAATCTGAGCATATTGGATACTTTAGTTTTAATGACTGAGTCTGTTTGTGTGTATGGGTGTGTGTATATGATACCTCAGTAAAACATCATTATGTTCAGAGATGTATGGCACTTGGGAATGCAACACTGAAAGGTTTTAAATAATATATAAACGTGGACAAACGTGTTATCACTCTTAGAGCTCACTGAAACAACACTTCATTTCTCCTTTTAAGTTATGAAATTAAAATCAGCTGTCTCATGTACATCTGCATGGTTTTGGTATGTCAGAGCGAAAAGAGTCTCAGTACTGCTTATTCTACAAAGGTATTCTAAAATAGCCTGGACAGATGTGTTAGTAACCCAAGAAAAGATTATGAATAATTGGATTATAGTGATATAGTCTAGCTAACTGTTTTCTTTAATTAGTGTCACACACATCTTCAGTCTCTTAATCAGTCAGGCAGCTGTTTTAAATGAGCTGGTCCACACTGATCATGGACCAGAGAAAGTGAAGGAGAGGCTTGTCTGAGGAGATCACGAAGAACATTCTAGACAATCACGATAAAGACTGTAAAACCATCTAAAAGCAGCTTAATAGTCCTGTGATTATATAGTCCTGCAGTTATAAATATTAATAAGAAGTTTAAGGTCTGTGGGACTGTAGCCAACATCCCTGGACGTGACCACAAGAGGAAAATCGACCCCAGAAGGACAGTGAGAATGGCAGATAAAACAACAAGCAGGTCACCAAGGTCAAGGTACATCAGTGTCTGATCACACCATCCATCGCATTTTTGACAGTGACTGAAGAAGATCCAGGAGGACTACATTGTTGGAAAAAAAACACAACATAAACATGCCAGACTGGGATTTGATAAAATGCATATTTCATGCCACTGTTAGGGGCAGGACAATAATAAAAAAAAAAATCACAAGATTTTCACAAAATCCCTCAATTTCTGAAAGAGACACCAAAGGCTGGCCAAAGCACCGCTGTGTTACATGTATATGGAGGAAAGTCTGATTACTATTGTACTTGAATTATATTAAATCTGGAAGTAGCAAACCAGAATACTTTTAAATCAATTGAATTGTCAATTGTCTATGATTTTTAAATCATAGACTTGTACTATGGTGTGTGTGTGTGTGTGTGTGTGTGTGTGTGTGCGTGCGACTTTGTAAATGTTATATAAGATGATCATGAAGCCATATGTATATATTGGGTATATTTCAAACAGAATTCAAACGTGATCATTTGATCAGTTCCTGGAGGAATCGGGTGGAGAGTTCATGGAACTTGTGTTCATCACTTCCCGTAGCTGATGATTTTGACTTTTTACTTTTGTGTTCTTTTGTTTTTCTCTTGTTCTTGGCCTCAAACTGACTCAGAGACTCAAACTGACTCATTTAGACTCAGAGACATGCTGTTTTGATCTAAATGGACCATATGTACAAAATGTGTGTCGTGGGGACATTTGTTAGGACCTTAAGAAAGTCCTTTTTGTTTTTTTAGAGGGGAATTAAAAAAGGAGGGTATTGGTTACTGAAAATACATTAAGAATACATAAAAGATTACTCCAAGATCTACAATAATGTGCCTTTGTGTGTGTGTGTGTGTGTATGTGTGCGTTTGTGCACATGTGCTTGTGTGTGTGTGTGTGTGTGTGTACATTTACAGACGGAGTGTGCTAATTTCATACGACTGCTGCAGCCGTTTAATCGCACACACCTGCTGGTGTGTGGGACCGGAGCTTACCAGCCTGTGTGTGCTCTCGTCTATGTGGGGCATCGTGGAGAGGTAACACACACACACACACACATACACACACACACACACACACACAAGCACACATACATGAAAACTCCCCTCTCAAAGGTTGGGTTAATGTGTGTGAGAAATGTCCGGGTGCTGGAAGAGGGCAGAAGAAAGCTGTGAGATGAAGGTTGTTATTCACTTCCCGCTGTTCCTCAGTTGTTGGGTTCTTTGGGTTTTGCTGGTATCCAGGCAGCACGCTGGTATCCAGGCAGCACACTGGGCCTCTCATCTTGCATAGAAATGCCTTTTTTCAGGTTTTAGTCTATAGTGTAAATGCTGCCATTCAAAAGAACACTGAATACCAACTAGAACGAAAACTGAAATATAAAGATCAGTCTACAATGACTTTCTTTTAGCAGAGAGAGTGGCCCTCTACAGGGACAGAGAGACAAAGACCTCATGGATCTGGTAATGGTGTGCAGGACCTTTAACACGTCAAAGATGAAACTGTTTTTGGTCAAAGGTCATCCCACCCACAGGCTGACCCTAGAGGTTATGACCTGTTCGTGAGAGTAGACAAAAGCAAACATGCTGATTGATCATATAAACCTTGTATCCTAAATGTGTCATTTATACTAACACACACACACACACACACACACACACACACACCATCACACAGACAGCACAACCACATGCATCATGGGTCATTTGATGACTTCTTTTTGAGTACAGGATTTTTAGGGATGCTGTGATTGTGTAGTTGGCTCAGTGTAAGTGCAGAGCAGCTGGCCAGTGTAATCAACAACAAAGACGGAGAGAGAGAGAGAGAGAGAGGGAGAGAGAGAGATTAATGAGTCAGAAATGTAGGGTGTCTGAGTGAGAGACACAGCGAGGGGGGAAAGAGGGATGAAAGAGAGGACAGGATGAAATGTTTGGGAGGAGGTTAGACAGGCGGGGAAAGGGGGAAGACAAATGACAGTGTGTGTACAGGAAGAGCAGCAGGACAGCGGGACTGGGACCAGGACCAGCGGGAACAGGGGAACAGAGTCTGTAGTAGGGAGCAGAGAGTGAGATGAGCAGAGAATGAAAAAGAAGAGAGACGGGAGCAGATGTGAGAAGTGATTGGATAGGAGAGAGAGAAAGAGAAAGATTTAACCACTTCAGTGTGTAGCTGATTTACTACAATTACTAAACTTTGATTGTTTCATGTATTCATTCTTTTTGTTGTGGTTTACTTTCATTGTCTTATTACTGTTGCTTTTATTATTAACATAATTGCCATTAAATCTGTAGTTGTAGTAACTGAAACTGAAAATAGACTTGGAATGAGAGAAAAAATGTGTGAGTTGTTGAAAATTATGCCAATTTTCTTTTCAAATGTTTTTTAATTTCCACTGTTAGTGTTTTTACACCGATATAGTTTGTGTGTGTGTGTGTGTGTGTGTGTGTGTGTGTGTGTGTGTGTGTGTTTACTCTTTGGACTAATTGTGTGGTGATTTCAGGGAGGTGTCTGAAAGAGAATATCCTATTCTCAGAGCCAAGGCATTCTCTCCACACACACACACACATGTGCGCACACACACATACACACTTGCACATTCACACATGCTCTTGTGCAAGACAGTCAGGGGTGTTTTGTTTTCTTTCTGATTTTTCGTAAACAAAGAAGGGAATTTGTTTCATTTCTGCTGCATTTTAACTGCTACTCGTCAAATTATAAAGGGTCAATGCTGTCAGTCAAACATACAATACTGAACTGTGTAGAACAGAAACCAGCACCACACGTTCATCTGAAGTTCAAATGTAAGTCTCACACACACACACACACCATTGACATCAGAGCCAATGAAAAGTATGTATGCAGTAATGTGTCAGGCTTAGGCAGATGAACGCAGCTGTTTAACCCTTTCTGCCCCCCAGTCAGGGCGACAGGGGGGCAGAACATGGTGATGTTGGTTTTTAGGATTGGAATAACTTACCAGACCTTTGTCATACACAACGCCAGTAGAATCAGTGTGAGCTGAATGTATCTGTTTTTGTCAGTTCGTTCGTTCTTTCGTTTGATTAGTGCTGCTTATTTCTTTACTGCAGCACACATTTTTACTGGACCATTCCACGGTGGAAAATGGGAGGGGAAGATGCCCTCATGACCCCAAGCTACCCTTTGCAAGCACCTTTACTGGTATGTTCCATTTCACAGGCATGAACATGTGTTCTGTGTAGATGAGTAAATAAACATGGTTAAACTTATGTTAGATGTAATTGGTGTGTGTTGCTGTGTGTCAAAAATCTGTCAAATTTGATTTGGAAATTAAAAAAAAAAGTGCATTTGGCAAGTTTATACTGAGATCTACAGTAAGTGTAATTAAGCAGTTTAGCTAACCTGCTGGTCTTCAGTGTACTTTCAGTGTTGGGTCTGTGGGTTTGTAGTGCTGAAGGGGTTGTTTTGAGTGGGAGTGTGTGTAAAGCGAGAGGAAAACAGAGTGAGGGCCAGACTAGCTCCAGGGGGGAAATGGCCCAAAGGCATATGTGGAGTGCAGGACTGTCACCCAGGAGAAGTGTGTCTGTTTACATCATAGATGGCTATATGTGTGCAAGAAGGCAATTGACTGTATTTGTGTAATCAAGTGTGTGTGTGTGTGTGTGTGTGTGTGTGTGTGTGTGTGTCTTGGCACATTGTATTAAGGGTGTATCTCTGTGACTGTCAGAAGTCATCTGGTTTATGATTCTCTTTACACTGATTGCTGTGACAGAGAATCTACATAAGGCTGGTGTGTGTGTGTGTGTGTGTGTATGTGCATCGGTCACATTTTATAGTTTCTTGGGGTATAGGTGTGTCCCTCTGTGTGAGAGCATATTTCGTACCCCTAGCTGTGTGTGTGTGTGTGGGTGTGGGTGTGAATAATGTGTGTGAATAAGTGTGCCAAATCCTCTGCTGGAACTTGGCGGTAAGTCAGTTTGCTCGGCAGTATGTCAGTTTGCCAGAGGCAGTCTGTGGTGGGACGGATCCAGGGGTTTGGAGAGGTCTACACTATCATAGTGCAGCTTTCTCATCACATTATTGTCTGTGCCATTACATACATATTTCCCCCAAGCTGGCAGCCTGTTGTGTCTGTAGGTGAACCAGCTCTGCTGACAGGTGAAAGCAGTTTAAATGTAATTTTAAAAAATCCGTTACCTTGGTTTGATCTCACGGACCTTTCACAGAGGT
>JAOXYF010000022.1:6334973-6345185 GCA_028565775.1 Sternarchorhynchus goeldii
TCAATAAATCTATTTGAATTGATTGAATTTAGAAATATATAGAAAGAGAGAGAGAGAGAGAGAGAGAGAGAGAGAGAGAGAGAGAGAGAGAGAGAGAGAGAGAGGGACAGTGCAGTTCATGTCTTGTGTGAACTGGCATTTTCCCACTTCTGCTCATAGTTGACAAGGCATCTCCCTCTACTGGACAAAATCTTTGTTACATTTGTGTTATCACTTCTTTTCCTTGATAGACTTCAGTAGGTCTGCGACCCCCCCGTAGAAGCCAACCTCACAGGACGGTCCCATACTTAGCAGAGTTTGGGCCAAATAAACCATACACAAACTATAGAAAAGTGCTTCGTCCAACAATGATAGCTGATGCACACCAGATACGTGTATAAAAAGTCCAGTATCTTATGCTAGAGCCTATTTCCACTATGTGGTTTTTACAGAACAACCAATTACTCAGATTAATGGGAAATTATTGTTCATCTTGTGTAATATTGTGGGCATATATAAATACATATAACTGCAGTTTATGATAGTAAAATATGTAAAGATTTTCAAAATGGTTGCACACAGTTTCTAGAGAAACATAATATCTTAAACAGATATCCTTTAACATCTGTGCAAGCAAAATTCTTCTGAAGTTCTAGGAAGAGGAACATGTTTATTATTAGAAAATCAGTGATGTTTAAATCATAACGTTTATTCCATAGGGTTCTAAAGTTCAGTTTTTTAGAATGGCTTGACAAAACCAACATTCTGTTCCTTTAATTTGGTTTAAAAATAGTACAACTACATTTGCCACACTGATTGAACTACCTCCTCTCTGCTTTCTCTCCCTCAACAGATCATCTGCTTTTCTGCTATAGACCTCATGGTTTCCAGTTAGAGTAGGACTCTGCCAGGGCTAACCTTTGTCACTGATTCTATTTATAACTTTGATGGACAGAATTTCTTAGTGCAGCCAAGTGGTAGAGGGAGTCCTGTATGATGCCCTCAAGATCTGCTGATGTGGTCCTGTTGGAGTCATCAGGCCAGGACCTCCAGCTCTCGCTGGGCCAGATTGTAGCCGAGTTTGAAGCGGCTGGAAAGAGAATCAGCACCTCTAAATCTGAGACCATGGTACTCTGTTGGAAAAGGATGGAATGTTCTGGGTCAGAAATTAATTCGTACCCCAACTGGAGGAGTTCAAATATCTCATGATAGGATCTTGTTCATGAATGAGGGAAGGATGGAGCGTGAGGTAGATTGGTAAGGCATCTGCAGTGCTGTGCAGACTTTGTACCAGATCATTATGGTGAGGGAGCTGAACCAAAAGGCAATGCTCTCAATTTACCGGTCAATCTATGTTCGAACCTCACCTCTGGTCACGAGCTTATGAGTTGTGACCGAAAAAACAAGACTGCAGATACAAGAAGTTGAAATGAGCTTTTCTCCGCAAGGTGGCTAGACTAGTCAGGAGAAAAAATAGTAGGGTTTCAGACTGTGAAGAGTTTTAAATCAAGATGTTATCATCTGTGAAGAGATTTAAATCAACATATATTTGTATTTGTAAAGTCCTTTGTTAATGCCCCAAAAAATTTAATACTGCTGTAGGTTTGTGTTCTGTGAAGTTTAGCAAAAATTCTCTGTACATGTTAGAAGAACGGACCTCTAGTGCAGTTTCTCTCTTGGGGCAAGAGCAGAGTGGGTGGTGTTGCCGAGGTTGGAGCGAGCAGGTGGGTGAGGGGGATGTGACGTGGCCTTTCGCCCCAGTCGCGCTCGACCTCCACGGCCTGCTGCTGGACTCCAACTGCAGAGGCGGGTGCTGTAGATCTGTCACGAACTGCAAGACTTTCGAGTAATAATCAAACTTCACCACGTTTTAGAATGAGTTTTAATCGAAACAGACGATAGGAAGCAACCTTACAGCAGCAACATGTTTAACCAATCAGAAACACGAACAAACATACAGGTAGCAGACTATACAATGACGGGAAGATGACATACCTTTAAACAAAGACCAGCAATCAGAACCAAAACATATGCAGGCTAAATAGCAAACATAATTACAGACAGACGAGGAACAGGTGAAACTAAAGACTGTGATGACCAAAACACGAACAGGACAGGAACGGAGTGAGTTGCCTGGGAGACCGCCATGCTAAGGGAGGTGAAAACTTGAGGTGAAAACCTGCTCTGATCTTTCTGACAGAGTAGCGGAAGGAAACGCCGGCTCCTCCGCCCTTTGGAGCACGCTGCCTCTGTGATATAATGATTCCGAACCTGGTTCAAGGAATAGCAGGCCCCAGATCAGTTCCTCTGGGATATACAGTGGGGGTTAGCTGGTCTGTTTGCCATACCTTCATAAGGTCCAAATGATCTGGCCTCATATTTTGTTAAAGATCTAAATGAAGTAATTCAACAAGTGTTTTGCATAATTACATGATCGTTATTAAGATTTTCAATATTTGGTCGAACCACCTTCTGGTTCTTCTTATTATTACTGTTATTATCGTGTTATTATTAAGTTGTTGTTATTTTTATGCTGTTGTTGATCAACATTATTTTCTTCTTTTTCTTTTTATTATTCTACTTTTATTTTATTCTATTATCAAATTATAACCATATTTCAATTTTAACTGTACTTTCATTTCATTTTAAATTTAAACAGTGTTCATATCATTTAACAGTATTTATCTTTTTTTTAACATTAAAACATGCAAAACAAACCTTCATCCTCAACTACCCCAGCAGCTAAATAACCCTGCAGTGCCAGGTACCCCAAAGCCAATTAACTCTCAACACAAATTAAACCTCACAGCCAAATACCCCACAAGACAAACTACCCCATCAGCCAAATTGTGCTCAACAACCACCCCTACAGCTAAATAATCCCCCAGCCCCAACTACCCCACAGCTAATTACCCCTCAATTCAAATGATCTCTGGCATCTACCCCATTAAGCAAATTGGCCTAAAAAACTACCCATGGGCTAAATAATCCCTCAACAACAACTGCCCCAACATCTAAATACCTACTCAGCCTCAATTACCCTTCAGCCATTAATGTAAAATGAAATGTTATTTACTGTGGGGTATTTGAGGCAGGGGAGTTTTTTAGCTGTTGAGGACTCAGTGGGTTGTGCAGTGGGTTGATTGCATCTGCACAAACCTATAAACTCTATAAAATGACAGTTTGGATAGTTATTCAACTATCTGACAATGTCATATTCACTTTATCTATTAGAAGAAATGTGTTTATTTTACAAGATTTCTGTTTCAGCGTAAAATGTAATTACTATGGCACTTCCCTGAGGCCTGTGAGTGGAGCTCCACAAAGCTGTTGATGACGAGCTACTCCATGTGGGCTTGGACTCCTGTGCTTGGATCACTAACTGCTAATTATAAAGGCACTCAACCTCAGAAAACAGATCAAAAAACAACAATTAAAGATAAGAATAAATACAATATGTCTTTTGTGGGAATACACATTTTGAATTACTCCACAGTTATGAGTGGGAGTGTAGCCTCTTTTCTTGCTTGCTGACACATTTCCCCGTCGCGAGAGTGCAGTTTTAGGTCGCACAGAGGGGTAGTGAGTGTTTCTAGCTGTGGATCTCCTGTCTGCACTGTGCTGTGTGTGTGGCCGTCTCCCACCATGAGTAGGTGAGTGTTAGGCTGCGGTCTTCGGACAGGTCTGTAGTTACCAGGGCTGTGAACACACTGGCAGGTAAAGCTCTCACACCCTGATAAACAGCACACCGCAATGGAACCCTTTAAAGAAATGGATGTGGTAGGATAATGTAAAAATATGCCCAGAGTACAGATAAGCAGGGTACAATTGAAAAAAAAAAAAAAATATATATATATATATATTATATAACATTTTTTTTGTTATAGATATAACAAAAAAACATTGCACTAAGCAAGATTCAAGACAGAGAGTTTTTATTTACCAGTGTGATTCACCCAATTTACCAGTGTGTTATATGCTTGCTTCTGTGTATAGGTGGACTGGGACTCTTGAAAAATGCCTTGAAACTGTGTATGAACTGTATTATACAAATAAACTTTTGTCTGACACAACATTTCTCCCTTTAGTCATGTCCCCTGTTTGTTGCCTGTTTAAAGAGTTGTTTTTAAAAGCAAGTTTGAAGAGGGGTGATGATGGTATGCCAGATCTGCTGAGTCTCCTGGAGGTGCTGTGAGCTCAGCTCAGTGAAACTCCGGTGAAGGGAGGTGCCAACCTGATGAACCCTGAGAAGAGCTTCACGTGGCGTTGGCTGCCGTAATGGAGAAGGTCAGTGCTTCTCTTTTGTGATGTTCTAATGGATTGGCATAATATATGTAACATCTTATCCTGAATATAAGCATAATACCTGGTGTTAAATCAAGACCATGGGCAGTAATCAAAACAAGACTTGTTTGTGTGCATTTTAATATTGAAAAGTATTCATTTAGAAACCTTTGCTACAAAAGTTTTGGTTTACATTGCCACTGAGTTAGCATTTAGTTTGTATGTTGCAGAATAATAATGTAATTACTTGTAATAACATATTATAATAACACGCTGGAAAAACAAATTATAATAACAATGCAATAATAAGATGTAATAATGCATTGTAATAGTTAATTGTTGTAATAAATCAAATAACAATGTAATAACACAATTACAAATGCAATAACACAGTTACAGAAAAACACTGAGGCTATATCTTGGTATATCTTGGTATATCTTACATTTCCTGGGTGTGACTGTACCGATATACTATATATCCTACTATATATCCTCAGTTTATACATCATTATCATAAAAATACAAATATTAGTTACACACAGTTATTAGGCCTACAATAATAAAAATGAATACAACACATTACATTACTATACAATACAAATGCATGTGAAGTGGGATAGTTAAGATAACGTTGCGAAGAACGAAGAAATCAGCTTTACACTAGAAGAATTATTTTGCTTGTACCACCTCACTATATCGACACAATTTGGGACGTACACCATCATCTTCTCCACAAGATGGCGAAACAACTTTGATTCCGCTTTTTCCAAGACAAGTAAGCAAGAACTTACGCCACACTGGTCTGATCACCTTGGTAACAGATGCTGCGCGCCCACAGCAAACAATATGGCAAGGGTCATAGCTAGCTAGCTAGAGAATTACCTAGCGCAGTGCCTTGAATAAATACAGAGGCATTATTATTTGTTAGGTATATTGTATTAAAGTAGATAAGAGGAAATCTTCATGTTAATAAATCCTCTAAATGCCAAACTGCCTACTTCAAACAGATTAAGCGACCTAACTACAGATTAGCCCGATTTTGCTAGCTGTCTAGCTAAGTACTGTAGTCTGTCCCTAAATCGTGCTAGCTAGCTAATGTTTATCTGCAATCTAGGTAGTTTAACCACAGATCATTTCTAAGAATCAGCGATATCAGGGAAAAAAAGATATTGTATAACGTTAGCGAGCTACCAACATTACTGTATTATTTAGCCTCAGTAAGCAAATGTAGCTAGTTAGTTTATGCAATTAACTCTTGGACAAAGCTAACTAGCCAGCCTTACGTTATCGGTAAAACTTTTGAACTGTGCACATCGGTGTGTAGGTGTAACGCTAACTATTATTTTCAGTGTTAACTAGACGAGTGGGAACAGAGCTAAAGGTCAGTTGGGAACATAACTAGCTAGCTAGATAGCTATGATTCACAACTGCATAACTTACAAGCTACCTTTAGTGTAGAAAGAGCAGTGATTTTGACCGCTGGTACACAGTGGCCAGGTATGCCTGAAAACCACTGAAATCTGACGGGGAAATAACGGTTGCAGTCCAAATGGCTGAGTGGAAGCGCATTTTCGAGGAAAAACGCGCGATTCCGCCTCATAACCAAACGTCCCGGTTAGCGACAAGGCCGTCTCAAGCTTTTCAACTCGTGCTCAAGCAGGTAGATGGGCTTCACACAAAACAGGTGATTATACAATGAAAATATTCAATGAAACAACGAAACGCTTGCTAGCTCGCTAAATAAGCATAATTCAGAAAAGTGAATTATTTTGTACTTGAAATCGTGCCATCGTTTGTGTTAAATAAAACACCGAGGGATTTTATTTTTGGCCAGAGTAAGCAGATATTCCGGTTAACTTTTGCTTTCTTATATGTGTTTGGAATGTACTTAGTCGGAAGAAGGAAAAGCAAGCAAGCACGAGCTGCGCGTGTCCTTGTTTGATTCCAGTCGCCAGCACTTCTTTGGGAGGACGTGGAAGAGCGCGCTTCACGACGCCCGCAGGAGCAGTCGAGAAGAGCTCAGCAAAGTGCGATTCAACGAGGTGGGCTAGCTTTCTGTTAAACCCTAGTGAGATATGTAATGGCCACATTATTCTTTTACTGCACAAAGCATTTAACAGTGAAGGAAACAGCAACTAGATGAAAATAAATACGTTTTTAGAGAACAGATCAGTTGTGCGATTCTCTGACTCAGCCAAGAACCCAAGGCTTGTTCCTGCTTACAAAAAATACAGACTGAGACCTTGGTATTTGTATTAAGCTTGTATAAGATATACATGGAACTCTTTGATGACCGAGGCCCAGTACTTCTAAAGTAAGACTTCCTGTTTATTGCCTTGAGCAATAGTTTATTAAGAGCGTGGTGTTCCTGATTAAGAGGTGGGTGTGTCCTGGAGCTGGTTGCAAAACAACTTAATGGGTGCCTTCTAATAGCACATTTGCATATTTATTAACTATAATGGGCAATGGTTTGATTTACAACTATATAAACTTTTTATAATTGTTTTCTTGAACTAATGTTGAGCTGCTGGCATGAGTGCATGCTATATAGGTGGATTAAAAAGTGTTTGGAAGACCCAGAGCGACATATGGATTCTCATTTCGAGTAAAAACAAACAAAAATCCTTTTTTATACTTTGGCTGTAGTTAGCTGGTTAGTGCTTTTTAATATTTCTACTTTCATGATGTGGTGAAAGTTGCTGTGATTGAAGCGCTGCAGGTGAAGTTAGTTCTGAACCTGCTGGCCATATAACACAGAAAACGAACTTGCACTTGGGTTTTTGTTGTTTTGAGTTAAGTGCTTAGAAAGCCTCATAAAATATTAGGAGGATGCTTTGACTTGTTTTATTTTTAATTTGCAAATGTGAATTAGAATCACTGCACTTTCTTGTTCAGAGTGTTCTCATGATGCCTGAACGGCTCTCCAGTCCAATACCCAACAGCTTCTCAGTAAGCCAGTTAATTTACTGGCACCGACCAGTAACCGACTGCACTGACCAGTCCTAGATTTTGTCAGGGGTGTACATTTAGTCTGACAACTCATTACTTGTTTCTGTTCAGTGTGCTCTACATTATAAGGTACTAATCACCATTCAGTGCATTTAATAACCCCAGGCACAGTATCAGCATCTCAGTTTCCGTCCCCAGCACGAAATTAAAGACTGTTCAGTCTTCTTCAGACCTGCTTTCTCTGTTCACACACAGAGCAGAGCTTTAACCTGCCTGCCTCACTTGGGTTTTGTAGTAACCAAGAGACTGCTGCCTGTTTCTTTTTTAATACATGATTTGTCCTGCTGGGGAAAGGCGGGGCTGTCGATACGTCAGGCAAGGCTTGGCACGTGCCCGCAACCTTGGAGAACGCTGATGTTTTTAGGACCCTGAGGCCGCGTTGAAGGCCGGCGTGTACATCGGCAGGCACCGGTTCATCGGCTCTGATCCGCTGCGCTCAGGGAATCAATCGGGACTGAAGCTCGCGTGCGCGGAGGATTGGGGCGAACGCTCTGGGAGCGGGAGCGGGAACGGGCGTCGGCTCGCTCCGGGAATCGGAGCAGGCGCTCAGGCGCCTCAGGAACAAAGACGAGCAGCGGCAGCACCCCTGCCAGGCATGGGCCGTTCAGGAGCGCGGGAGAGCTGCCAGCTGTGATGGATGCTTTTTAATATGGGCCCAGCAGAACAGCTCCCAAACAAGAAAGAGTGATTAAGGGAGAGGAGAGATAGTATTAAAGTATGGCTCCCCCCAAGGCCTGTCTCTAATGTAGGGCTTATGGCAAAACAAATGTTTGTGAGAGAAAATAGAGTTTGTAGAGTGAACTTAATTATCAAGCCTGGCTGCTATTAGAGACTTTTTTGGGAACAGCAAGACAATAAAGCATCAGATCAGAATGAAAAAAAATTAAATTACCAAAACTTGAGATATGGTGAGCATGTGTTAATTTAATTGCTTCTCTTTGTTTGAAATTCTTTGATTAATGCGCTCAGAATCATGAAGAACATGCAGGAAATGAAAATATCTTTTATCTATGCTTCATCTGATGTCTTTTAATTAATCAGTGCTCCCCCCTTCAGGTGATCTACTTCAGTATTCCTGGTATTCAGTATCAGCTTCACAGTGGCATTCATGCCTGGGACAGTTAAGCGAAGTTTTTAACACTTTAGGCTCTTCCTTCCTGTCTAGTCCTCAGAGGCTGGGGCTGCTGCTGGTGACTCTGGAGTGCACAGAGATTCAGGTTTTAAAAAGCCTAATGAATCATTGGCTCGCATTGCAAGTGTCTGGAGATGTTCTTAGCATGCAGTTCTCATCTCTGAACACCAGAGGGCACTGTGGTACTGTGGCTTGGTTTGCTGTGGATAGCAGCTTTGCTGTGGACTCTGGAGGAGCTGAGCTTTTTCCTTTTTGCTCTGATTTGTGTGTAATTAAGCACAGAAAGTTGACTTGTAACTGTCTATAGACACGCTGCATCATGGCCATATCGATAGGAAACGGTCCGGTCAGGCACTGACTCAGCCTGCTGCGTTTGGGCGGGAGATGGGCGAGGTGTTGAAGCCTGGTTTGTGGCGAGAGGTCCCCACTGGGCCATCACACAGAGCTTCTTCGCCTCTCACTCCGCTGGTGCACGAGTGGTCATTAAACTGCACTCCAGCACTTCTGCACTGGAGGTACAGATCAGCCCGTTTAATCAGGCTTTAATCCCCCCTTTGGAAAGGCGTGTAAGCTAACGAATAAATGCAGGGCATTACGTGGTGGCATCTGTTGACAGAAAAGAGCTTTCAGACTCTCGCTTTGTAATGAACCTGTTTAATTTATTTATGTGTTGGTTACTATGGCGCTCGATGGTGAAGAGTGTGTGAGTGTGTGTGTGTGTGTGTGTGTGTGTGTGTGTGTGTGAGACCTGGGCTGACCCTGCTGCTCAGTCCTGTGCAGACAGCCACTGCCAGTCAATATGGACTTGGCTTGTGTGCTGTAATCTGGATGACAACAGCCGTGCGTCTCCCTCGTGAGCTTTGAATCATGTGCCACTGGGCTGGTGAGGGCGACTTCCTTAAGTCTCTTCCTTCTAGACGCGTGCAGGAAGACTCTGTTTAATTATACATGTTCGGGGCCGGCAGGCTCGGAAATGATCAATATTTCAACTCCTGAGGGAGTAAACATCCCTGAGAGCAGCTGCTCCATAAATACACACACACACACACACACACACACACACAAGCACAGCAACAGGGTATAAAGATCTCCATAGGAGAGGAGAGGAGAACAGAGGAGAGGAGGACATGGAGGACATGGGTGAGAAGAGGAGGAGACAGGGAACTGGAGAGGGGAGGAGGAGAGAAGGATAGGGTTAGGGAGGTGAAGAGAGGGGGGGAGAGAGGGCAAAGGGGGATGGAAGATAAGGGAGGAAGGGGAAGAAAGAGGAGGTGGAGAGTGAGATTAAGAGAGAGGAGAGAGAGAGGGAGTGTAAGAGAGAGGAGAGAGAGAGAGGGAGTGTAAGAGAGAGGAGAGAGAGAGAGGGAGTGTAAGAGAGGAGAGAGAGAGAGGGAGTGTAAGAGAGAGGAGAGGGGGAAAGAGGAGAGAGAGAGAGAGGGAGTGTAAGTGAGAGGAGAGAGAGAGGGAGTGTAAGAGAGAGGAGAGGGGGAAAGAGGAGAGAGAAGGAGTGTAAGGGAGAGGAGGGAGGGAGAGAGGAGGGTTGCTTTCTTTTTACCATGATTTTCTATAACCCCCATAACTACTCCTCATTCCTGTTACTTTACTCATCTCTGGAACGGGGTGTGTGTGTATCAGTGAAGGTGCGCGCGTGTGTGTGTGTGTGTGTGTGTGTGTGTGTGTGTATCGGTGTGCATGTAACATATGTATGCTTGTGTGCCAGTGCGCAAGGGGGTGCACATGTGTGTGTGTGTGTGTGTGTGTGTGTGTGTGTGTGTGTGTGTGTGTGTGTGTGTGTGTGTGTGTGTGTG
>JAOXYF010000022.1:6345285-6357184 GCA_028565775.1 Sternarchorhynchus goeldii
TGTGTGTGTGTGTGTGTGTGTGTGTGTGTGTGTGTGTGTGTGTGTGTGTGTGTGTGTGTGTGTGTGTGTGTGCTGAAGCATGAGCAGGGTGTGAGGGATTAGAGTGTTGCTCAGGCAGCACGAGGCCCAGCTCCCACCCCATAACAGCCCTCCAGTGCCGCCATCCAAGGATTTATGAGGTGGAGCGACTTTACGGCCCCCCGCCCGTCAATGCTATGGCTGAGTGGGTCGGACTCTGAGCACCAGACCCTCCCGACCCACAGGCAGACTGCCTCTTCGTTCCCCCCAGACTGAGAGACAGACTGCCTCTTCGTTCCCCCCAGACTGAGAGACAGACTGCCTCTTCATTCCCCCCAGACTGAGAGACAGACTGCCTCTTCATTCCCCCCCCGACGGAGAGGCAGACTGCCTCTTTATTTCATCCTGAACTGAGTGGCAGACTGCCCTTTCCTTCCATCCTTGCACCAGAGACGGTCTGCCTCTTCTTTCCCTCCTGGCCCAGAGGCCTGGGCTTCACCATGCCCTGCTGTAAGAGAGCCAGCTTACCAGATAATTAGCCAACCACTAGTGACTCATTTCTATTGTATGCAGATGCATTTATCAGGCTGCAGTTCATGTTAGACATTCGAGGAGAGGCGGGAGACTTCCCTCCCATTTCCATGGCAGGTTTCCCCAGAGAAAGGGCTTTATGAGAGCTCGGCTGGCTGTGTGTGGGAGGCTCGCACCCCCCCCCCCCCCCGGCCAAGTACGGGCGTCTGCTGGGTCATGCCCACATACCCGGACGCTCTGAGTTCTCCTCAAAGAACATCGTATCCTGGGAAATGATGACGTGATCGGTTGCCGTGTTAAACCCCTCCATCCATTGTGATGTTTAGATGAGACCTAAACATCAGGCTAACACCTGGGCAGAGTTTTAAAACCACGTCATTATTTCTTTGCAGTTAATAAGTATTAACTCTTTAAAATTCACTACCATTTTTACAATGGAACTACAGCAACAGTAACGCTGTGTTACAACGTGCACTTTCATAATCAGGAACACAGTGAAGGCGTGTAGCGTAAGTGTTCTAGTATCTCCATAAATCTCTTTAAGGAAAGTGAAGGCTGGTTTTGTTGGGATTATTGTGTGGGATTAATATGTGGGATTATTGTGTGATGTCACAGAGCAATCACAGACTCCCATCAATCCTGGGTATGAATGGACCTTTATCAGACTGTTTTCTGTGTTTGTTTTGCAGCCCACTGAACTCTCCTCTGGTGTAGGAGTCTTAACTCCGTCTTGGTTGTTAACGCCGTCATTCCTCCTGGCCCTGGTTCCCTCAGCCTCGGCCCAGGCCACGTCCCGGCTGGCCGGGGAGACGTTGATGTGACGGGGGCGTGTCCTCTTCCGCGCTCTCTGCTGTTCAGAATAAAGAAGCTTCACAGCTAGTGATGCACCGAAATGAAAATACTTGGCTGAAATTCACGCCACACTGGGCTGAAAACTGAATTCTTATTCTAGCAGGGACCTTCCTGTTGGCTTCTGCAGTTTTGCTGTGTTCTGCGTACTGCATACATATTTTCCTGTGGTTGAGAAATTCTCAGGTACTGGACTATTTCTTGAAAGTTTGCACAAATAGAGATTTAAAACCGCTTGTCTAAAGTCTCACAGAAACCATGAAATAGTTCCATGCAGTTGACAATTTCACTGTTGCTTTCACTGTTTGAATTGAACTGCATTTTTGTTGTTGTTTGTTGTTGTTTATTTTCGATCTAATTTCTCTCTTTTGGACAGAAGCCAAAAGTGATTTGATTGACCTAAATTAGTACTCAAAAATGTCAAACAAGACCGTGGGTCTTCCTGCACAGGTACAGTTAAACAGGGCCTTCCAGCACAGGTACAGTTAAACAGGGCTGTGGGCCTCCAGCACAGGTACAGTTAAACAGGGCTGTGGGCCTCCAGCACAGGTACAGTTAAACAGGGCCTTCCAGCACAGGTACAGTTAAACAGGGCTGTGGGCCTCCAGCGCAGGTACAGTTAAACAGGGCTGTGGGCCTTCCAGCGCAGGTACAGTTAACAGCACAGACACAGCAACCAGTGCCATTGGTCTCATATTCAGGCCCAGCAAACAGTCCTGTGTGGTAGTCAAGAGTGATTTGAGTCAGACAGCTCACAAACACACATGCACCTACACACCCAGCCTGAGGATGCTCTCTCTCTGTGTGTGTGTGTGTGTGTGCGTGCACGCGCGCGCACGCCTGTTCAGTGTTCTGTTGCCCATTCCAACTTGCTCCTCTTGACGTTGTCTAGTTCAGGGCTTTCATTTCTTTTAACAGTATGTCCTGTAGAGTTTTTTTCTGCGTTCTTCCATTATAGACTGGACTAGATGACACAATGCTGAATTTGTTCTTCCTCAAGCAAATTTAGAGATTTTATGATGACTATTATCTGGGATTGATTTGAATTCCTAGTACCTACCCCCCTTTTTCTTGCCCTGATTCAAATTTATGGCCATGAAGGGCAAATGTCTGAAACCAGCCTGCACCAGCATTACACTGGCACACAGATATTTCATTCCAGCATTGATCTACAAGCTCTCCGTCAGCCATGACAGAGCGTCTCCCATGCGAACGCTCGTCTGTCTCGCTGAGGTGAGCTGAGAAGGCATGAACCTTGTAAACGAAGAGCTGTTGACCTGCCTTGCTCAGATATATTACCTAAATTTAGGAGTTAGTGATCATTAAGAAGATGGAGACTATTCCTGAACAGTCATAAGAGCTCATGTAGGGAGATGCACACGTTCTGCATACTCAGCATACATGAGCTGCAGCTCTGTTATTAGGCAGAAGTTGTAGCTGCTGTTATTCTGCTCTTCCCTGCAGTATATTGTAAAATGTGTTATTTCCTTGCCGACCGGGTAGAACTGTAAACAGGGTTGGCAGAGAAAGACCAAACCTTGTCCCACTCAACTGAGGCTTGCAGCGTTTCTGGGTTTGACAGCACCTGTGCTACCATGGAGGATATGGCTGCTTACAAAGCCTTCAGCCTTCGAGACGAGAACGCTTCCTCTCTCTTGTCTGGTTCTTTCTGATTCACTTCCACGGGCTTCGCTCCACTCCCAGGCGTGGCGTGGGGTTCGTTCCTCGCCTGATGCTCGGGTTTTGATGCCTGCTCGTCCGAGACCAGAGCCGCGGCCGGGAGACAGCGGCTCTTACCTTGACGGCCGTTTTCTCTGTCACTGACCTCCGACAAGCCCGCATTCGCCTTAATTACTCTGTCACCGAGAGAACGGCTTGCGGATAATCCTTCTTGCTGCGTGACAGTCGAGCTGCCGTCCAGCGAGCTGCCGTCCACCGCGTTTTAATGCCTCTCCGTTCGTGCGCTGCCTCCTCCTCCTCCCTCCTCCTCCTCCTCCTCCTCCCTCCTCCTCCCTCCTCCTCCTCCTCTTCCCTCCGTTCTTTTCTTTTCTTTTTTCTTTTCTTTCATTTTAACGGCTCCCCCATAACTAATGACTTGCTCAAGATGTTTTCAGGGAAAGTATCTTGGCGTGGAACTAAGCATATGCCATGCTTGGCAGAAGCGGGATCACACGCCTTCCTCCCGTTTTGAAGCGGCGGTGGAGCGGGCGAAGCCGCCCAGGCCGTCCATGCTAATTAAGGCGCTGCTTACGCTCGCAGCAGAGAGTTTTACGCCTCGCGCTTTTGTTAGCTTGCTTTTGTGAACAGCTTTTAATGGTTCTTGAAAGCAGGGCTGCAGCGAAGGACGGGGAAGCAGGACAGGCGCAGGAGCTCGCTCGCTCGCTCGCACGCACACGATCACCACCGTTAGCTCCTGAGCAGAGGCCCAAGGTGGGTTAGGACTCCCCATATAAGCGATCTTTACAGTGATAAGATACCACTGTGATTTATGAGATACCGTGATGCCACTGTGATTTATGAGATACCGTGATGCCACTGTGATTTATGAGATACCGTGATGCCACTGTGATTTATGAGATACCGTGATGCCACTGTGATTTTAAATATGTGACACTGTTAAGTCACAAGCTGCCTGACAATGATTAGCATAATATTGGCTTTTGCAGTCCTGATAGTTTGCAAATGAAATGTACAAAATCGTGTGTGTATGTATGTATGTATGTATGTATGTGTGTGTATGTATATATATGCGCTCTAACCGTGTCAGATGCTCTAAGCGTGTTGTACTCTTTACCCATGTTATATCCTTAAACTGTGCCACATCCTGTAAACTGAGTCACATCCTCTAAAAATGTCATATTCTTTAACCGTGTCTTATCCTTTGCTGTTTTAATATTTTACATGGCATATCACAGTCACAGTATGTATATCACAGTCACAGTATGTATATCACAGTCACAGTATGTACTCAGACACTGCCAGTCTGAGACTTCTGCTCATATTGTGTAGCACTGATTTGAATCCGTTTTTAAATGGGTGATGTAGGACGTTTGCTAGGTTTCTGGAGGAGGAGAGGGAATGCTGTGCACCCTGCCCCAAATTAGAACAGCACAGAGGCTGGGAGCTAATTCTGTTAGGAAGATTAAACACTGAGGCCTTGCGGGTTAACAGTCATTAGCTCAGAGGGGTTTTAGATGGCATGCAGAGGTTCGTTTACAGGCACGCATCGCAGAACATTGGTGCCAATAAAAATGATGTAGACGAGACAGAGGAAGTGGAGATGAGCTCTGGGAACGAGGCACAAGACTGGTGTCATTGAACGGAAGGGTCTAGCACATGGTCCTGTGGATTTTGCACCAGGGAGCAATTCTCAGTGACGCTGAATTGAATGGGAGCAGTTCGGAGGTGTTGGATAGAGAGGGGCGGACCTGCAGCGCGATTATTCCCCAAGGCCTGAAGATCCTTCATACGTCCTGCCTGGGAAACATCATGTCTGAAAGCTGTAATCGTGTAATTTGATGTGTGGCAGAAAAACAGACCATCTTAATTCCGAAAGCCGTTATATTATGGCTCACGCGTTCATGCAGGTGGAGGGTGAGGAGGAGCACATTGACATGTGACCCAAGGTACTGCAGGGTGAAACAACAGAGCTGCCATCAAGACCAAAATCCAGGTCGTAATAAAAGTTCTCCTGACTGCTTTGTAGAAGGAAAACCTGATTATAGGATGCATTTCTTTAAGCCCAGGGATATTAGACTTAACTGTATGTTTTGTCCTTGAAACAGATTTCATTTCTAAAACAGTCCGACCACACAGTGCCGTCTGTAAATTGGTGAAGTGCTGTGGTTAACCAGCTTCGTCAGGAAATAAGTTCTGCTCTTAAAAAGAGGAAGAACTACGAGCTTCTTCAGCCCTGTCCTGTCCTGCTCAGCTGGTATCTGGAGCACCGAACATCCTGCTTGTTTTGTGATGAAGGCGTATCGTGTTTCAAGGCAGTCAGATAAAGCCAGATGTCTGAAGAGTGGTACTTCCAGTCCTGTCTTTGGTCCTGTTCGCTTCCTCTGAAGTTGTACTGTGCTTGGGGTGACAGAAGCCAGTGCTAAGATGTGGGAGAGCCTCCTTTCTTTGTCCAGCAGAATTGTCTTGAGCTCTCGCTGTAGTGTTTTTAGCTCTGTTGATGAGCATGAAATGAGACCTGGATGGAAGAGATTCCGAGTGTGGAAGAGTCACTGTCATCTGACTTTATGCCGCTGAATTGGGAGGCGTTGAAGAGGAGAGATGAGCAGAGGCAGAGAGGAGAGAGAGAGAGAAGAAGAGAGATGTTTGAACTGGAAATGTGTATCTGACCACAAGGCAGAGGGACCAGCAAAACGCACACACATGCGCGCGCACACACACACACACACACGGACACTAACAGGGATAGGATAGAAACCTCAGACACAATGCAAATTGGTTTTTAACTTGCAGTAGTTCATATCCGGGAAGAAAAAAAACCCCCTCAAAATTCAATAATAAAATGGAAAATGCAAGCACAAGTCCAACTAAAGTTTGGGTCATTTAAATAATATTTAAATGAAGCCAATTTCATTAGTGTTATCCTATTATTCGTGATGAAATTTCTGTAAACACAGAGGAATGAGTCTCTGGATTTCTGGAATTTTAAACGATGGTCTAGTTAGACTTTAACTTAATTACATGCACAGATGAAGTGATCATCATCATCTTCTTATCTGTGTAGTCCATTTCAGAGTTGTGGTGGTGGTAGGGCGGAGCAGAGAAGCCCAGGAGGTTCTCTCCTCATTCTGTCAGCTCCTCCTAGGGAATCCCCACGTGCTCCCAGGGAGGTGAACATGGCGCTTATCAGATCCTCGAACCACCTCAACTGACCCCTCTTAATCTGTATTCAGAGCTCAGTGAACCACCCCCCTCTACCTGGTGGAGAAAGCTGATCTCGTATACTTGAAGCCACCATCTCATTCTTGTGATCATCACTCTGAGATCATGAACCTACGTGATGATTGAATGGTGCATCATTGAAGGTGAATAAAAGCACTTGCACACTGCCTTAATTATTTCGGTAGACGAATGCTGAGAAGGTTTTGCAAAAGCTGTTTTGCTCCGCTGACATGTTACGGAGTTGACCTCAGGAGCAAAATGTACCTGAGCTACCGTGTGTATCTGTGTGTGTATGTTTATCATGTACATGTGTCTGAACTGAGTAAGCAGTATGACATTTTATGTTTACTTATTGGAGATTTCCTCTCTGATGAAGTTATAATATTTAGCCAGAGTTGCAGAGCACAGTTTCAGAGCCTTCATATTCAGATGTAATGGGGCTTTATCTGCGGTGGCTTACAGCATCGGCAGCTCTCTGTTTCTGGTGCCTACACTGGGCTGTGAAGCATTCAGAACCAGCTCAGTCGTCGTCTCCGCCTCACTCCACCGGCCTCTCCCTGCCTCTCCGCTGCCTCCGATAAGCTTGCCAATCGCAGGCTTATGGGCAGCAGGGCTCACGCTTTCACCGTGTCGCTGTTCAGAGGTGTGTCTCCACACGCTCTGTGCACCGAGTGCCCATCTCTTCCCACGCTGCTCTGGCTCTGCTGCGGCCGTAGCGGCCGCTCTATCGCTGAGCTGATGGTGGTAAAGACACCCAGCTGAACGCTAATCGAACAATTATACATTGAAAAACAAACAAGAAAGACCATGGTGCAGATAAAGTGCTGCCATGTTGAAGCTCCAGGCCATGTTTGGCTGTAGTGCTTGATTGTGGGTTGCAGTAACAGTAATGTATCTCGCTGGCCTCCTCTCCCCCTCTCTCTGTAGGTGGTCTACTTCCACACGGCTCTGTGTTTCAGCTCAGTGGTGGCGGTGGTGGAGCTCGTGTCTCTATCTCCAGGGCAAGGGGCTTCCCAGAATGCAGTGGGCTCAGGCTTTGGCCTGCTGCAGCTCTTCTCTGCACGTGCGGACTCCGGACCACCTCACGGGGAGGGCAGGTACAGTCATGACAGCCTCTCCGATGTGCAGGGTGTGGGTGTGGGTGTGGGTGCAGGTGTGAGTGCAAGAGGGTCTCAACACCTTCGTTGTACGGCTTCATGAGAACTAAAGGTGTGCTGCAGACCATCATGGTCTTACAGCTCACCATGGCCATGTTCACACACCGTCTCTTCTGCAAAAAAAAAAACCCCACTGAAGTTCAGGGCCATGAGGAAAAGACTCCAGTGCTCAAGTGCTTGTATGTGTTCCCATTTTTCCTGCTGCAGGTTGAGTCTTCTCCATGGTACACCCCGTGTTCTGTTACACCCTACACTGAGAGACCCACTTCAGAGTGAGTACAGCCTACACACACACACACACACACACACACGCACACAAGTGCTATCCCTCACATTTCAGTGTTATATTTTAGACTGCTATAGATTTTTTTTGGTTGTGTTGAGATTCATGAAAGGGCTGCTAGTCAATAACGAATAAAAAAACCAGACAAACAACAACTAAAAACAAGATGATATTTGTAAAGAGTAACACCAGTAGAGGTTTATTAGGAAGGAAAGAACACTATAACAAACATTTTGTTTATGCACTGGCTTTGTTGCAAAGAGGTTATTTCACTCAGTTAGTTATAAATCTTGTTTCTTGTCATGTTGGGAGGAGAAACCCGTAGGCTATTGTGATGCTGATGGCAGGAGGTTCAGAATCAGGTTTCTCTTCAGGTTCTCTTTAAGCTATTTACCATCACATTTTTCACATTTTCTCACAGTCTGTTTGTAGAGTATATCTGCTGAGCGTACTGTAGTATGGTTGGAGTATAGCATACTCCATGCTGCACTCAACTAATATTTATTACTGCATCATTTTGAATGGAGGCAAAAGCTAGTTTACAGTTAGTTTACATTAACGATTTCTCCATATTAAAGTATATATAAACATAAGTCTTTACTGGTCACAGTATATTTTTTAACGCTGATATGTCCTTCCAAAGGTAGCGTATTTATGTTTGTTTACAGCGTTAATTGGCATGTCTTAACAGCTAGTAGCTGGAATGGACTCCATCCGCATGGTCCTCCGTGTGCTTTCATCACTGCTGCCAGCCTTTTAACTTTGAAGGACTTCTGCTAACCAGCATTTAGCTTGTGATGATGTCAAAGGCTCTTAGAGGTTCAGTTCAAGGCTGCCTCATTTCCCAGAGTGCCTCGAGCTCTGCCTCGAGTTAGTGGAGGGACAGGTCAGTGCTCACCGGGCAGCGGTTTACAGCGGCAGTTTGAAATGACCGCACCAACTGGAGCTTTTAACCCTAACCCTAATCTTAACCTTAACCCTAACCCTAACCCTAACCCTAACCGCCCGTGTGTGCGTGATCCACAGTGGCTGGATTTCAGCAGAAGCGTGGTCCAAATGGCCCAGAAATGTCCTCCAAATCTGTGTTAGTGGAAATCTTCAAATGTGAAGGTGTTTCTAGGGTTACTTGGCTGCTTAAAGGCACCTGCCGACTCCACCCTCGAGAAGGTGGAGCTGCTTTACCAGACAGTTGAAGCAAAAATGCAGCCATGTCAAAAGACAAATTGTCAAACTAGGAGCAAGCAAAACTCAAATACGTGTTTAATGACCTGCGTGTTGACCGGCGTGGCTGTTTGTTTAATGACCTGCGTGTTGACCGGCGTGGCCTTGTTTAATGACGTCGTTGAGATGCCGTTCCAGTGCCTGGTGGTCTCGCCCGGCTCCAGGTGTGAATGGATCTGCCCTCACGTAATACGGGTCGACTGGGGTCCCTGCAGAACCGCCGGAGCGCTGGCCGTGGTTTTTATAGCGGAAGGAAAAAACGCGTCTCGCTGGCAGACTCTGACTGTGAGGCCCAACTTTACAGTGTCTTGTATGTCGGTACGTATGGTGTTAGGCTGGCACTCTCTGGCAGTTTTGTACGTACATTCCCCTCAGGCTGCGTGGGCCACGTGTGCTCCACGCGCGTGTGCCAGCCCCTGGCGTAGCGGACGTGAGCCAGCAAGGCCAGCAGACGGCGGCAGGGCCAAGGGAAAGGCGAGAGAAGCTCGTCTCTTCTAGATCTCTCTCAGATTCTGTATCAGTTAAAAGCCAGAACATGGCTGCTCAGTCCACTACCTACCAGTCGCTTACCATGTACACACGCACACACACCAGTCTGCAGTAGTCTAAAATAAAGTACCTTGGCATTTCCTCAGCTCAGCTAATCGACTGTAGGAGGAGGGTGGCCATGTTCAGTTTAATTTAGACCATATGTTTTGCTATTAGGGAGGAGAAAGAATGGTTTTAAATTTGGTATAAAAGATGAGAGCATTTGTGTGCTCTACTGTGGGCACGGCGCCTCTTCTGTGGGTAGAGGTAAGCAGCTGGTAAGGGTTACATTTTGTTACCGTGGTCTGCAAAAAGGTTGTATAAAACAAAATTTATTTTTTGGGGGATTTAAACTGTATAATAGAATTTTTAAATGTAGAATTAAATGGAATTAAAACAAGATGTTTAGGATTCACTCAGACATTTGTTTCCTATGCATTGCAGGGCTGAAACCAGACCAAAGATTTACCACCACATTAGAAGCCCAGACCAAGACACACACACACACACATACACACACACACTGTCAGGCTGACAGTGAACTCTGGAATGTTTGCAGGGCATGCAGACATGTTCTGGTCTGAACAGAACTAGGGGTGGATCTGAACAACTAAGAGTCATCCATTAGAGAGGGGAGAAGAGAGAGATGGTTTAATGGAGCATCCAGCTCCACTACGGCTTCACTCAGACGCTGGTCTTTGGGGGAACAGTTAATGTCCGCTCCTGCTAGTACTCCTCTCATGCAGAGTGAGAGCGAGCGAGAGAGAGGGAGAGAAAGAGAAAGAAAGGGAGAGTGCGATCACGCCCCGGTGTTAATGGACGCCGTATCTCAGGGGCTCTGAGAGAGCGCTGTCTGGGTGTCTGTGCCCACGTCTCCCCCCGCAGGTGAGAGCAGCGCGTACAGACCCGGCAGGCACTGGAACCAGGCAGCCCCAGGCGTAGCCGCTCCAGGGGGGCAGGGTTACTGCGGCTCCAGATCCAGCTGAAATGTAGGACTTGAAATCGCACTATTACATCTTTTGGCTTTTGGATATAAGAGGAATGGTTTGGATTCCGTCGGAGCAGCTGGGAAGCTGTTGCGTTGTTGGCTCATGTTGAGGGCTGCGCCTTTGTGAGAACCTTATTTCCCTGCTTGGATCGACATGCAGACGACAGTTACCTCAAACCAAAACACTACCAAATAAATAAACCAGTGCAAATGCGCTGCAGGCAGCAGGCGGGTACTGGCAGAGCTGCCTGCTCCTCTCAGTAGTACTACATTGTTTAGCAAGTTCAGTGTCGATCCAGCGCCGATAAACGTGGTACATTCATTACCCATAGTGCATGCTGGACAAGAGACAGAACATGGCCACTGATATTGCTGGGTTCTCACCTCTAGTGAAGGCAAGTCACACATTCCTACAACGCACAACAAACATTCGGCCGTTTTCTCTCTGTCTTCCCCTCCCTCTTCACCTCCCCCATCTCCTTCCTTCTGTCTCCCTGCCTCTCAGAAACACACCCACGCTTGTGATGCCAGGGATGTGTGTCACAGGTTGATGACTGGTCCTGTGTGTGTGTGTGTGTGTGTGTGTGTGGGGGGGGGGGTGTCTGTAGGTGCAAAGCGAGAGAAAACAGCACTATTTTCACTAAATTCCACTGCATTCACGTGAACTCCTGTTCATCAAGCTTCTGTTTGTCTGGGCATGTGTGCGTGTGCTGGCAAACACACGCTTTCAGGCCTCTACTTAGAGAGCGGAGCCGCGGAGAGAAGACGAGAGCCCTGCTTCACCCCCCTCCAGGTGGGAGTGTGGGCTGCCTGGCCAGCCCAGCGCGTGATGGCCAGATCAGCCTTAGAGCTGCTGCCATTCTCTCAGAGATAGCGACACTGCAGACCCCGAGCCGTGCGCTTCATTTAGCCTGGAATTCTTCCGTAATGGGTTTAATCGTGACTAATTCGAGGGAGATCAGTAGTGAAGTTCTCTCTGCGTTTTCTCACGGATGGAGAGGTGTAATTAATTGCTGCACTTATTGGGCCATTGAAGTGAGGGAAGATGAACTAACTGCGATCACTCCCGGCGCAAACTTCCTCCGTTAGTTTCATAAAGGAAAGTGAGGGTGTCACACAGCCATCAAGCGCCGTTCTGCAGTCCCGTGCTGCAAGTAACACCTCATGTGTGTTTGATGGTGAATGTGTGTCTGGGGCTGATGTGAGTGAGCCGGTGGTCCTGTCTGGCCGCCAAGAAGAGGACAGGCTGCATCTTCACCGCTGCTGGGTGCCACGGCAACACGTCCCATCACAGGCCTGGCTGCGCATGCCTTGTTACGCTCTGGAATGAGAAATTGTTGCCAGCATCTGGAGGTGTGTGTGTGTGTGTGTGTGTGTGTGTGTGTGTGTGTGTGTGTGTGTGTGTGTGTGTGTGTGTGTGTGTGT
>JAOXYF010000022.1:6359493-6371794 GCA_028565775.1 Sternarchorhynchus goeldii
TCTCTCACTTACTCACTCCTCTTTGTCTCACTGCCCTCACTCGCTCTAGCTGTCTGTCTCTGTCTGTCTCTGTCTGTCTCTCTGTCTGTCTCTCTGTCTGTCTCTCTCTGTCTGTCTCTCTCTGTCTGTCTCTCTCTGTCTGTCTCTCTCTGTCTGTCTCTCTGTGTCTCTCTGTCTGTCTCTCTGTCTGTCTCTCTGTCTGTCTCTGTCTGTCTCTCTGTCTGTCTCTGTCTGTCTCTCTGCTCTTTCTGTCTCCTTCACTTCTTTTTTTAACATCTTTCACTTTATAAAGCTCATTATTGTTCTGCATGATTTCAGCATATTAACCCTCGTATGTCAGCTCGGAGGGGACTCTTCACTACCTTAAAGTGCACTCTGGTTCAAATGGCAAAATGATCTTTGTTCTTCAGGCTGCAGTAAGCACAGAAAATAATATCTGCTCAGGAATTCATTACCCCAGTTACACACTGATAGAATCATGTGTTTGACAGTGTTGTGCCCTCTGCAGATGGCTTACTCCAAACAGAACCAACTTTAAGTTTTCCCACTTCTCTCTCTTTCTCTCTCTCTCTCTCTCTCTCTCTCTCTCTCTCTCTCTCTCTCTCTCTCTCTCTCTCTCCCTCTCCCTCCCCATCTCTCTGTCTTTCTCTGACAGCAGTGTGAGCGGGTGTGTTGTATTCTGTAATGTCTATAAGACTGTCCTCTTGTTTGGCTCCACTGCTTTAGTGCTGCTCCACAGATAAGGCTTACTACGCATGGGTGGAGGGGTGGAGGTACAGATGTGTGCACACATTAAGGAGTGTGCGCTCAGGTAGGGGTGTGTGCATGCAGGTGAAGGTGTGTGTGCACTGGTGTGAGTGTAGTAGTAGGATGTGTACCTGTGCATATGGGTGTTTACACATGTACAGTGGTGTGTACATGCAGCGTCAAGCTTCTCTCACACACTGTCACACTCCGCTCTCCCACACACATCGAACTCTCATGCAGACTCCGTCATATTCCCCATTAGTACCTCATTAAACCCACATACATGCATTATGCTCCTCCTCACACTTGCTGTTTGACTCACGCTATCAAACGTACACCAAGATGAATATTGTGTAAGGGAATGTATACAACTGTGGGAGGCACAAGCACATGACATTGTCTGTCAGTTTAATAGCATGTGTGAGACACTGATATTGTCACTTTGATGTGTGGAGTTTGATAGTGAATACATGGACGTTTGTGTGGAAAAGAATTTGATAACGATTGAAAAAGAGTTTGATGACTGAGAAGTTGATGTGTGAGAAGTTTGATGGAGTACGCATGAAAGTGTGGTAGTTTGATGAGTTGTGTTATAAGTGTGATGGCGTGTGAAAGGCTTTGATAATGGATGCAAAAGAGTTTGATCATTTATGTGAAAGGTTCGATGGTCATGCTTTCTGCTTGGCTTACAACCTTGACATTTAGAACATTTACTTCCTCCAAAATCTTTTCCTTTGAAGGAAAATGCAGGAGACTCACAACTGAACAAAGAAAGCCAGTTAATGAGGCGATCATCTTCTCGTCAGCTGGTTTAAAAGCAGCAGATTTGAGTGCTGCACCAGCCATGCTGTGCCAGCGGCGGACACTGCAGCCGCTGCCTGGCTGTTCAGCGTTGTGCGCGGACGGATTAACGATCGCGCTGGAACGAGCGGCTCGGGATACGGCTGCCACGGTAACGCGCACGGCCGAGTTTCTCGGGACATGCCTCAAAGCCAGAGAAGGTAGTGAGTTATTATAACCTAAACGTTGGTGTGTGAACATAAGCCATTTGGTGATTTATAAATAACCTCTTATGAACCTACTCATGAAAAGCTCTGAAGCCTTACAGAACACAATCTTAACCATTTTTACCAATAATGTAATGCATTATGGGAATAAATTACATTCTCAGATATATAATTTCTAATATCATATAACATTACAGGGAATTGGGAATTTTAACCTGAGAAGTCACTGAATATGTAACAGGCATAATATAACATCTCCACATACCCACAAGCTGTTACATCATTCTGTAACTGGATTAAGTTTTGGATAGTGTTAGGTTTGGAATTAAGACGTTAATGTTGTCATTCAGCAATACATCAATGTAATGCAGCTAAGATATCTAACTAACACACATAACAGTACATCTCCAGGACGTTTGCTTCGGTGTATTGTTGTTACGTTCATCAAAATACTGCTGTCAGCATCCCTGGGTCTGACAACAGCACACGCTTCCCTGCTCCCCCTTGCAGTATTGTTTTCCCAGGCAGCAGTACACATGCATTGTAATGTGTGCTATGCAAGCATAGAACCACTTTCTTTTGCTTGACTTGTGCTCACAAATTATGACCCTGACCTGTTCCCATTCACTCCGCCTGCGTCTCATCAAGGCCACGGACTAAAAGGACCCTGAATCCTCACAAGCATGGCTGATTCACTTCTGATTCACCTTGACTTAAAACCTTGTATTCCTAATCTTTTGAATTGCCAGCATGTTTAACAATGTTTATGCGTTTCCCGTTACTGTTTCTTGTTTTGACTGATTCTTGTTTTGACTGTATTGCTCTAATTGCTGGTATTTTGACCATGCGCTGTTTTTCCCGTGTCTGTGTTGCTCTCTTCGCTGGAGTCTTCGCTGTGCTGCTCGGTGGAATAAACTTGTTTTATTACATTTTGGACCAAGTGCACACATTTCTGGCTGTTCTTACGTTATTGGGAAATGATTACAATATCGGGCCGAGCCTGTTTGAGCAGTACTGTTGTGTTTAGGTTGGACACTTTAATAACCCCTAAAACGAGGGCATGACACAACAATTCATGCAAAATTCAAACCATAACATATCCCGCTAGCTATCTGAGCTGACCAGTTTGATCGAGAAATATATCATCAAAATTGATATTCTGCTGACCAAACTTGGCACCTGCTTGCGTTGTCTGGCATGGTTTACAGAAGGCATGAAATTAATCTTTCCTACTTTTTAAAAGAACGGATATGCTGACTACTGAGAATATGTACATTTACATTTATGGCATTTAGCAGACACTCCTATCCAGAATGACTTACAAAACTGCTTTGGTTGTGTAAGAATTCATAGCTACCACAAATAGGTTGGTGTCCCAAAATGCCCTTAACAAGGACACAGAACCAAGTGTCTGAAGCTCTGAAACCTGGAATGAGAGCTACAGTCCAGCGCTGGAGAATACATCACAGTGTGAAATGTAATGAGAAGAAAGCTGCACGATCTGCAGGTTTGTGACGTGATCTGACAACGGCAGGCGGTCAGCCACAGTCGCACCAAGGTTTCTTGTAACGTCCGATGGAGTGAACAATGAATTCTCAGAAGAGACGGCAGGGTCCCGCTGAGGGCCTCTCGCTCCAGGGACGTGCAGCAGCTCTGTCCTGCTGGGGTTCGAGACGGTGGTGGTGGTGGTGGTGGTGGTGGTGAGCCACCATCCATGACTAGACACTGGCCGGAGATGCAGCTATGAACCTGCGTGTCAGAAGATGGACAGGATCAGTGAGGCATCATTAACACAGTAATGGCAGGAGAATCCTTGGGATGAAATTATATCACCAGTCTATGGGGACTGAAGGGCTTTCTGTTGTTGTTGTTGTTTTCAAACTTATCCTAACTGACTAGGGTGTATGGGTGGATGGGTGGGTGGGTGTGTGTGGACGGGTGAGTGGGTGTGTGTCTGTCTGTGTGTGTGTGTTTGTGTGTAAGGGTGTCTGAGCATATAGGTGCGTGAGTCTATGGGTGTGTGCACGCATGGGTGTATACTTGTGTGTGTGTGTGTGTTTGTTCGAGCAGGTAGTGTGTGTGTGTGTGTGTGTGTGTGTGTGTGTGTACGGGTGAGTGGGTGTGGGTGTGTGTGTGTGAGGCAGCTGGATGTGCTCACGTTTATTTATATATATATATATATATATATATATATTGGAGCTCTTGAGGTCTGGCTTTAACTGTGACAGAGTGACTGATCTTGTAGAGTAAAGCTTTACTGGCCCTGACAAATATACAGGCATGCTGCTTCCTTTGTACACACACACACACAGTGCCTGCAGAAATCCACATGATTACCTGATATCCTAACACAGATACTCACTTTAGTATGTATTCTAATGTTGATTTATGATAGGGTTAGGTTTAGTTCAGAACTTCAACCTTTTTTCGTTAAAAACCTGTCACATAACTCAAACTGTGCTTAGGAGTTCAAATAAACACAACCAAATTTGAACAGAAAGCTCAATGTACAAGTTGTATTAGAACATATTAGGAGTTATACAAGGTTTAAGGGAGCAGTAGGACGTTATAGAAACACAGAATGCCTTGTGAAGTCATGGAGGCTGTGCTGTAAGCTCTGCAGAGCAGATGTGGTTTTGTATGTACTAATTATGAAAGATGTCTTTTCTTTACCTGGGCACAGCTGAGTGTTCTTTTTTTGCTGCCTCTAGGGAGAGCTTCTGTCTGGGTTTTCAGGTTTGAATTAAGCATCAGGGATGTGTCCTCTCTAAAGGGAGTCATTGCTCTGGGGTGTATGCCAGTGCTCTGGGCTGGCTGTGTTTGGGTATGCTCCATACAGCACACCTTGTGGCACGGGCGGGAAAGCCAAGTTCAACCACTCCGGAAAGTTCCAGCCAGAGGGAATCCTCTGATCCTCTGATGTATAACCTAAAGTGATTTTTTTTGGCCTCTGGAAGGTTGCCGCTCGCTGAGGTGATGTAGGATTTGTTTAGGACGCCAAACAAGTGTCCTCGGGTCTGCGGCAGCAACATATCCCAAGCCCCCCTCCCATAGCCTCACCTCAAAGCCCCTCCCACAGCCTCACCTCAAAGCCCCTCCCACAGCCTCACCTCAAAGCCCCTCCCCCACCTGCTCCTCAAAGCAGATTGCTGCATTTCTCTTGATTAAATCTCCTGTTCATTTTCTTGTCTGACTGAACTGCCATTAGTGCCAAGGGCCCTCGTATTCTCCAATACCAGTTAATAGAATTTTTACCTGCTAATCCAATTCTTTGTTTAAGTGGTGTAAAAGATGAATAACGGCCGCGCGTTAATGAAGGTGTGTGTAAGGGTGGGGGCGTGTTGTTAATCGGAGATGGAGGTGCGACAGTGTATCTCACTTTCTTCTCGTTGTGGTGTTTCTGGCAGAGGTGTTGCGCAGAGCCCAGGCCGCGGCGTCATGCGTGTGTGTGCTCGAGAAGGTGTGTGTGTTCCTCACACCGTCCCTGGATGTCTTTGAGGGAGAGCTGCTGCAGAGACTCAACAGCGATCGGCACAACACGGTAACACACCCCTCCCTTCTCTCCTGTTCTCTGTTCTCCTACTCACTTCTGAGTGTAATGTATGTGTGTGTGTCTTTGTGTGTGTGTGTGTGTGTGTGTGTGTGCACATTAAACTTTAACATAATAGCCTTCATGATTTCATGATTATGAGCATGACTTAATCACCACCCGCTCATTACTAAATATTTCATTATTAATAAAATATGTAATGTGGTCTAAGTCCCCCAT
The DNA here is from genome assembly GCA_028565775.1 of Sternarchorhynchus goeldii. Classification (NCBI taxonomy): domain Eukaryota; kingdom Metazoa; phylum Chordata; class Actinopteri; order Gymnotiformes; family Apteronotidae; genus Sternarchorhynchus; species Sternarchorhynchus goeldii. The sequence continues at coordinate 6,365,017 of JAOXYF010000022.1, forward strand.
GTCATCATTCCCCACTCTCTTTCTCGTAAGTGTGCGTGTGCGTGTGCGTGTGCGTGTGTGTGCGCGCACATGCTCTCTCTCTGTTCCGAGCTTTCTTGCTCTGTGTTATTTCTGTTATTAATGCCCCCACGTGGGCCTCCGACCATGTGTTTTAGTGTGGAGCCAGTGCAGCATAACCATCCCTCCCCCTGCACTAGCGCAGGAGCAGCACCATAAAGAATAATTACAGAGCTTGCACTCTACAGAGCTGCCGTTTAGGCCCCTCAACGGCCGCGCCTGGTAACCATGTTGGACAGATGCGCTCATGCATTCACAATTATTTACACGCTGAGGACGACAGAGAAGAGAGAGTGTACAAAGGAGGACGGAACTATAAGGATGGATGACTGTGAGAACTGATATCACTATTAGGACAATTGGGCTTGTCTGTGTGTGTGTGTGTGTGTCTGTGTGTGTCTGTGTCTGTCTGTGTGTGTCTGTCTGTGTGTGTCTGTGTGTGTGTGTCTGTGTGTGTGTGTGTGAGTTTACCATCGCTCAGCCACTGTGTGTGTTTTTTAAATCATGCATTAGATGAAATGAAATCATGTACACTCTCTCTCTTGCACACACACACACCAGCATGTTTGTTGCTGTCATGTAATGTGTGTGTGTGTTGGGGGGGCCTGTGAAACCCTGTGCAGGCCAGAAAATGAGTCGTCTCAAAGCGAGCCCACAGCTGCTTGGCGTGGAGGCTGGCCGGGGGCGCGGCCTTAGGCGTGCCACAGTGCACTGAGGGCGAGGTCACGCCCCCCCCACCCCCACCGCACACGAGCGCCGACAGAACGGTGTGAAAGCTGTGAGCGCCGCCCCGCTCCCAGCACATCTCTAATGTATGAGAGAAAACGATCTGCCACTGCTAGCATCTGCTTTCCTTTAGCACACAGCAGTGCTTTCCACTTCCCGCCAGAGGTTATTTTAAGTCTGGTTTGCGGACGTCTCAAGCCCGCGCCGTGGCGTTCTGATAGAATGCCCGCATTATTGATGCCTTTCACCTCCGATTCTGTATGATCAGTTTTTATTCGTTTATTTATTTTGTAGCAAGTAATGAGACTCCGGTTTGCAGCACCAACCCTGATCGTGGGTGACTGTAGAGAATTAATTTGGGATTTTGCTGGAGCCAGCTGGATGTTTCTAGCCTTTAAGCAATCAATATTCTATTACCTCCTGCATCTCCGTCAGAGTTTCCACCACCCTATTCATCACCATGTGTTATTTAACAAAGATCTGGAGATGACGGAACGGGGTTGTGTTACCAGACAGCCTTTACGTTCGATTTCCACCCAAATCAGAAAAAACGGCCCTGTTTAAGGGCCAAATCCCTTTAACTTGGCGCTCCAGGGCTATGCAAAAATGTCCTGGATCGGTTTTTGTGGGGTAATATATTTTATTTATTTGTCTCGGATTGTAAGATGGCTTTCTGCTTTATGTGCTGTGATGTGGTGTCATCCCGTTATGTTGAAGTGAGCTTATCTCTTAGGAAAAGCTTCAGTGGTTTTCTTTACATAGTAACGGAAATCATTTCAGACCCATATAGTCTTGCATTGAGCCCGGTGTGTGAGCCGGCGCCCTACAGGTGACTGGCCTCTCCATGTGCTCACGCTGAGGGAGATTGAGGGAGACGTGGAGAGTCTGCGAGACGGAGGGGAGGAGAGGCTGATCATCAATCTTTGCGGGAGCTTGTCGTTTGCTCGCGACCTGACGTCACCCCTCCGTCGCCACTGTTTTGAGGTGATAATTCAGGTGGGATTGCGGTTGACGGGAGTCTCTAATTGGCCTTCGCGTGGGAGGGTGACCTTTCCAAGTTGTGACTCCACATGCATTGTCTTTTCTTCCTGGTGCGGAATCTTCTCAGCGCCCTGTGAGAACACAACTCTCGTTTTGTTTGGTTTTGGTTTTTAATATATTTTTATGTTGCTGGTGCTGGAAAAACAATAAAATATTCCTCCTGTCTATAGTATCTGTATCTGTGTCTCTCACACACACTGTCTTGCTCTCCATCTTTATACACACACACACACACACACACACACACATACACACACACACACACAGGCAGATGGTGTGAGTTCGTTGTTGTTGAGCAAGTCTGAAGATTTGAAGATTGTTGTTGAGCAAGCATGAGAGAAAAGCGTGTAATTATATCCTTCATTCCATCAAGCAGAGCAGATCCAGGTTGTGTGAATCAGTCATGACTTCACAGACACCATCAGTCACAGTCAGTCATGCTTCACACAGACCATCTTGTGTGATCTTTTCACTTTCGTGCCGTTGCAGTCAGCAGACTGATAATTCATTACTTGTCTCCCATTTGTGTTTGTCTTTATTAGTGAAACTGGTTTACCCCTGTGCACCAGGCACCACGGAAACGACAGAGTAACACTCTTGTTTTGAAGATTTTAATTCTAATTACAGTGCGTAGCCAATTAATACTCTCGTGTGAAGACAACTAGCATGTGCTTCAAAACGCAAACGTCTTTATCTGCTCCTTCCGTTTCTCTCTCTTTGTTTTCTTAAATCCTTTGATGTGTTTCACCTCGTTGGGAATATGTAAAAAGCATGAAGCGTTTTGTTATCCTCCTCCACTTTCCGGATGCTGTAGCAGTGATTCACCTAATCTTTAACACGTGGAGTTTGTGAAGTGTAGTCAGGCCTCGTTAGTCCATTGTGCAGCTGTGTTGTGCTGTGTTGTGCTGTGTTGAGCTGCGCTGAGCTGCGTTGTGCTGAGCTGTGCTGAGCTGTGCTGAGCTGTGCTGAGCTGTGCAGGTCCACACATGTGCCTTTTGAATACTGCTGTTTGCAAGATGACTCATTTGGGGAAGCCAGCTATGAGCTTCATGAATTTGTGGACATGCCAGCTTGATAATGTAGTGTGTGTGTGTGTAGGTGAGGTGTGTGTGAAGTTTGCATCTGTGAATGTGTGTATGTGTTGGGGGTGGAGAATGTGGATAACAAGCTAATGATGCTACTGCTACACATCCTGCACAACTCACTGCAGTATGAGTGAATGATCACAGTGCCCCCACACACACAGAATAATTATCACAGACTTAAAAAGAAAGGAAAATGGTGGAAAACAACACTGTAGTAGTTTCCAGTTTGCACTCTAAGGGAAGATAGATGGCACTTCTCTAATCTTGTTTCTTGTCAACTAAGAACCTGACATTCTTATCATTTACAACAAATTCTCACTCAGACACCCATCACAGAAGCATTTCACACGGAGACAAGTCACTGCCAAAATAAGTTATACCCCCCCCAGACTCTCCTACATCTGCACTGTAGAGTCATACAAAATCTCGGATTCAAATTCCATGCGCGTAGAGGAGAACGATCACAACACTCATTCCTCCTTTAAGAGCTTTGGACAGAACCTCTGGACAGAAATACTGAAATGATGCACTGCAGAGTGCCCTACACCCTAACCCCTAACCGTCTCCACCCTCAGTTCTAATGCCAGAAAACGTTTGCCCTCCATTACTGCCTTGTTTATTTGTCAAACACAAACGCTGCCTTTGCTCTTGAGCAATAATGTACCTGACTTGGAAACTATGCCAAAGAACATACATGACATTACCCATATGCAACACATTATCTGTTTGAAACATACATGACATTATCCATATGTAACATACATGACATTATCCGTCTGTAACATGCATGACATTACCCATGTGTAACATGCATGTCATTACCTGTATGCAACATACATGACATTACCCATATGCAACACATTCTGTATGATCTGTATGAGGATTTGAGCTTCCGAAAGAAATGATACTTACATACTGATTTACATATTGATTTAGGCACTGGTCTGAATACTGTTCTAGGTCATGGTGTTCATACTGATCTAGGTAGATACAAATGTTGTGTAGATAGTGTGTCAGTAACGATGGTTTAATGCGTGAGCTGAAGAGTAGCTGTTTTCTGTACAGTGGACACCATCGTGCTGCTACAGTAGGAACCCAGTATGTCTTTATTCATGCCACTGGCTGTATTCTCATCACAGGGATTGGGGTTATATGGTGTACTACTGCCCTGAGTCTCCAATTAGGAGCAAGCTAATGTTGGCAGGGTTGTGTTTCCTTTGTACTCATGATAGGCGTTTCAAAGCTCGTCTTTGTGTGCGGCATTGAGACCGCCCCAGGCAGCCATGCGGCTGAGCTGCTTCTCTCCCTCACGTAACTCCACTCAGGTTTTCTAACCTGCAACCCAGAACAGATGAAATATGTAGCTGGGAAACCGAGGACTCGAATTGCAGGTAATTGATATCAGAGAGAGAGAAGCGGATGGCTTCGACTCTCCAGGAGACTACTGGCATAAACAACTTTTTTATCCGCACACTTGACCTGTGGAGTCTTCTCTCCTCAAGTCATTGTGAGTTCATTACATATTGATTCTAATCAGTTACTAATTGCTTTATGATTTGCCCACTATTCAGACCGATTTTACTGCATTCAATCATTATTAAATTCAAATAACTTTAGTCTTTAAATTTCATCTGAGGCATTAAGAATCCACTCCCCATTGTGGGCCATAATATTGATTTAACCAGGAATGAAGTGAGTGCTTTTTGAACATTGATTTACTTTTTATTCAATTAATTTCTTTTAATTTTGCTACCAGGTAACGAATGTCAGCAGTTCTAGCCGACCTCGTTATGGTTTTTAAAGACCCAAAGTCTTGCTGGCCCAAGAACTTTTTGGCATGGCAGTCATGGAAACAGCCCAAGGCTTTCTTTACCTCCTGCCTCCTGGTTCCTGAATACTGGACAGCTCGGCCTCAGCACAGCGGTAATGTAATTGCTTATTGATCAGATAACTTTGACTTGGAGCGCCGTGCGACACGGCCCGTTAGTGTCCCGGTGCGTCCTTCCAGGTCGGAGCCACGGTGCTGCGCCAGGGAGGTTCTAGCGTCTCCGCGTGGAAGAGCAGGTGGTGTGGGCTGGAATTCACCTCCTGCTTATGAAGAGCATGGCTGGCAGAGGCCACCTCCCACTGCTTTTGACCACCTCAACCCAAAATCAGAGAATCCATTAAGGCTACAGCAAAGCCTTTGTGTGAGGCTGCACATTTCCTGCTTGGACTATTCAGTTCTGCAGTGAATTACAGAAAAAAATAATAATTTTAAAGAATTGTAGCCTGTCTCATTGGTTCTTGAAGACGCCTAATGACTGCTCTTACCATCTTCTACTACTGTCTGCATAATAACTTTTCTCCTTCTTTGTTCTGCCCTGTTCAAGCCACGCTGGGCCTTTGTACAATCCATTTGCTTCAGTTTTTCCATTGCATTTTTCCATGTCTTGCATCCATTCCTATTGTGCATGGGGCTCCCTTTAATGGAGGGACCAGAAACCTTGTTAGTCTTATTAGTGACTGAAAACAAAGTGCTGAGAGTGACTGCATTATGTCCGTCGCTTCATCACCCGTTACGTTTTTCCTTTACTGTCTTCACACCATCTTTGACTGCGCTCATCGTTGCTTGCAGGGGGATGTGTGCCCAAGGAAAGGGCAGATCGTAATGCCGTGAAGGCTCTGGAGAGCCGCCAGAGTCCCGTCCCTCGGAAAATGCCACAGAAGCTTTTGCTGGGATGACAGAATCTCTCCTTAAGAGAGCCTGCATCCCGTTTAAGCCGTGCTGTCAAACCATTTTGGATTGGTACAAATTTGTCACTTGGGATAAGAGCATATACTGCCCTTGCAAATTAAGGTCTATTTAAATAAAGCACATACAGAAAAAGCCAAAAAAAACAAAAGTCCCAGGAGCAAGAAGGGCAGCGGGCAGGGCAGGGTGGAGCAGGCTGGGCAGGGTGGAGCAGGCTGGGCAGGGTGGAGCAGGCTGAGCAGGGTGGAGCGGTTATGGGTGGGCGGACAGACAGTGGAGGCGCTGGAGTATTTCACCACTCCACCTCCATCACTGTTTGCACTCCATAACCCAGCTATTTTCTGTTCCATTTGAGCTGCTCATTCAGGTATTTTTTTTTCCCTCCCATTATCTGATGTCCATCTTAGCCGTGGCAGAAGCTGCAGGCGATGGAGGGCCAGTTGGATAACCTCAGCTGCACCTGCTGGGATAAATGGGGTGTGACCTCTGCAACTAAGACACAGATGAGACCCCTAACCCTGCAGGGACAGGACAGGTGTCATCAGTGTCGGATCTGCATGATCCCGCGTTAAAGACCTTTCTCTCTCTGTCTGTGTGTCTGTCTCTCTTGTTTTTCTTCTCTCTCTCTCTCCATCCTCTGTAGTTATGGTAATAGGATATAATTTAACTGAAGGCCATTTCTTTGTTCCCTCTAAGCTCCTTAGCTTTAAAATATTCATATTTCGGGGACAGAAAAAAAAATCATGATTGAGAGAGAAATTGTGAGAGAGGGAAAGGGAGTAAGAGAGAGAGAGAGGAGCTCTAGCAGTTGTGCTGCCTCAGACTACAGACGTACCCTTCTTCATGGTTTTACCTCTGTCCTGCCTCTCGTCTTATAACCATAATGTCTGTCTGGCCCAGGTTGTGTTGGTGGAAGTGGGGAGAGGTGCTGGTTTCAGAGCCTGAGCTTAGAGCAGCTACAGGTGCCCTGGTGCCCGGTGCTGCCATCCCCCCGATCACAAGGCTGCACCACTCTGAACACGTCGCTGTCGAACCCCGCTGTGCCAGAACTTTCTTTTCCCATAATACCAGAGTCTAAATCGAGGGGTTATCTTTCATGTTTTAATCAGTTCATGCGTGGCATGCAGCTTACGTC
>JAOXYF010000022.1:6378725-6395384 GCA_028565775.1 Sternarchorhynchus goeldii
TGTGTGTGTGTGTGTGTGTGTGTGTGTGTGTGTGTGTGTGTGTGTGTGTGTGTGTGTGTGCGTGTGTGTGCGTGTGCGTGCGTGTGTGTGCGTGTGTGTGCGTGCGCGTGTGCGTGGGCGTGTGTGTGGGCGTGGGCGTGTGCGTGTGTGTGCGTGCGCGTGTGTGTGGGCGTGTGCAAGTGAGTGAATATTCAGCTGTAAATTGTAGCCTGTGTGTGGGCTGTAATTATACTGGAGGTGGGAGAGACGAGCTGCCTTCCTCTATGTTGAAGCTTCAGCCACATCTTGCTCACCTTCTACAGGAAATTTTAGACCCTCACCTGCATCTGGAAGCACATTAACATTAGCAGCCCCTGTCTTCGCAAATAATGATATGCTGGCAATAAACTACATTCTGTTGTACAATAAGGAACAAAATGACATTTTTCCCATACATCACCAAATCAGACCAGTGTGGCCAGTGGCAGACAGCCTCACACCATCTCCCTCAGGAGGCCCCCACTGCGTGCGTGTGCGTGCGCGCGCGTGTGTGTGTGTGTGTGTGCCTCTGGCATTGTTTCTAACCAGAACAGAGCGGTTGTAGAAAATGGAACGCCAGCCATGTAGGTTCCTGTGATGTTCCCGGGAGCACGCTCCATGCCTGGCTCCATTAGCTCGTAATGAGTTTGCTCCTGTCAGCAACATTTAATTTGTTAAAGCTGTATTTAGTGTACATGCCTGAGCAGGAAAGATTAGGAAAGTAATGTCTTTTTAACTGCAGCTAAAAAAAATGACCTTTTAAATCGTTTTTGCGACATTTAGTGGATTGATTTAGACTCAACGTTGTTGAGATGCTATTGTGCGAGTCTTCTGTTACTGATGGTTAAACATGGCATCACTGAATAAATACATTTATGTAAAAAAAAATTCATTAAATGTATTATCAATTTATTAAAACATGGAATATATTTCTTTCAACATTTATTTAACTTTCATATTTAATGATATATTTCACTGTTTATTTTAGGCTTTCTTCACCTTTTACCCTAGGAAAATTTGCACCATACTGAGCCCCCTGTAGAAGATTATTACTGCAGTGGACTTCAGCGCCGTGGTATTAGAACCACTGGCAGTGGTCATACAACAGAACATCATGGTTCATTTGCATTTGTTGGGTTTTCGCACGTTGCTGACAGAGGAAAACGAAGGAGAAGCAAAACACATTAGCGGAACGTTATTCCGCGGATGTCTGAGCTAAATCCCGCTTGGAAGGCGACCGTTGAGCGCGTGCGGTGTGACCCCTTACTGCTTACTTGCAACCCCACAAGGGCTCTGCCACTACATTATCATGTGCAAGTAGGACAGGGACACTGAAGCTTGTTAAAAAAAAAATAAATAAAAAATATCAAACACAAAGGCCATGTGCTACAGCAGCAGTGCTGAACATGACCACCCAGTACAAACATGTTCTGATTTTTTATCATAGGTTTTATCTCACAGAAATCACAGAAGACTTATAGTACCTAATAGTACTGCCAGGCCTCTCAAGGACTTGAATATTTAGATACAAGTAAGCTGTACTTTCTGAACTGAACTCATCACAGCAACATATTCAAGACTTGGAGGAGTAAGAATATTGGATATGTATCGGGCCTTCACTTCATAGGTCGTTTCACTATTGGTCATGTTAATTACACTCTTGTTTCTCATATTAGTAACTTAAGACTCTTTTCTGACCAGCAACAGATGCATGCAGTTTGCTCCTGGTTGCAGCTCTAGCGAGTGCTGGTTACTGATGCCAACCTCTCCCCTGTAGCCCCGCCCCCGGCCCCGCCCTGACGCTGCGCGGCAGTGTGGAACTGAGGATGGCGAGGCACCCGGCCTTCAGCGTGGTCTTCCAGCTGGAGTATGTCTTCTCCGTCCCCCTGGCTGCCGAGAGCAAGGTAAGAGCCCAACGCAGGCAGGTGTGAAGACGCTGGGCGTGTGGTCCTGGTGTCCTGCTGATAGACGGGGGGAGACCAGAGCCCAGAAATGTGTGTGTCCAGTGTGTGTGAAAGAGCTTGAGGGATGCTAGAAGGAAGTGTGTATGTGGATAGGTGTGTTTCCCTGCCCAGTGTGTTAAAGGGGGACTGGTATGGTGGGTTTATCAGTTCAGAATTTGCTACACCGCATCTACACAGGAAGTGCGACGTTTGCACGACCTTCCTTGCGTCCGCGTGTCGTCTGCTCTCGTCTGCATGGAAGACATGTTGGAACTAATATCCAAATTCACATGTTGAGCAGAAAGGTGAGGGGAGAGAAGGAACAGGCAAGATCTTGGTCCTGGCAGGCCACCAAATGAGCGTGATGCCTTTCTGGTACCGAAATGGCAGTAAAGACCCCTGAGGGAGAAGTGCTTACTGCAGCACAAACACCACACACACACACACACACACACACACACACACTCGTACACCCCACACACACACACACGCTCACACACCCACTCACACACACGCTCACACACACACGCGCTCATACACCACACACACACGCGCTCATACACCACACACACACGCGCTCATACACCACACACACACACACGCACACACACACACACACACGCGCTCATACACTGGAGGAGGTCTAAAATATATCTCTTTCTACTCTTTATATACTCTTATTCTTTCTCTTTCTGTCTGTCTCTGTCTCCCCAGAGTATAAATGTGTCTCTCCCAGAGGAAATTAATCAGCCATCCTTGGCCCGATACCTTCAGTAAATAAACATGTAAGGCAGGGTGGGGGGGGGTCCAGAGGTGCAGGGCAGTGAGATGGCTGTTGGACCGCTGGCTGCGGTCGACTATAATCCCAGCAGACCTTCAGGAATCACGCGCTACTCTTCTTGGCTCCAGCTTGGAGGCTTTCTAGATTAGCCCTTCCATAATGAAAGCATACCAATGCAACGCTGTGCATCAGTGGCTCTTTCTCGAGCACTCAACACTAAACCTAACAGCACACACACACACACACACACACACACAACCTTTTGTACCTGAATCACACACATACCAACTATAGCATCGTGTAAGGCACCTACCATGACAACCGTACACAGCTGCAACAAGATGACGGCAAACACACACACATGTATAATGCACCTTTGGTGGCCTGAAACCCATCATGTCTGGGTTCCTTTATCATTCTGCTTCCACGGCAGCGCTTACATCTTCCACGAAGGCCAACAGGGTCTCCAGTCAAAGGGAAGGAACCCAAGCTGAAGTGGAGGCTGGGAGTTGAGAAGTAGCTTCTATACCATTTAACTGCTGGTCTTGCACCATTCTGCACTCAGAGGTACAGAATAATTAAAAAGGGTGTGTGTGTGTGTACGTGTGTGTGTGTACGTGTGTGTGTGTACGTGTGTGTGTGTACGTGTGTGTGTGCACATGTGTGTGTGCACATGTGTGTGTGTGTGTAAATGTTTTATGAGGTGAGAGATGGAAGGTGGGGCGAGAGGGGAGGACTAATTGTGTGGGCGGTTGTATATTTAACGTGTGTTGAAGGCTGCTGTGGCAGGCTCTCATCACAGCGCTCACTAATCTCGCTGGTAGAAAAAGCTCAAGCCTGTGGGAGGCCAGAGTCTCGCCTACCTGACGCTTCCTTCCTGCTCTGTTAAAATGCAGCTCTCTGATTGGTATTTGGGGCCAAGCAATTGAGAAGTTATTACTGGAAGATTTAAACCTGTGCTGGCAGTAATTACATCAGCATTTTGTATCTCATTTTTAGGAAATAACATATGAATCTCATTTGTAGGTTCACTAATATTAAACGCTGTGATAGTTGCGTTGACTAACGAGGTACAGAATGAGGTATTATTCTGGGTAGACTCTTCTTTAGAATGATGCATGTTGTTATCATCTGGGAGCACACTAAAAGTTTACAACCTCCATGCAGTTTGTATTAGTAAAGACGTTCTGACTGCAAGACTGCAAGATGAATTGTTTTGGGTGTCGGATCGGGCTCCAGCCCAGCAGTGAAACTGACACCTACAAAAACCCCAGCAACACCAATGTGACGGATTAACTTGATAAACACCCACAGCCATGCCAATGCCATGCATGTGCTAATGCTATGTTGGGAAGGGTTCGCTAGCCAAATAACATGCAGCCAACTGTGGTGAGCAACGAACCAGTGTTGAAGTTTAGAGCTGCTCACTTATAAAAGGTACTTTTAACATAGGTGAACCAAATTCACTTCCCACTAAACTAACGGTGAAGTGACTGGTTAATGTTTATCCCTTTAGATATTCTTCAGTGTTGTAGCTATAGAAAATAAGACTGGATATGGTGTAGTACGGCTCCTGTGTTTGAGCTGGATGAGCGCTCCGGCTCTGCCTGCTGAACTGACTGAACGCTGTCCACACTTGAACATCTGCCAAAGAGCCGGTGTCACACGGACTACAGCTGGGGCATCTTGTCAGGTCTTTTGCCTGTGTATAGCAGCCCAGTCCTACTGGTTACAGTCAGAGTGGGCACTACTCACTTCCTACAGCTACCACTAATGAGCCACTCGTTTAATGTGTGGCAGCGATGATCTCACAGGTTGAAAGAACACTGTATCGTTTATCAAACACAGTGCATGCAGTTTTGAGACCATTTCAAATGTTCTATTTCAGACATAACGTTATCTCGTAAAATGGTTTCAACCCATTATTATATCAATCTACACACAATACTACACAATGGCAAAGCAACATTTTTTTATCTTGTAAATAATCTTTAAAAAAACAGACTGCAATATCACATTTACCTTGGTACTTAGAGTCTTTGTCATGACATTCAAGGTTGAGCTCTCGTGGTTCCTACATCTACCTTCAAACTTCATTGGAGTCCAAATGTGCCAAACTGGATTGATTGGGCATAAAAACACCCACCTGTGCCTCCCACACCCACAGAGTGATAAACAACCCATGAGTTCAGTAGTACTGTCCATACACCTGCAGGACGGGATCACGTCAAGGAGCAGATCTGAGGAAGGATGCAAGCATTGCAAGTGCTTTTGAGCGCAGTAGCCTCCCTCATCTGTCCTTCCTAGATCTGGCCACTCATCCAAACTAAGTAATTGGACATGAATGGCTTTGACCAGATAGGTAAACAAGAACCCAATGATCTGTGAATAGGGAATAAAGTTTCTTTGTGAAGATGGTAGACACTTACAGGACAGCAATCAGTGCACAACTCCACCAATCAGTCATTTAAGGTAGGATAGGGTTAGATGCACACCATTCCTCAGTAAAAGACCTGCTGGAGCCCACTGGGAGTTTGGCTCAGAGCCACCTGAACAGCTGTCAGACCATGAGAAGCAAGATCTTCCACTCTGATGAAATAAAGAATGAACTGTTTGGCCGCAATTCCCAGTGGCATGTATGAAGGAAACCAGGCACCGAGCATCACCTCACAATATCATCTCTGCAGCCAAACACAGCGGTGGCAGCATGATGCTGTGGGGGTGATTTTCCATGACAAGGACTGGGAGACTAGTCAGGATAGAGGGAAAGATGGATGCAGAAAAATACAGAGCAGTCTTTGGTGAAAACTCAGACATTTCAACAAGAGCACAACCCAAAAGCAAACTGCCGAGAAAACACAGGCCTGGACTCGGGGGTGGGAAACTTTGCGAAAGTCCTGGAGTGGGTCAGCCAACCTGAACCCAGTAGAGCATCTCTGGAGAAACCTGAACATGGCAGTGCACCAACGCTCCCCACCCAACCTGGCTGAGCTTGAATGATTCTGCCAGCAAGAATGAGAGAAACTTCCAACAGAAAGATGAGCCAAGCTTGCAGGACCATTCCCAAGAATACTTGAGGCTGTCATAGCTGCCAAATGTGCTTTAACCAAGTACTAAATGAAGACTTCCAAATACTTATGTAAAACAATATTTATTTATTTTCTCTGTATTGTCTTTAAGACATTTAATCTCCACAAAGCTGTTTATACTTTGTCACTGTGGAATATTATATATGCATTGATGAGAGAAAAAAAGATGTGTTTTAAACATGCCATTAAATATGAATTGTATATATTAATAATATATTTTGTAAAGTTGTCTACTGCGGGACATTATGCATTATACCATGCTCATGGACACGTTTCATCTCCCACAAATTGGGAGAAAAAAAAAAACAAAAACTACCACTACTTGCTAGGCACACAGGTAACGGTTCCTGATTTGAAAGACCTCGCTTAATAGAACACGATTATGCCTTTTAGTTCAGGCCTGTAATTATTCTGCCATCGAGGTGCCTGTCCTTAGAGAAACGGAACATCCGTGAGCTTTGTGCAGTGCTTGTCTCCTCGAGCTGGGGGTTATTCACCTCCTCTAGCAGCTGCTGGGTCCGAACTGCCTGGAATCTGTGGCAGTTCTTATGAGCACAAGGACGGGTTTTGTCATTCGATATAGCTGCTAATTAAACACCTTTGTAATGGTTTTACTTACTTTGCAGTATTGGACCTCTCCAGAAACTTGCATATCCTCTATTATTTTTTACCGCAGAACTTTCTAGAAGCAGGAGGATTTTTCCACGGGGTTGAGCATCATCTTTAACTACTGTCTCTACAGGTGTATTTCACTCTCTGCAGGGAGGCTTTTCTTTCCCCTTCATCTCCTCCTAATGAGTCCTAATAAAGCAAATAAATGCATTTCCTACCTGCCTTAGATGAAACTGTGGCTGTTTGTAGAACAGACATTCAGTCTGCCACTGGGTGGAGCTGTGTAGTTCAGAAGCAAAGCAGCATGCCTGGGTAGAGCAACATGCTTAGATGCGTCTCTCTCTCTCTCTCTCTCTCTCTCTCTCTCTCTCTCTCTCTCTCTCTCTCTCTCTACCCCACCCTCTTTCACCTCACAATGATGCCCAAGCTACTGTTTACTGTGTTTTACCACCATGCAATTATTCCTCTAATATATTTTGAGAAATATGCTGGATGACTATAGCAAAGCTGATGACTAATTAGCAAATCACTTGCTTGTGACTCTACACCTTTGTGAGCGTGTTCCCAACTGCCCCTAAACAAAAGGCTTCCGCGTAAAGCCCAGGCGCTCTGTAGTGTAGCCGCTCTTTAGCCTAGCTACACTTCTTCCCAGTCGCTCTTAAGCCTAGCTACACTTCTTCCCAGTCGCTCTTTAGCGTAGCCGCTCTTTAGCCTAGCTACACTTCTTCCCAGTCGCTCTTTAGCGTAGCCGCTCTTTAGCCTAGCTACACTTCTTCCCAGTCGCTCTTTAGCGTAGCCGCTCTATAGCCTAGCTTCACTTCTTCCCAGTCGCTTTTTAGCGTAGCCGCTCTTTTTTTCCTGTTCATCAGCGGCAGACTTCAAATACGCAGAGGCCCAAGACGTACTGGAATGTCTTTTGAAGAGTTCATCAGCTATAGAGGCTGTGTTTTCTGGGGCCACTTAATACTACAGTTTTCTCTCTCTCTCTCTCTCTCTCTCTCTCTCTCTCTCCACTTTGTTACATCATGTGTTTTCCATTTTTATATCTCCACTACCTAAGATTGTAGTTGAATTGCATATTGCACTGCTTTAGCAGTACAGGGGACAGAAATAGACATACTGTCAGGGACAGGCACAGAGACGGACGCGTCTGAAGCCATGGTTCGGCTGCTTCCTTCTGCACACTGAAACATGTACGGCTCAACAGAAAAGCTATGGGGTCAGTCCTGTTACAGCACCAGCCTGTCATACTCCGTAATCTTCAGCACCAGTTCAGCCCTCCCTGGCACCGTGAGCGGCTGCTGGGCCTCACTCCGTCACGCTCAGTGACTGACGCTTATAACCACACCACTGGGACCGAGGGCCAGGCAAAACCCACTCCAGGGGCCTGGGGGAGTACATTAATAAACAACAGCTGTTGACAAATATAGTGTCGTTAAATTGGCAGAAGTTATGTCAAGTAAGAAATATACATTTGTTCTCCCACCTTCTGTTACCGTAGCTCTTCCTATGGACATGTGTAATTGCAGTGTGTAGGTTTGATTTCCAGTGTGCTGTTGTAGCCCTGGACCTGCCACTGTGCTTGGTGAGAACACCTGCCACACGCCTGCCTCTCCCCAGCTGTCCTCACAGGGATCAGCGCACTGTAATCTACTGCCCGATATGGGCGAATGAATTGGATGAATTTAGTCGCAGGCTTTCCGAGAAACCTCACGTTTGCACTAAACGCCTTTTCCCTTCGCTGGATTGTTCACAGTGTACACTCTGCTGTCCTCTTCTCCTCTCTCTCTCTCTCTCTCTCTCTTCCTCTCTCCTCTTCTCTCTCTGCCCTGTCTCCTGGCCCTACAACTTTCTCTCTCTTCCTCTTTCTTTACACCCCCCCCCCCTTTTTTTCCCCTCTTTCGCTCTCTCACTCTCCTAGCCACGTCTCACCGAGACTGACGGCCGATCCTCTGGCGCAGATAGCTCCTAATGCTAGTCTGTCAACACCAATTACACACAGACCCAGACAGAAGCGGCGGGCTGCGCTCGATCTTTGAGTGGCACTCTCAGCCTCCGCGCCAGCGTCTGTCGGTGGAGCACTGTGATGTAATAGCGGTCAGGGAGCGGATGCGCCGGTGGGCGTGGCCAACGGTCCGAACCTGAGCGCGGGGCCGGGGCAGAAGAGCGAGTCTCTTCTGGAGAGTGGAGCCCAGCCCACCAGATTAGTTTGATCTGTTGTTGCTAATAGGGTGAAACAGGTCTATAACACACACACACCCACACACACCCACCCACAGACACACACACACACACACACACACCCACATGCGCAGAGTGGTAATTAGCTCCCTGTGAGGTCTGTAAGTGAAAGGGTGGTAGTGTTGTGTCGGTGAGACGGAGCACGAAGCGGACGCTTGCGTGTGTGACAGGAATGATAAAAGCATCTATGATAATGGGGGCTCATCTCGTCTAATGACCTCTGACCTCGGTGGCATTTGAATGACAGTGTAGACTGATTACAAAGCTGGGGAGGAAGTCTCAGCTGCTTAGGGTAACCTTTTGTATTTCTCAACCATCTCACTCTCACTCTTTCTGTTCATCTCTCTCCCTCTCTCTCCCTCCCTCTGTCTCAGTCTCAAGTGCTTAGTCTAACTCTTACAGACCCTGCCCACAACACTTGCCTGCGAAGCAAAACACAGAACTTCAGTAGCTCTGAAAGCATGATGTTGCACATCCTTGGAAATTAAAGGTGGCCATCCATAGTCAGCATAAATGACATGCATTATATTCCCAAGCAGTGATGTAGTGAACCTGACTTCACACACATATTGATGCCTTAGTACAGGGAGGAGTGGTGATTGGCTTCGTTTCTCTCCTCTGACGACCTACAGGATGGACATGGAATTGAATGGTCAGCTCTCTCCTCCGAGTGCTTCAGTGGAACGATGACATTTTCTGAGCAACATTTCAAAAAGGATAACGGGCTCCACACGGAGGTCCGGCCCCCCTTCCCTCTCCCTGATTGGCTGAGGCCATGCGATCGGGGGTTCAGGCAGCCTCTTTCTAGCGACATCGTTGTTCAGTTCTGGGCATTCAGCACTTTCTCCTTACAAAGTCGAAATGTCCTTTTTTTGGCCGTGACGCAAGACGAGCCCACCGTTCCGTTTGTAAACAAGCAGGCTTTGAGTTTCAGCTACAGTCCTTAGCTAACTAACCTCAGCGGCTCTGTGCTAACCAGCTTACATTAGGAACACAACGACTTAGGAATCCGAAGGGCTGCGAATTCAAATGAAAGCTGCTCGGTGCATGAAATCGTTATTATTTTTTATTTTTAGGCACATTAGTGTAAAAGCCACAGAGCACTCGTACACCAACTGCAGGAACCCAGCTAATACATCTCGGTGTTGTGCCGTTCTGTGACTGCCCAGCAAGGATAATGCCATAAGATATTTTTGTCATTATGCTTCTGAAATGCACCTGTGCTCCCACTACTTATGGTGTGTCAGACCACTCAGAGTGAGTGTAGCCCGTTTTTCCATCCTCATATAGCGATTTACTCTGGGCTCTCTGCTCTGATACGTTAGTGCCACTGGGTACCCATATCTACAAAGCTCTTTATCACCTTCTGCACTACCTTGAACCAGCCTGTGTGACCACAGCTTTGCTACCGTGTTCGAGAGCCATACCCAGAGCTCCAGAATCCCAGACCAGAGCTATATATAAAGAACTCCAGCACTAGATCTCTGAAGTGAGCCTCAAGATCAAAGGTATTTCCAGACCTCCAGAACCACACTTCTAACCAGGGCTTCAGTACCAGAGAGCTACCCAGAGCTCCGGTGCCAGAACACTACCCAGAGTTCCAGTACCAAAGAGCTAACCTCTGTCCTTTTCATAAATATATAGTGACGTACTCCCATTCCTCTCCCTCTACCATAATAAATATCATCATGGTCATCTGTGCTTCACCCTCTTAGCACTTTTCATCCCAGTGTAAATCCATATTTCAGTCCAGATTAGAACCTTTGCTTCCTTGTTGTTGGTCCAGGTTGCAGGCCACCATTTCCTCTGTATTTAACCAAATTAATATCCACTTTTTTGTCCAATTTACAACCAGTGCCTCAGTTTAGGTTACAATCCACATGTTCAGTCTAGATTGCATTCATCCTCCCATCAATTCAAATGACATGTTCTACATATCTGTGCAGATTACGTACGGAGAGGTCCACATCATCTACTCTTTGGGTCCTAATTAAAATCACTTCCTTTGTCAGACCAGATTAAAGCTAAACCCACTTCCCGTCAATTTACCATTTAAAACCTCGCATCCTGTGCATCATTCCAGGTTAAATGTACACTTCCACTAGAACAGAGTCCCAGGTCCCTAATGGGCTGCTGCACTGTGTTGTTTGGTGTTTTTTCCTGCTATAACTCTTGATTCAGCACATGTAGGGCTTCCGAATTAGCTGCTGAGTTGAGTGAATTGTGTTTGTCAGGTACGGATTTGTGTGTGTTTTCCGGGTCTTGCGTGTTTCGACAGGGATCATGCCTGCCAGCTCGGCTGTAATGATGTTAGCAGGGAGACGCTCACCCTTTGCTACAGCTCAGTCCAGTATTTTTATTCCTTCATTAAGACTTGCTGTTCCCTCTCTCTCTCTCTTTCTCTGCTTCCCTTCCACAGTCTCCCTCACCTTTGCTAAAACAGACTTTTGGCACAAAAAAAAAAAACCAAACAAAAAATTTAAATAAAAACCTTATTTATTTGCCGTTATTATTTTTTGTTGGTTCCTGTCGGAAATGTCACAGAAATGTTAATTAAATGTTAATTAAGCATCATAAGGTAAGAAGCTGTGTTCGCTTCAGCGCAGTGGCGGGAGGTCACTTCTCCCCGGGCCCCTGGGCTCCTCGGCAGGGGAGCATGCAGCCGGGAGCAAGATCAGCTCGCAACAATGCCGGCCTAATTAAAATGAATGTCAGCCGCTCCCACTGAGAAGTGCATCAGTCTCCCTCATGAGCCTGCTGTGAGTTTGCCCTGTCGCATGTTCTCCAGCGGAGACGCCTCCACAGAGCTTGGAAAGACCACTGTTTGTGCGTGCATGCGCGCGTGTGTGTGTGTGTGTGTGTGTGTGTGTGTGTGTGTGTGTGTGTGTGTGTGTGTGTGTCACATGTCCACACCTCTTTTTTTTGGTAGTGCTGCCAAATGAAGGTTTGTTGAGGCTGGCCAAAAGATAGAGGGTTCTGCTCGACTGCCTGACAGGCTCCCTGCTACGTACTTACCCCTGACTGAAAGCTTCACTTCCTCTCTCTCCTCTGCTCGCTCGCTCACTCTGCCTCTCATCAGCCAGTACTTCCTGCGAGCAGGAGAGTGGAGTCTTAAAGTTAACTTCTCACCGGTTTGGGAGAGGAAGGGAAGAAGAAAATGTCCTTGACAGTACACGTTATATCTCTGTGTCAGGCATGGCTTTATTGCATGGGTAATGTTTACACTTTGAGAGGGATTACTTAATAACTGAAGAGGAATGAACGCAGCGGTGTGAGTCGGCCCCCCGCTGAGTGGTTGTAAACGCTGCGTGACTGCCAGCGTGACTCTCGTCTAGTGAAGAGAAACGCAGTGAAATGGTGTATTTAGCACGTCTCTCCTGCTGGCCCTGCGAGCCGTGCCTCTGTAAAGGTAGGGACTGCCCAAGCGATTCTCGTCTCCTCCACATCACCCCGGCGGTGCCACAGTTTGGGTTGTTTCTTTTTCTCGCGATTCTTTTGTTTCTGTTCTGTGTCTCCCAGGCGCTTGGGGAGTTTTGGGCCCGGTAAACATGGCCGCTCTTACGTTGCTGAGCTGAGAGCGTCCGCTGTAGTCTGCATGAGAGAGGCTCCCCGACACGCCTGGGGCTTCAGGTGCCGTGGAGGTCCTGAGACGTGCCTGGGAGACGACCCGAATCTTGAGTGTGCATTATGAGGTGCATGTCCTCCACTACTTGAGAGTGAAGTTAACTGATGGTGTATTTCCATGTTCTCTGTGCCTCATAGATTCCCATATTGTAGACCTACTAAAGACCAGAAGTGAATTGTATCAGTTTCAATGTGATATTTTGAATCTTTGTGTTGTACAGCTCGCTCTTTGAAAAACATTGTTATTCTGTTTGCTGTCTGGGTTTCATGTGTAGAAGAAGACTACACTGTGTTCACTGTTCTTGTATGTAATCTCTGAGGATCATCAGAGTTGAGCTTTCTCCTACTCCCTGATCCAGTGTTGAAATGTTTATCACCCTGCTGAATGGATTCTGTCACATCTTGTAAGCATTTTGAATTTATTTGTTTATTTATTGCAGCTGGATTTATTAGTAATTTTATTAATTGTATTTTCAGTTTCCATGCCTGTTCCATGTCTGTTTAAAGGACCGGCCGTTTTGTTCCTGGCTCCATCTGCTTTGTTGCATCCGCCAGCTTTTGACCTTTCACCTCCCCGTGATTGCGAGAGACACTCGAGTGCATTTGCCACCCGTCGGTGGAGGCTCTCCACGACGCTGTAATCAGCATGCGCAGATGACAAACTCTCCCTGCGGTGATGCGCCGGCCGCTCCTGCGAAATCACGGCCGGCGACTTGTTATTGTTACTTGGCCTGCGTTTAAAGCTCTGGTCTAATTAGCCCTGAAGCCGCGGCCTCCTCTCTGCCTAGCGTCTGTCCTTCGCTGTCCTTGCTCGTTTGCACTCTAAGCGTAGGGTAATGTTTTTGTTTTCCAGCCCTGGTTTATCCGCAGATCGTGCACAGGTGCCTCTTTGATGTGAAACGCCAGTTTGTTGCTCTCTACAATAGTTCTCTTCTGCAGCTCCTTTGATTTGAGTTTTCTTTGATGCCCTCTTTAGAAGCACTCCCCTCGCATTGTCCAGATGGCACGCACAAGTAATCCAAAAACAGAGGAGGAAGGGGGGGGGGTTTGTTAGGGCACAGGCACAATCGCGTGCAGAACGAGCAGCGTCTGATTGGTGTGCCCGGCGCGTGGGGTTCACATCATTAGCTCTGAGGGCTGCTTAGCGCAGGTAGTGCCCTTGTCGGACTTCCTTCCCAGCACCAGGGCTGTGCATGCTATCGGCTATAAGTCCATCGAGCGCACACTCAGCAGGCAGCGCCTCTGCACAGCCACTAGGGGGAGTTTTTCTGGCCGAATCTTAGCACGGTTTGGACTGGTAGCCTCTGGGAATGACTATAGAGTAGGTGATTAGTCAGGCTTATTAGTGATTAGTTAAACTACACAATAGTAGAGTGAGTGACGTAGTAATGGCAGCTACCTAACAGATCCCCTGAGCTGTTTAGCACTGAGGACAGCCGGACCTTGGTGACCCTGCGATATCCAGTCGTCTCACTGTGAACAATGTCCAGGGTTTTTTTGGCTCCCCTTACTCTCTAAGGTTAGTTTCTCTTCCCCAAGTCTTCCAAGTGTGTAGTAAAACTCAGAGGCTGGTTCGAACCTTTCTGCTTGAGTGCATTTGTGGATCATTAATATTCTGGAGCATCTCTCCCTACCCATCAGCCTCTCTGGCTGCCCCAGCGTAAAGTGGCGTAGCGTAGCGCTTCACAGCGCTGTCCTCCTGGCCTGCTGACAGCTCCTAGATCTACCCACCCCCAACCCAGCCAAAGCCACATCAACTGTCATCTTTATTAGACTAAACTGCACCATCAGCATTCCTCCCAGCTATGGAGCCCAGTCACGTGCCTGTCTCAGCCTTATCTCTGTGTTTACACTCTGAGTTTGGCTCTAGCGACTCGCAGCGTTTGATATTCAGCCTTTAAGCTCACAGCTTATGATTGTTTGTGTTTGTTGTGTTTGGCAGGGCACTCGGAGAATGGTCAGATCTGAGCGTGTGCCTTTATCTGGGACCCCACCGAACGTTTCTGGTATGCAGCTTCCCAGGCTGTTTTTTTTTTTAATTGCATCGCTCCTGGGTTGCACCTCTGGCCACCAGCGACGAGGACTTTTGGCACTGTGTCCTCCTCGAACGCCAGCCTTATTCACAACCACACGCCACCTGGACGCCCTCGGCTGTATCTCCTCGCGCCCCTGCCGTCTCATCTTCAGCACGTTATTCGCACAAGTCTTTGCAAACCCTCCGAGCTGTTAGCACCTGTGTCCTCACCTCGCACCATCTGAGCCCGAACCTCGTACAAAGCTGGAGATCACTTGTGTTTGCACTTGGAAAGCGCCTCTTCCATTCCGAGGCTCCTCCAGAGAGGGATGTAATATTGATTGTCTTCGTTAGCTTGGGAAGCGCTCCAGAAAGAAATGTGTCATATCCGTTGAGAGGGGATGCTGGGTGGGGTGGGAGCGCGGGATGAGATTGGGAGAATGGGTCGGGCGTAAATAATGTCGGAGCTGTCATAGCAACCCAGCGATACGCCCGGGTCGGCCTCGGCCGGCTCAAACGACGGCCCTGTAATCACACGGAAAGTGAGTTGGGTTTGGTAATAGGGGTCTTCACTTTCAAAACCAAACCAGAGAAAATGTCTCGTATTGGTTTTGTAATTGATAGAGCTGATGAGAGCAGAGAGCGAGAGACGTGTCTGTGTATGGGATCGGGTGTGCGGCCTGTTCAGTCTGAGCAGTGTGTTTAAGCACTTGCATTAGATCACCGAGTCCCGGAATGTGAGTGAACTGTGAGGCTGTGGCTACCTGGCCCAGCATGCTTTGCACTGTTCCAGGGTTTGCACTCTGCCAGCTGGCACACACACGTTTCTGCACAGGATGCACAGAAGCCCCGTGATTGGACGTGAGCTAGGACCCTGAGCGTGTGGTTTGTGACACAAAGCCATGTCAAGCTGGCAGAGGCCGTTTACTCTGCACCTCCAGCCCCACCGTTCTCCAACCACCCAGTCTCTCCCTCTACACCCCTCCATCCTCTCCAACCACCCAGTCTCTCCCTCTACACCCTCCATCCTCTCCAACCACCCAGTCTTTCCCTCTACACCCTCCATCCTCTCTCCTCTTCGGTGTAGTGAAGATGAATCTGTTATATTAGTCCACTTTGCTGAAGTGCTGAGTGTTTATCGCACATCAAATATATCAGCGTCCAGATTCACTCCGACCTGGACTGCATGGGAGGTGTGTGTTAGTGTGTGGTTTGGGGGGAGGCTGATGCTGAGGTGGAGGGGGGAGAAGAAAAGGGAAAAAGGAGGATGAAAACGAGCAGGAGAGGGTGTGGGGGAGGGGAGAGTGTGGAGGAGAGGAGGTTGTGGGGGAGAGCAGGGCTGCATGGCTGATACTCTCTCTTCTTTTTCACACATGATTAATTACCCTGACCTGAGCCTGGCCAGCTTATTAATGATTGGCCATAATGTTTTATCCCAGGGGATGGAAGCACTTCACATCTCTCTCTCTCTCTCTCTCTCTCTCTCTCTCTCTCTCTCTCTCTCTTTGTTTTACATGCACACTCTTTGTATTGGCCCTCCTGTTACCTGGCTCTTTCCCATCATATCTCTTTCCTATCATATCTCTTTCCCATCATATCTCTTTCCTATCATATCTCTTTCCTATCATATCTCTTTCTTTTGGCCTCTGAGCTCAGAGTAAGATAAGAGGGTGGTGCGTCCTTCTGCTCTGCAGTGGTTTAGTTGGATCATAGAGGGTTGGATTTTGTAGACTCGAGCATCCAGAGATGAGCATCTCTGAAGCCTCCTGTCTCCCTCCCCCGTTCTGCTCCACCCTCCCTCTATCTAGCTATTGCTCCTAATTACCATGATTGGTGGTTTCTACACAAGGCTGTAGGTATTGTGTTTCAAGGGTTTACGATGAGCAGATCTGGTGTTAATAAGCATCTGGGACTCTTAAGCTGATTGAGTGGGTGTTTTTTTTGTTTTTTTGGACTGAGTTTCTGTCTCTCTCTAGATATCCTCCATGACTGTGCAGAGGACAGTGTTCATGCAGTGTGTGCGCTGGGCTGTCTGGAGTCCTTTCTCTGACCCCTGTGGCTCCAGTGAGAGCGTGTGTGTTGACCTGCAGGGCGGCGCCCTTCCCAACCCCTGTGGGGTCATGGTTTACTCAGCACACACACAGCAGGTAAAAAAAAAAAAGCAGTGCACGCCCACACACACACACACACACACACACACACACAAATGGCAAAGTCCAGCACATACCATGCAGCTTTTTAGAGCATAAAATAGAATAGAGGACATCACTGTTAGTGTCCCCTACACCAGCCGGACATCACTGTTAGTGTCCCCTACACCAGCTGGACATCACTGTT
>JAOXYF010000022.1:6428279-6438693 GCA_028565775.1 Sternarchorhynchus goeldii
TACAGCAGTGTGATGAGGCTGGGATACAGCTGTGTGTTTAGGCTGGGATACAGCTGTGTGATGAGTCTCACATGTCTGCATCTGCATGATTCGAGCTCTGATGGGAGCGTGTGGTGGATGCAAATACGAAATGAAAACCAGGTCAACACCGACGCTGCTAATAAGACACAAAACACACAAGAACGGAGCTGAGCTGAAATGACAAAGCTTCCGACAGGAAAAGTCACGTTACATAAACACGTCTCGCATGTCTGCTGGCGCGGTGCGTTTCGCCCAGTTTGTACTGTGTGAACAGTCCCAGTAGGAGCTGACGAGTCCCAGTGATCCAAATCACTAATTAACAGAAGTTCACAAAAACCATTAGTGGTTCTTCCAATTATAAAAAAGGTTCACCACTACTTGTCAGATAACGCAGCTCATTGGTGGCAGCGAAACGATGTATCCAGCCCGGGGTAAAAGGCTCCACCTGGGAGCGTGTGCCTCCTGTGTCAGGGGTCAGGGCAGAGCTCCTCACACGAGCAGCAGGAGCGTGGAGTCTGAGGTCCAGACCCCACAGGGTTAATATGGCAAAACTGGATCTGGCGAGCCTCCGTGCTCCCGGCGGTGGAAGCCCGGCACCATCAGACCTGCTCCGCTACTCAGGATTGAGCCGGAGAGCGTGGGAGAAGGGCTCCTTTATCTCCTCTCGTTCAGCGGAGGAGCACATTAAAGAGGGGCGTCGGAAGGCAGGTGTCCCACTGCTCCTCCTCCCTGCACACTCGCAGGTCATTCACCACCCCCGGCGCGTCTGTCACTCTCGGGGACCCCCTGCCGTCAGGGTGATGTTTGTGTGACGGCTAACGCTGACATGGGTCTGATACGGGGAGGTGAGCTGGAGTACGTGGATCAGGCCCGGCAGTGTTGCTGGAGATTTTACACGTCAATGTCACTGCTGAGTGGAGAGAAGGAGAGATGTCCTCCACCTAAAACATCCAGCTCTTATTTCTCTCCCTGTGGTCAAACACTGGTCCCTGAAGAAAGATTGGAGAAGGATGAAGTTGTCTGAAGCAAATGATGATCTTCAGAGTGTAATTAGCAAGTGGTGCTGAAGAAGTGGGTGTATGTACTTATACTCAGCGTGTCTGTCTCTCTGGCACTCTGGGTCTTGGTGTTTGATAGGGTCATAATAACACAACTACAGGTCAACTACAGCTCCATGTCTCCGTCTCCTGATTTGTTTCAGGACTCTGGAAAGTCTTCACACTTCGAAAGCCTTCCCCTCCTCAGGTGTTTGTGTGTTTGTGTGTGTGTGTGTGTGTGTGTGTGTGTGTGTGTGTGTGTGTGTGTGGATGCGTGCGTGCGTGTGGCACACCGCCTTTAGTGCTGGGTGTTATGGGACAGAAGAGGATCAAATTCAACGGGACTCAATTTCAAGTCTACCTCCTTCACACACAAGCCAGAGTTTTGAAACCGCACATTTCTTTTTTGATCATCTATTGTGAATATTCACTTCACCAAGGCCTGAGGTGCAGACTTTGATGTCTAAAGTACCATTTTTCCTTCAGATATTTGTGCATGAAATTTTCACAGTGAAAGAGAAAGCAATATTTCATACTTGCTGCATGTTATCTTTTTACCACGCGTTTCCTGAAATTCCCTCGCTATAGAACTGGAGAGATTACTCTCGCCTCGCTCCCAGGAAACACACTACACCCTGCTTCTTTACTGGCAGCAGAAAGTGCTGGAAAGCTCCAGAAAGACCTCGAGCTGGTATACTCATCTCTCTCTCTCTCTCTCTCTCTCTCTCTCTCTCTCAACCCTCCCTTCCACTCTCCTTGACTACAGTGTCATCGTAAAGGCTGAGGAGTGGAGGTATTTTAAGGACCTGACTAAAACCTCCACTCCACTGGAAACGGAGATGTTCCACCTGAAGGGGAGTGGCTCAGCTCTGCAGGTGTACCTGCGGCCCAAAGAAAGCGTCCACATCCCACTCAAGTACCAGACCTTCCTCTCCGGCCACACCTTGCTCTCCAAGGTAAGCCTGTCCACCATGAGCCTTCCTGAGAAAGCTCCTCTCGCTCTTCCTCTCTCTCTGACTCATCTTCCTCCTTCTCCTTTCAGTGCTGAATGCACTGCAAATTGCACTGTTGACAGGGTATTGGGCCATCAATCATCTGATGCATGCAGAGACAATGTGAAGCCCCCCCCCTCCGCTTGCGTGTGGGAACCTTCTGTAGCTGCCTGGACTGTTGGCCTCTGGATGTTCCTTTTAACAGTGCAGAGGCAGCAAGCTCCGTGCTGTCAGTCAGGCCTTTGTTTTGATGTTGCAGGACGTGAACGATTGCAAGAATGCAGATAGTACGCACTTCGCTTACAAACAGCAGTCCAACACAATTCTGGCCAAGACCATCAAGGTAAGAACAGAGATCCCAGCTGCCCGTCATGGGGTTCTAACCATCAGATTCAAGTACTTTCAGTATATCAAGGTATTGGTATGCAGTAGCTCAGGGTCCTTTAATTAACAGTACCGATACCCTTTAATCAAACACATTTCGTTAAATAGTTATTAACATTTGAGTGTCATGAACAGGTGAGCAAGCAGACTGATGCTGCTGGCCAGTGTTTACACATTAGTATTGGTGTGATGATTTAGGAGGGCTCGGCTGTCTCACTGTACGCATGAGACTCACTGCAGCCTGTTCATTAGTCCTCAAAGGAAGGAGTGATGCTGGGCATCCAGTCTCCTGCAGATGGACCACATCTTCAAGCAACTCTCTGCTTTCTGTCAGTCTAGCGGTTTATCTTGCTGTCTGTCTCTCTATCTGTCAGTCTGTCTGCCTCTCTGTCTGTCTGTCTGTCTATCTGTGTACCTGCTTAGTTCTTGTAATGAATCAGGCTAGATACCAAAAATAAAATCACTCGGAGAGCTCAGATGAATGAGACTGCCGGTCTGCTTTGAGTGGGGAGTTTGCATTCGGACCCCATGCCGTGATTCTTGTTGTTAGCCGTTCTGCTGAGTTTCCTTTGCCATTAATCCAGTGTGACGTGAATGGGCGGGGCTTCCCGGCAGAGCACGCTCAGTAGGGTCCTCCGTCTTGTTCTGCGCGCGGCTGTAATAGGCACTGTGCGTGCCCTCTGATTAACGCTGGCCGGCTGAAGAGAGGGGTGCGGCGGAGACGAGAGCGGAGACGAGGGCGGAGACGAGGGCGGAGACGAGGGCGGAGACGAGGGCGGAGACGAGGGCTGACTCCTGTTACCTCCCTTCACTGCTCCTCATCACATCAGAGTGCAGTGACAGGGATGAGCGTTTCATTCAGAGGCTCCAAAAAAAGGCACCTAAATAAATAAATAAAAAATCTTGGCACTCAACTGCTCCAGTAAACAAACGGGAGAGAGCGAGAACCTGGGAAACCAGCAGTGTTAGGTCAGAATAAACAGATTTTACATCACATAATGAAGGCACAACAATAAAGCTTCAAATCATTGTGATGATTCATTTATGACAAATGATCAAATCTTCATAAGCTAAAGCACAGAGAGACAACAGTTCCATAGATGCATTCCCAAACTAAATAAATGATCCTAGATCAGTCGTGCTGCTCTGAGATGCACAGGTTGGTAAAGCTTGGTAACACGTTTCAGACCCGGTGTGGCTTGTTTCACAGCTGAGCTTTTTCTTGGTGTCAGAGGCCCAGGTTCAATGGCACCGAGCGTTTGTTGCGTTGCGCCGAACTGGGCGATTTGCTCAGCGTCTTTCCTGTCAACACGAGCGGAACACAGAAGGTACTGGAAGACTCGTGTGATCAGCGCTGTCACGGTGCTACTGATGCCCCTCCCTCTGAAAGAGCGGGCCTTTCATCCAACTTTTTGCAGTCTAAACTAAAACCAGTCTTTTTCTTGACTAGACCTCCAGAGTGCTGCCACTTACCAAACCTGATTGTTATTCCTATGTACTGCACACTGTATACAGATGTGATGACAATGACAGTCTGCTTGGCTACTTGTGAGAATGTGAAAGAGAGGCCCAAGCTCTTATCTGACTGAGATATTGTTGTACTTATTTGTGTTGGTGTGTGTGTGTGAGTGCACGCGTACACTTTGGTGGTTCTGCCTGCAGTCTTGAGCTGTCATATATTGCAGAGAGAGAGTTATGCTGGCCTACTGACAGATACACACATACACTCCCAACCCACTCTTTGATCAGTCAGGGCCACGCAGAATCTGATCGCTGCTCAGCAAACTCACGTGGCAGACGCTCCTGTGAAGCTCACAGTGTGCTGTGCTGCACCCTGACCAGCCACAGACGAGCCAGTCTGCCGTGCCGCTGATTTCACATTCGACTGGTATCGTGCGCGATTCCCTCGCCGTTTAAATGTCAGAGCCGGGGCGGTGCGAGAGGCGGCCCCCGCTCTTCCCGCGGCGGGGGGGGTGCGGTCGCTGAGCCGGAGTGTGTCTGTGTGCCCACAGGCCGTGTTCCGCGCAGAGGACGGCCAGCCGCTGGCCATCTGCCAGGTGAGGGTGGAGCCAACCCCCCATGTGGTGGATCAGACCTTTCGCTTCTACCAGCCAGAGCTCAACTTCCTTAAGAAAGCCATCCGGCTTCCTCCTGCCACAACCAGCAGGACAGGTGCTGCTCATTATCGCCCTGACAACCACCGCTGCTCCTCCTCTCTCTCTCTCTCTCTCTCTCTCTCTCTTTCTCTTTCTCTCTCTCTCTCTCCCTCTCTCTCTCTCTCTCTCTCCTCACTTTCTCAGTTATACTACAAAATAAAGTATGGGGGGGTGTAGAATCATATACCCCCCTTCTCTCTTTCTCACACACACACACACACACACACACTTACAGTCCAACCTGTCTGCGCTCGCTGATCTAAACACCCCGTTTGTCCTCTCACACATGCTCACAGATGCTCACGGCAGCCTCCATGTGCGCTGCAGCGACCCCAATGTCGTGTGCCACGCCTCCAGCACGGTGAGCCAATCGCCACTCGCATGTCCCAGCAATCATCCAGTCAAAGCTGAGACTGAGAGGAAGTGCTTCACTAGTCAAGTGTCTGCCACTTTGAGCTCTGCCAAGATTTTGCACTGACGATTTCAGTGAAACTGCTCAACTGAAAATGTCCTTCCCTCGCATTTCATTTTCTTGGTTGTTGTTGTTTCTCTTTTACAAATTTAATGAATTGGTTAAATAAAGGAATTAAAGAAATAAAAACTTTAGGAATGTGGATGTGTTTTAATGAACTGCAGGCTCCAGGAGAACCTCAGGACATTTACCTGAAAGTACCGGGGGCTCCCAGCCCACAGATCAAGAAATTCTTCATCACTGTATTCACGTATGTACAGCTTCCCTCCTTCTCCTGCCTGTGAGCGTGTGTATGTACACATGCATGTGTGTCTGCGTGTCTGTGTGTGTGTGTGTGTGTGTGTGTGTGTGTGTGTGTGTGTGTGTGTGTGTTTAGCAGATCCTTCCTTGATTAATCTCTTCTTGTGTGATTAATGTCATTTGCCTAATCAAGATTTCTCAGTTACTGTCTGATTGCATCATGCTGTAATATTCATTTATTCATCCAAATCAGCACCACGCACTTTTGAGTCAATAATCAGGGAAATGGAATAAATAGCATGATTCCATCACACTCCTTTGGATCCGCAGCCAGGGAATGCTATTGTACTACCGTGGAAATACAAATGAGTTAGAATCAATAGTGTGTCTGAGGTACCTTGAGTTGTGTTGTAAACTAGCGACGTGCTCTTGATGTGTGCTTAGTGTCAGAAAGTGAATTACACAAATTGAATGTGTAAATACTTGTAGTAATATTAATGTGGAGAGAAAGTGTGTGTGTGTGAGAGAGAGAGAGCGAGAGAGAGCGCTGTGTTTGTCAGTCAAATGAGTTGATATGTATAGGCATTTTACAGTGCCATAATTCCTGTGTAGTGTTTGAGGAAAAACATTATGAGAACATTTAGCTTTGAGAACATGCAAGTTCATCATCCAGCAGATAGTCACCTGATAATTCACAACTTTACCAGTGATTAATCTCAGATTAAGAGAGACTAGACACTGCAGTGCCTCCCAATCTAGAGCTAGTAATGGTGATTATTTTGAATTATTTTGATTATTTTGAATATTCATTTTATTTGAATAATTTTCCCTCCTCTACCAAACCTAAGCGTGCTGTTTATGTCTGTGTGTGCGTGTGTGTGTGTGCATGTGCGTGTGTGTGTGTGCACGTGTGTGTATGTGTGTGTGTGACAGGGACCCCTGGCTGGCCTCTCCTGCTCAGACCTGGCAGGTGTATGTTCACTACCTGCAGAGGCTGGACGTGACCTGTGTGTGTGGCACGCGGAGTTGGCACTCGCTGGTGCTGCGTGGCACACAGACCATCCGCAAGGTCCAGTGCTACACCTCCCACCCCCTGGAGCTGCAGGTACCCACCTCCCACACCGCCCACACCTCCCACAACGCTGCCACACCTCACTCATGATTCACTGTTCACTCAGAGGGAAGGTTGACAATGAGCAGTGATAACTGGGGTTCACTTTGTAGGTGTAGGTGTGGGGCTGGGAGGTGGGGGGGGGTGTAGGTGTGGGCCTTGGACGGTGGAGGGGGGTGTAGGTGTGGGCCTTGGACGGTGGAGGGGTGTGTAGGTGTGGGGCTTGGACGATGGAGGGGGGTGTGGGTGTGGGGCTTGAAGGTGCACTGGGAAGCACAGTTACAACTTACCAGAGCACCGCTCCAGCTGGGTCAGCTTCCTCAGTCGGGTCAGCTTCCTCAGTCGGGTCAGCTTCCTCAGTCGGGTCAGCTTCCTCAGCCCTGGTCAGCTTCCTCAGCTGGGTGCTATCAGTGCACCCTATGCAGCTTTGCCACTAGAACATGATCAGTCACTGGACTTCCACTACCAGGGCCACTGTGCGCAGTGCAGTGCTTCACGTTGCAGCAGTGGCTTTCATTAGCACAGCTGCACCATGGGAATTCCTGCTTTTCTGTTTCTCATACTGCAGTGTTATAAATCAGGGGTTAATAAACCCACATTCATGTACATATTCCACTGAATTAGAGGGGGACAGAAGGGTGGAGGAGGCCGTTTATAACTAGTTAATAATTAGCTAATAGCTTTGGATCAGTGCCATGAAAATGTACTGCACTGGTGTGGGGGGGGGGTATTTCCTGTTTTGTTATAGAAGCTGCATAGACATTCTAAAGCTTTTATGTCTTATGACATTTTCAAGCAGAAAGCAGGTTGAGCCGTGTCATCATGGGACTGTCACATACTGGATGCAGCTGTCGCTCTGAATTTCCACAGTGCACGGAACCATATTCACAAACACACACACACACACACACACACACACACACATTAGCTCATGAACATATGGTAGCACAGTCATCATCATCATCATCATCATGTAGACCCGACTCCGCTGGCTTTAGACAGGGACCCATATGTGTGCGGTTCTGATTGACCCTGGCAGTACGTAGACACGTAGCACGCCGTGACCCGTGTGCTCCGTGTGCCCTGGTCAGGTGGACCCGGGCCAGGCGTTCGCTCTGCCCGCGCTGGCCGTGCAGGACGTCCGCGTGGGCGCTCGGCTCCTGAGCTCGGGGACGTCCTTCCGCTACGTCACCGCCGTGGCCGTGGACGAACAGCAACTGGTGGCCGCCTGGCTCCTGGTCGTCACCTGCAGGCAGCCTCTCGTGTCGCGGGTAAGAACTCCATCCTTACAGGGCTCAGGGCCCGCGAGCACAAAGTCTAGCGGCTTTACAAATGAAGTCCAAAATGGGGTTGACAGTAAACATTTATTAAGCTATGGTTGAATGAAAACCCCCAAATTACCATCATCTTTCATTTTGCCTTTCATTTTGCAAAGCAATGGTAGAAAAAATATTTTC
Source organism: Sternarchorhynchus goeldii (assembly GCA_028565775.1). Classification (NCBI taxonomy): domain Eukaryota; kingdom Metazoa; phylum Chordata; class Actinopteri; order Gymnotiformes; family Apteronotidae; genus Sternarchorhynchus; species Sternarchorhynchus goeldii. The sequence continues at coordinate 6,436,150 of JAOXYF010000022.1, forward strand.
ATAAGCTTCGACTCGTTTAATGATATGGATTGCCGTAGATGTTTTACAATGTGAATCCATAAGGATTGATTTGGATCAATAGAATCTAATCAAACATCAGCTTATATAATCGATGCATTGGTAAGAATTAATGTACTGATGCTCTGATTCGTTATATAGAAGCATGGAGGAACACTGAGCTTAACCAGCACCAGGTCTCCAACACTGTTAAGAGTCTTCAGGCACACATAGCTGCACATTACCCTGTTTAATGACAGACACTCTTCTCCCAGTGACCCGTAATCATCACACCATTTACACGGAGTGAGGAGTTAACGGGGAGAAGGAAGCACAAAGGAAGCGCTGTGGAGCGTTCTGAGCTAGCGATCGTTAGTGCGCTCTGGCCTCCTGTCTCCCAGCAGCACAGCACTGCTGGGAATGGTGGGAGTGCATCCCTACTCTCAGTTCAAGTTCAGGAAAATGGTGCCTGGGGTATTTTTAGACATCAGTTCTCCTTTAAGTGTGCTCTCTAACTCTCAACTTCTTTCCCTGTATTTCTAAAGCTCTTTATCTCTTTAAGGACTCATTTCCTTTCTCTTTTAGTCTCTTACATTCTCTTAGTTGCTTTTTCCCCCCTTTACATCTGCCTCCAACACTCTGTCTTTGTGTCAGTTGTTCTCTCTCTCTCTCTCTCTCTCTCTCTCTCTCTCTCTCTCTCTCTCTCACCCCCACTCTTCAGCCCTCTTTGTCTCTGTACATTTTCTGGAGTTCTCCCATCATGTAGTTCTGTATGTCTTCCTCTAGTTCTCTGGTTCTGCTATATGAGCACATCTTTTTACGAGCTGCTGACACCCTGCCATCTGTGGACAGCACTCAGGGCCAAGCATATCTGAACACTGTGTGTGTGTGTGTGTGTGTGTGTGTGTGTGTGTGTGTGTGTGTGTGTGTGTGTGTGTGTGTGTGTGTGTGTGTTGTGTTGGATATCCAGGCGTTTGAGATCCGAGTGCCCGTCGGTGGAGGTAGAGGCACCAATAAGAAGCTTAGCTTCACCAACCCCTACTCCTCCAGCAGAGGCTTCCAGCTGTGCTGTGATCACCCCGACCTGCTGCAGTTTAAAGAGGAACACTTTCAGGTGAGAGATCCTGCCTGGTGCTGGAGGACACAGCATCTCCAGCCTTTTACCTTCTCTGAAACGATGTCCTTTATGCCTTAGGAGATTCCTTATGCTAATTAAGGTTTAGTGCCTCTTTACACAAAGCATTTTTGGTGTTATTTTGCTTGTTTGTTTGTGCCATTTATTTTGCAGTGATATAAGTGAGTTTAAACACCAACACATAAAGAGCAGCACGTCGTGAGGGTAAAAGCCCGGACTTCCCCAGCTCCTTTACACAGCCAATAAAACAGCTGAAGCTCATAAAGGAAGGAAATGGGAAAAGATATGGAAGCGTCTTTCTGGCAATCCGTAATGGAAGTGTGGTTTCATAAAGGCGGAGTGAGAAGATGTGGTGCACGTGGCTCGCGAATATGACATTGTGAAAGTCCCATTATTACAGAAGCTCGTCTTGGTTAAAGCTGCAGGGGTTTCTTCTCCTCTGAGCCTGGCAGTCGCTCAGAAGTCTTGAGAGATTACGTGAAGGGTTATTTAAGAAAGCGCTCGGTGGCCCTGGCTCGTCTTCCACAATACACTGCTTTAAGAAGAAGAAGAAGAAGAAGGACGAACCAATAAAAAAACAGAACAGTAACTCTAATTCCCGCCCCCCACTGGCCCCAGTGATGCTGTCGTGTGCTGTGCTAGAAGCTGTTGATAAAGGGCTTCAGTGTTACTAACTCCTACCACACACCACAGCTGTCACAGAGGTCAGACTTCCACATTTCTTTCATAACCTCATCTGAAGCTTCAGAAAATTATTCTACGGTTAATTTTTCCCCTGGAACGAAATGATATTGCGAATGGAAGAAATGTTAATTTCATCAGTGAGTGCGTCCGTGGATTTGCTCAGGCACCCGGTGAGTCTCGTGTGATTGGCTTGTGCGCCAAATCTGAGGCTATAAACACAAGAACAGCATGAAATCCGGCAGAGTGGTGTGAAACACTGCACTCCACACAACATATTAATGGCACTTATATGTCAAATAAAACTGCTGAAACTCGTAAAGAGAGGAAATGCAGAGTCCCCCCCCCCCCCAGCAGTCAGTGCTGCTTCAATTATCTTCTCTTCTAGAAAATTCTCCCTACAACAACAACCATGTCATCATAAACTAGTGGCTGAACCAAATAACAAAAGAAAAATCGATATGTGTGTGCTTTTGAGGAGATTACTATATAAATCCACAGCACGAGGCCATATATCTCAACCAGCCATTACAGATAATGCATAGAAAGAAACAGAGGGGCTCGTCTCTCCCCTTAGTGCTGCTGGGATTCCATCACTCCCAGTGGGTTTGATAAGATTTACTTCATCATTAACCTCATAATTTTCTTGTCTGTATGTTTTGTGTGTGTGTGTGTGTGTGTGTGTGTGTGTGTGTGTGTGTGTGTGTGTGTGTGTGTGTGTGTGTGTGTGT
>JAOXYF010000022.1:6438793-6451973 GCA_028565775.1 Sternarchorhynchus goeldii
GTGTGTGTGTGTGTGTGTGTGTGTGTGTGTGTGTGTGTGTGTGTGTGTGTGTGTGTGTGTGTGTGTGTGTGTAGATTGAGGGAGGGCAGAGCTATAGCATCGGTCTGCGTTTCGCCCCCAGCCAGACCTCTGGCACTCAGGAGATCCTCATCTTCATCAATGACATGGAAGACAAGAACGAGGAGACGTACTGTGTCAGGGTTGTGTACAAATAACACCAGCAGGCTCAACATCAAGCCTCTCTGCCTTGTACAGATAACCTCCCTTCACAAAGAAGGGTTTTTTTTGTTTGTTTGTTTGTTTTTGTAAGATGTATATTTAAATGACTTTCTTTTGTGCATGTTTGTTACAGATACCTACTTAAATATATGACTTTACATGGCATATCAAACCGAGCATGATTGTGGTTTTTCTAAAGAATCTGAGCCACGTAAAACCACATGATCTTGAGGTCTGTACAGATTTGGTGAAAACAAACGTGCTGTCCAGCTTCTAGAAGCATAGAATGGCCAGGACTGAGCCATTTCTATCCTTTCATGTAACATCATCCTGCTCTGAAAGCCCTGCATCTGAAAACCTCCTCTCTGGGCTCGCTCTGAGCCCCAGCCAATGCTGAAGGTTTGATTCTCCTCCTTTCAGATCAACACCAGTAGCTTCCTTTGGACACTGAGCACTTCTGTTTTGGAGAGCTCCTTCTATGGAAACTGAGTGTTGGGAACGTCTTGTATAGAGAAAGTGTTTTTCCACTACAAATCAGTGACATGATCTCTAGGAATGTCTCTAGAAGCTTCTCTGTAGAGTTTTCAGACTTTTTTCCTATGAAGAACATGAGCTTTTCCTCTAGAGATCAGTCATTTTCCCTCCAGGATACTGTAGCCTTTGTCTATTGAGATTAAATGTCTTTCCCTGTTGCCGAAGGGCCTCCTCTATAGAGATAAAGTGTTTCCACTGTAGACATGAAGGCCTTGCTGTGAAGTAACTTAAACCAAAGCCTTCCCCCTTATTCTCCAGAGTCCTTCCATGTCATGAAGCAGTGGCCTTCTGTGTCAGGCTGAAGCGGTCACGCCGCGTGTTCTGCCTGGTTAGCGTGCTGCTGAGACACCCCCCCCCCGCCGTGGGGGTCTACACAGCCTGCTGCCCCTGCGAGAGCAGCTCGCTGCGGGTCGAGCGGGACTCTCAGCAGGGGTTGCGGGACTCTCGGTGGGGGCGGGGTGTCTCTCAGCAGGGGCCAGGGCAGAGAAAAGCACCGCCCCCTGGGCCGCCCAGCATCCCGCCTGCAGTCTACCCCACACATGATGGGGCAGACCTACTCTCCAGCTAGCAGGGGTCAGCCTGGTACAGCAGCACATTCACATGCGCATAATTTCAATCTTAAAAAAAGAGCCCGAATTAGACCAGCGTTTCGTGCCTATATATGATGTTGGACAGCACTGGATTCCATCTGCCATGGAGTGCTGCAGAAACAGTGTAATAAAAATCGCTGTTATTTATAGATTAACACTAAGGGCTTGTTAAGAACCTTTGATCTAGATGGAAGAACACCTGTGGAGTATAGAGTATGCAGTGAGCTAGTGACAGACTATGTGTCTTGGCTCACAGCAAATGGTCTTTTTGTTAAAAAACATGATGAAATTCTGCATAAGTGCTTTTGTTACCCTTTTTGATGGAATAATATTTGTTTTTTCAACCATAGTATACAAACATTGTATATGTTTGTTTTATAAAAACAACCAAACAGAAGAGATAACCGCATGTGCTAGTATGAACTGTGCTGCTCATGAGAAATCTCATGCAAACTGAATTCCTGGGAAGGCTCTTTTGTTCATTTGTTGAGTGTAGGACACTGTTACTGCTGGACTAAGTTCAGCCATCCCAGAAACACACACCTCAGCATCTCCCAGGTGACGTTTCTGTACTGAATGAACCTGTATGTTTGTTTCATGTTCTGCATGAGAATTCAAGTTATCGTCTGCTGCTCCTCGTGTGCAAACATTTCTCTTCAGTCAGAGCTGCTGATAGAGGGAAAGCGTTAGCACACATATGTACATACGTGCGTGTGAGTGCGTTCACGTGTGTGTTCGCATATGCGTGTGCTTACAACCATTTCTCTCCAGTCCCCTCCCATTTCTCTCCAGTGCCCTCCCATTGTTTCCAGTCCCCTCCCATTTCTCTCCAGTCCCCTCCCATTTCTCTCCAGTGCCCTCCCATTGATTCCAGTCCCCTCCCATTCTCCCAATCCTCTCCTGTCCTTCTCCAGTTTGGCCTCACAGAACCAGATCTATAGTAGAGACAGTCAATAGTACCTTTACTCATAGTAAAAACATCAGTTTGTACCAACATCTGTAGTAGTGTCTACAGTGTATTACTTGATTACTGTGCTATAAAAGAGGAATGCAGTTTATACTGTAACTTTACTGTAACTGCAGTACTGTACCTAAAGTACTGTACTATACTTCTCAATGTTGACGCACATTGGAGAGGTGGTGTGTGCACCAGACTCCGATGCTTCAGGCGACTTTTTAGTTTGGGAAGTTTGCACTGAGTCGACTTGTAGCCGCAGCAGCAGGAGAAGGTGAAGCTTCAAAACGAACAGGAAAAAACTATCAAAGGCTCCAGGAAAACATGTCATCTGCCTCCAAGCCGCAGGTGTGACACAACTCTCCAGCCAGCTCCATAAGGCACAGGACAAGTTCTCTCTCTCTCTCTCTCTCTCTCTCTCTCTCTCTCTCTCTCTCGGTGGGCGTATGGCTGTGTGTCTGTCTGGGTGGGTGTTTGTCTATTTCTGCTTTGATTGTCGGTTGGTGTGTGGGAAGCTAAGGAAGTATGTGAGAGGCGTCTCAGGATATGAGAGGTGTGAAGATGCGGTTAAAAGAGCAGCCCTGAACATTAGAGCTCTTTCTCCATCAGGTTCTCTGGCTTTCTTTCTTGCTCTCTCTCACACACACACACGCACACACAGAGGCTGCGCAGCGGTAAACCCAGTGGTGGTTTAATGATCAGAACAGGGCAGCATATGGAGCATGTATACAGCCAGCTATGGGCTTCATCATCAGCATCACTGCTGCAAGCCTGCTTATCTGCTTTTAGCTCTGTAACACTGCCCCCCCCCCCCAGCATTTCAGTGTTCTTCTCTTCTCTGTAAGTTGCACTCCACACGCTGGAGACCAACATGATGTTCTTCTTTCCTTTCATGTTTGTGTGAGGGCTGATGGAATGGAATGGAATGTTTTTTTTTTTCTTTTTCATAATCATTATTTTGTCTTTAACTTATTTTGTGATCATTGCCAGGGGACAAAAACAGCTTTTTATTGATTTTTTTTTTTTTTACTGAAGAGCAATAAAACTATATTTTATAAGTCAACGTTGTTTGTATATTTTACATACGGTTTGCCAACCAGAGAACCCCGTAATTTCAGAACAAACATTCCCCTTTACACCCAGGGTTTGAATGAAACAAACATTTTACAAAGGCATCTTAAACTAGGGCTGAAACTCAGTTTATGAATGCCAGTTAAACTAGCGCAAAACAAAGATCATAACTCCCACTCAAATGCATTTTTTTCTTTTAAAAATATTGACGCCAGTGCTTTATATTGAGAGGAAACCGTGAGAGGCTATCTTCTGATGAGGACGCTTAAATGGCGGCAGGGATCCGCGGCTGGCGGCAGGGATCCGCGGCTTGCGGAGATACCTTGCGCAGCCCACGACGCCAAACGCGCTTTCATTCTGTGAACGCTTCTCACATAAGCCATGATGTCAAGAATAATACAACTCACCCTTACAAATGATGTCCAAATGTTTTTTACTCTCAAATGTGTAGATTTATTACTAAAAATATAAGGCAGAATGATGTGAAATTGGGTATTTTCTCCTCACTGAACAACTTTCATTGCCGGTTAAAAAAAAAGGGTTATTACTTTTTTTTTATGAAGCAGCCAATTTCACATAAAGGGCATTTTATGATAGGAGAAGTTCCAAGTATCCAGTACAACTGACAAGAATACCCTATGTGTTTTCTTTTTTATAATCGGTAATTATGAGTTTTCAGAACAGAGCAAAGTCTTCAGGACTTTCATTTGCTTGTGTAAGTAAAAAGCTGATTCACATGTCACGGCTCCAAAACAAGTGCTTGTGCCTGCGCTGCTTTCTCCCACAGATGAATCAGCTATTCACAAGTTGCACAAACTGTAAGTACATTTTATTCATCCTTTGTACTGTGTTCTTCGTATTTTTAGAGCAGGCAGTAGCGATGGATACTCGTAGCCTAGCGTGGGAGTGTCCTCTTTCCATGATCTTTCACGCGAAATGACATGGCACAGTATACATTAGATGGTGGGCGTAGATCACCATACGAATAAAAGATTTCCCTTCCCTGGTATGCACTGCGTTAATGGCGCACTAAACCCGGCTTCTCCAGGTCTCCACAGCGTGATGGAGAACCTCTGAGTTCCCTCTAAGGTAACCTCGATTGCCATGGCGGTTCTCCAGTCGGCCCAAGCTCAGAGTTCACTGCCACAGAGCACGGCTTCTGGAGCACGAAAAATCAGGCAGCCATTCGCCAATGCTTAAAGGTCTTGGATCTTATTAAACCAGCGACATACGCCAAAGGGTTATGAGCGTGTTTCAAACAGAAGCAGGCGTGATAGCAGGCTCGGGAAGCATCTCTCGTTAGACTACTTTCATAATTAGGGCTCTACCTCTAATTAGTACAGCACTGGCGTTCGACTACTTACGCATTGTGCCTGAAGCCCAGTCTACATATCAAGTGGAACAAAAGAGCAGAGCTCTTTAAGCACACGCTAAAACGCTAGCGCGTGAACGTTTGAGCACGGGCACCCGCGGCGGTGCTGCTTCTTCCAGTGAACGCCCCTTTCCTCAAATTACAATTACGTGATGTATGAATATATCTGCTTGCCAAAAGCTGTTTCGTTTTGCGCGTTGTGTTCATAGCTAAGACTAGGTTTCTGAATATACACTTTAATTAAACAAATCTGGGCTTATACAATTATACAATGCCCCTTCGGAATACAGGAATTCACTCTATGTGAATAACCTTGAATAAGAAGTGTGTGATTGTGTGCGACTCAGAGTTCTGATAACGTATCGTGTGCTCTGTATTGTTACCATCTTTCACATGCACCACATGATTTATACTAACGAATACAAAAGTCAGTCAAACTAGAATAAATTGGGTTGACTGCATGTGAAAACTAGGTCATTTGAGGAGTCTTTTCAGTGTTGTGCAGTGGTGGTGTGTCAAAGCTTAGGTTTTATAAAACAGTAGTTGGCGCGAGGCCACGTTGTTATTCATCTTCTATGGTAAGATCGTCCAGATCCAAAGTTTCACGATTGCTCCGCTAAGACACGTGTACAAAGGCTGGCAAATTCGAGTTGAAGTAGATGCATTTACACAGGTTTGACCAGGGTTTGCTACATTGCATAATGCAATATTACTATTAATGTTAGTTAATGATGTTATATTAGTTAACGGAGCACTGTGGTGTCACACTTCGATCCAGTTGTCAGGTTTAGCAGGTGAGTTTGACAGCGCGATCACCAAACCTTGCTGGACTCCATGGCTGCAGGGCGGGAGTTTGACACCCCTGTTCTATGGTAATATTAAATCAGCTATCCATCCGTCATCAGGAGTCTTAAGTCATGTTCACCAAACAGACCTAATGCTCGGCGCTAACAAAGCTGTGCTTTATCGCTCACTGCAGCCTTTCCATTACTGCACACTTCACGTTAATCTCAGCATTGCAGCTATTCACAGGTCCATCACAAAGCGGCCGACATCGTGCGGAAAGTTCTCAGATCCAACTCTGCGTGTTCTGGGGGGCGGTGCCGGTTAGCCTCCGCGTCCCCGCCGCGACACGCGCGCGCTGGTTTACCTCACGCTTTGTCCTCCGTTCTTTTCAGGCCCATATCACAGGGTGGTGTGCGGTAAAAACACGTTTGATCTTTCGCCGATCATTAAATGCTATCATTTGAAGATATTTCCTTCCGTCCTCGAACGCATATAATGACCCCCAAACGCCTTTCAAGTGGTTTTTTTTTTTTTAGAGAAATGTTCTTTTATTTCATTTCCATTTATGAGCTCCAGTGCGCTACAACATAAATACTCGATTCCAGCAACCAAATAGAAATCCCAACAGGGTTTAATTAGAGGACCTTTGTTTCCAAAAACATTTGTTTTGCGCAAAACAAAACGACCTTTAATAAGCCAGAGAGAGGGGAGCAGCATGGGAGAATCTGGTTTTACTCTGACTGCAAAAGCGATGAGATCAGAGCAAAAGAGGAATCGAAGAACTGTGCCATTACAGGACTATTTTTACGTGAACTGTGTCAAAACATTTGTGCTGTGGATTTACTAAAGTATTCTAGCTGCGTACATAATGAAGTAACAGTCTCCTGACCAACCATAGTTTAATCCTAAGGAATTAGTAATGGATGGGTAACTCTTAACATATTAATTGTTGACATTTTTACTCATTTCACTCTGTATTCCCGGGGTGCGTATAATACTACACAGGCTAAGACACCCTCCCCACACCCTGACTGTGTCCCCTCATCCAGCAGCACTCAGCCTTCACTGAACACAGCTGCCCTAAAGGTTCCTCAAACAGCTGACACATCCACACACATCCCTAACAGACGCACAGGTGCCCTGTCAGTGAATCAGGAACGCCAGACATTAACCATCCAACAAATTAGAGAAGGAGAAGTGGAGTTGAAAGGAAAAGGAAAGAATTACTTCAAAAAGCAAACATGAATTCATCCATTTAGAGTGTAATGAGGTCCGGTAAGTGAAAAGCGAACTGTTATAGCAGAGGGGCCATTTCCAGCAGAGAACCTTTATGGACTCCAGTACATTCTGCAGGATAACATTTGATTGTATTTTGATTGGGATTTTTCCCTCTTCTATTCAGAAGGAAGGAGGAAATGTATCCAGGTGAATAGCAGGAGGGCAGCAGGTGAGAGTCAAATCTGATTCATTTCTGGAGTGTCACGGGCCAGAGTTGTGGAACAGCACACAGCAGAAATACCCTAAGTTTCCTCATTAATGTTTAATATATTCCTGCCTTCTCTGTGAATCTGATTAAATCAGGGTCTTCAGAAAGCCATCTGCCAGCGAGTTTCACTTCCTTTATTCCTCTGTTAGAACAGGACTGAAGCCAGAGGAAATTAAATGGGGTGAATGTGGCAGTTCTGGGTACCTAAAGCTGCTGCTTCACCTTGTTCCAGCTGTATTAGCTAAGCAGCACAATGGATGCCTCTGTTCAAAGGCAGTGGGGCCTTTCATCTCCATCCAGCGTCTGTTTGTATGATTCGCGCGATTACGCGGATATCCAGCACGCTTCACTACTGACCCTGACGTGCCCCAGCACGCTTCACTACTGACCCTAACGTGCCCCAGCATGCTTCAGCAAGCTCACGCACACGGAGACAGATGCGCACGCGCTGTAGCAAGAGGTTGAGCTACAGAAGAGCCTGCGGATGCGGCAGCGGTCAGTGCAGACCAATGAAGAGTGACAAACCCACGGCGGCGATCAGAGCGGCCGCGGCCCACCAGCAGGTGTGAAGCACGTCGGACAGATGATGGCGTCCCAGGCAATTACAGCCCCATGCTGCGACACGGCCTCAGTCATTAGAGCCCTGTTACACCAATCAAGACGGAAACGAAAAGGAGTGGAATCAAAGCGTCTTAATGGCTTTTCATTTGTTCATGGAACTATAAAAGTGTGTTAATGGCCTCTGTGGTCTGTTCCCTACTGAGACCTGTTCGCTCACACTGCTAGCAGAGCTGTTCTTACCAGCGACTCTGTGACTCTGATAACAGGTGTGAGGGCGTTTTCTTCTGTGCTAACCAAAACCGCCATGATGCTCCTCGAGTTCCTCTTCTGCGTACATCATTTCTTCGAAGTGGAAAAAAAAAAAATCATGCGTCAGATCGGCAGGAGCAGCAGCGGTGCGTGTGAGCAGGAGGATGCAGGAGTGACAGCAAGGGAGGAGCTGCTCCACACGTGTGTCTCCGCTGAGGAAGAGTCACCAGACTCTGTGCTAAAGAAGCAGGAAAACGGGGGCTGGACAAGCAAAAGCCTGGACACCACAGGCTAGCGTTAGCCTTCACGGCTGGGCTTGTCGTCTGAGAAATGGAATGAGGCTTTTTAATATCTGCTGTTTTCCACTCCCTGCTTGGTGCCTATAACTGCATAACAAGCAATAAAAATCAAGAGCTTATTATCATAGTGTAAGAGAAAGGGGGGGGGGTTAGTTTGAATGTTCCCTGGCCTTCCTAGCGCACACTGAGTAGAATCACATCTGACAACGATTCCTCAGAACCCCTCTGACGCTGTTCAGCGTGAGCGTCGTTGCAGAGGACCTGGGTGTAGCCGTCCCTGCACACCCAGCCCCTCCCTCCCCAGATGCTGCACAACAAGGCTTTCCACTTTTCTCTGCGTTACACTTATGACAGAGACAAGGTGTGAGCTCCGGCGTGTGTGTAAAAGAGTCCGAGATACACACGCCACACAGAGGCGTTGCTGTCATGTGCTTAAAGAGCAGAGTGTTTTAATCATTGCTCAGATTAGTGTAATTAATCAAGCATATGGATACACACCTGCACCCTGAGGCAGTGCTGGCTGAATCCAGGCTTTACACACCCCTCCTACAGCGCTGCTGAGATCTTAACACACACAGCCCTTACATACACCTCAGCCGACAATATGGCTGTAAACTATACACAAGCCTCCATCACATCTGAGTGTGTGTGTGTGTGTGTGTGTGTGAGGAGGACATATCTGAAGCTCTTCCAAGTGAGTGCTCTGAGGAGTCGTTTCCATAGCTGCACATTTGCGCACACACACACACACACACTATAGTTAAAATGACACAAGAGATGATATATGTGCTCAGTTTGAAATCATGTATTTTTCATTTGATGTTTTATGCATTTACACTGATTCATATATTAGAATCTCCCCTTTCCAAAGCAGTAATACCCTTATGGCTAATGTTCTGAAACGAAATCTGTTTTTAATTTAAAGTTCAACTGTATAAACATTCACCTAATGTTTTCGGCAAAGCACCACAACAGAAAGAAAGATAATAACTTAAAAACACAATATTCTATCAAGTTTCAAACGGCTCAGTGTTGCTTAGAGACTGCCCATTGTAGATAGCAAGGGCTTATACAAAATAAAATGAAAGAACATTAAAAGTATTTTTAAACAAATGTGTGTGTGAGAGACAGAGAGAGAGACAGAGAGAGATAGACGGAGCATTTCTACCCGCAGGGAGCTCTGCAGAAAAAGAGCAGCTACTTACAAGCCTTCAGTGGCAATTGGACTTTTCAGCACACCTATGTATGTTATCTCACTATCTCTCCCTCTCTCATGATCTCTCTCTTACCCTCCCTGTCGCATCTATTCATGCTGTCTCTCCCTCTCTCATGTCGTCTATCTCTCTCCTGGTATCTCTCCCTCTCATCTTATCTCTCCTTCTCATTCTCGCTCTCCCTCTCTCATGATTTTTCTCTCACATTCTTTCTCTCACAATGTCCTCAATAAAAACTTTCCACTTGCCCACTGAGCTCAGTATCAAAGCACGAGTGAACACAGACCAGCACAGAGCTGCATCATGTAAATGCTCTTTTTCTTTCCACTCCCCCCCCCCCTCTCTCTCTCCCTCTCTCTCTCTCTCTCTCCCTCTCTCTTTCTCCCTCCCTCTCTCTCTCTCTCTCTCTCTCGGTCACATAACACCAGATAAAGCTCTCTCTAAATATGCCTGATGAATGATGCTGGTTCTGAGGCCACAGCAGTGAAGCAGAGTGAGTACATTTACATTTGGTCCTCCAGTGTTAATCTTATGCTTGAGGCAGAGCGGAGAGTGAGGCATCCCCGTGTGTGTGTGTGTACTGCATTGTTGTTGACATCACCTCACCTGCACTACAGTTTTGTGTTTGTCCTACTTTACTCAGTTGAACACAATGATGAAGTCCATAATTATGTGATTATGTTATAACAGGACATGAACCCTACACACATACACAATGCTATACTGTACAAACACTGCGTGCTGAGGTAACCTTCAGGATTTAATCCCAGATGCCTAATATCCCCCTGTGGTTCACCGTGGCTGGCTGTGGGGTGGGCCCTAGCTGATTGTGGGGTGGGCCCTAGGTGATTGTGGGGTGGGCCTAGCTGATTGTGGGGTGGGCCCTAGCTGCAGGCTGCCTGTCCATCACAGGAGCGGAGCCCCGCCTCCATTCTCCCTGCCTGCTCTTACTGCCAAGGGAAAGATGACAGTGCTACATCTGACTGAAGCCAAACTGGGACTGAATTGTTGAAAACAATTTAAATGTTTTTGGTTATTTTTCCTCAAAAGCAAAAACAAAAAACAAAAAAAACAATAAATATGTACTGGGGAGGTAGAAAATGTTGAAAGAAAAATGGCACAGAGCTGGGATTTTGTTTCTGTTACAGGCTAGAGACAATAATCTCACACACACACACGCACACACACACACAAAGTTGGCTTCACTGCAGTGTCTTCTCTCTGTATTGCTGTAGAGCTGCCAGTGGAGACTAAAGTGAGAGAGTGAACTGAATCCTGCTCTAGTTCAGATGCAGACCTCAGGCCTGTGGAGCACATGGTCAGGCTTGGGCCCGGCACGGGGCCTGTGAATACTCCGCCAGCCCTCGTACCTGCAGCCAACTTTTGGCTTTCCGAGAGCTTCAGTAGGACTCATTAGTAAGCCAGTCTTCACTGCTTCAATCTATGTGTTGTTTGATTTTCTTTAATTACTTTAATTCATTATCCGTCATCCGCCACACTTTGATTTTTGATTTTCGTTGCGTTGATTTTGATTTTGAACCTGTTTCTCCGGTGTCCTCAGGCTTGGTGTCACACATTCCACTGGAGTCCACCCAGGCGCAGTCATCTGAGAGTATTCAGCACACAGAATTATTCCAGTCTGGATACACCTCCTTTCATGCAATGACTCACTATAATAGACGTCTGACAGTTGTTTTCAAACTTTTTCAGCTGTAGTTTTACAAGTTGGTTTCCTGTTGCCCTATTTTTCAAAACGAGCTTCACCTAACGCTGGTCATGTTGTATTATTGATATCCAGCTGGATGTAGCCTGGCCTATTGAGTTATTGAAAGCGGTAGAGATAGAGTCTGACTGTAAGTAGCAAGAGGAAATTGAATTATTTCTGCTTTTAGTGATGTAGAAAAGTCCCTTAAATGAAGATGCTAAGCAGCTCCTCAAGCTAAACAGTTTATACAGCCATAAATCAATAGCTTATGATTGTTACCTAACGCTGCATTACAAACAGGGCTTCGCGCGCAGAGTAAAGTGCATTTCCTGTTGGAACTTCAGACTAAGAAAAAGATTTTTTCTACTTCTGTGTTATTTAATATGCTCTTAGACAAGGAGAGTGGAAAGTCAACAGTCTTTGCTGACTTCATTTCCCACAGTTCGTATATGTTCTGGTGGAAAATCTGCAAAATGGCTCCTGTTGAACCTGAAGCACATCTTCCTTCTGTGCAGAAGCACCACATTGCTGTCAGGTGTATGTGGACAGAAAAGATGGTTTACTAGATGGTTGTTGTTCAGTAGTTGGTCAATCTCTTCCTCTCCCTTTATTCCTCTCTTTTTCCCCTTCACTCCTATTTGCCATCCTCTCCTTGTTCTCCCTCTCTTTCTCCCTATTCTCCCTATTCTTTTCCCCTGTGGTAATTGCTGATTGCCGGTGTTAGAGGTTTGCATTGTTCTGGGATTGCTCTCTCTCTCGCTCTCTCTCTCTCTCTGTCTCTCTCTCTGTCTGTCTCTGTCTCTCTCTGTCTCTCTCTGTCTCTCTCTCTCTGTCTCTGTCTCTCTCTGTCTCTCTCTGTCTCTCTCTGTCTCTCTCTCTCTGTCTCTCTCTCTGTCTCTCTCTCTGTCTCTGTCTCTCTCTGTCTCTCTCTCTCTCTCTCTTTATCTACTTCTCACTTTCCTCCTCTGTCTTTCTCTCTAGGATGTAGGATCAGATAATAGCAGAGTCTATCAGTGCACAGTGGGAGAGCCAGAGCAAGGAGCCAGAAGCAGCTTGGCACAGCAGGCCCTGAAAACCCTGCACTGCTCTAATGGACCTCTCTCTCTCTCTCTCTCTCTCTCTCCTTCCATTACTCTGTCTGTCGTTCGTCTGTCTGTCTGTCTCTCTCCCTTTGTCCTCTCTGTTGCACATTTATTCGTTTACTCAACCAAATGCAAGCAGACATCCACAATGCCTGTGTGAACAACAGCCCAGACACACAGATGTAGCCAGAAGTATAACATTCATCATCGCCATCCGTCTTTTCTAATACACTGTCCAGATTAGGAACAAAGAGAAAAATGAATTATTGTAAATGAAACCAGCGAACACCCTGGTTAATAATGAAATATAAGATGGATTTAAATATTTAAATAATGGAATAGGTCATCAATGGAATGTCCTACAGGCTTTTAGGTGTCAGCCCACTGAAGCTGCCACATGCTTAATACGTCTTTGACGTGATCCCCTGGGGAAACTCCATTTCTGCCCTCTTTTTAAGGCTGAATGCAGTTTTTACCTTCTTTGTTTTTATTGAGTGGGTGTTCTGAATAATAGGGTTCACATTTAATTGTCTGAATCGTCCCTGTTTGGTTCTGAACCTTTAGCCCAGAACGGAGGTTTGTGTTGGTGTTTGTCATGTCCTTGGTGAGTACTAATCAATCAAACTTTCCAGGGGCCTTAAGGAGCACTTTTCAGTGGTAATCATTTGTGGGAGACCATTTCTCGTTAGAACCCTATTTTCTGCTCCTCTTTCTGTGCACAGTGCACAGCTTCTATATTTTCTGTTTTTCTCTGTTTCTCTCTGTTTCTCTCTCTAATGCTCTCTCTCTCTCTCTCTCTCTCTCTCTCTCTGATGATGCTGAGTCCTACTTTCAGATCCAGGAGAAGGCATTGTGGAAATAGAGAACCTCAGTGTCGGCATGCGTCCCACTAATCAGCTCCCTTGACAGGAATTCCAGAGCGGCGGCGGCGGCGGCTCTGCTAAGTGGAGCTTCCTTTAATATGACAGCTGTACCGATCAACTAGCGCCAGCAGGAAGGGAGGGCGGAGTTCTGGGGGTGGGTTTTATTTTTTTTGGGGGGGGGGGGGGGGGCGGGG
>JAOXYF010000022.1:6459140-6474625 GCA_028565775.1 Sternarchorhynchus goeldii
CACCACCTAACCCACGTCAGGCACCAGACTAACGTTTACGGCACCACCTAACCCACGTCAGGCACCAGACTAACGTTTACGGCACCACCTAACCCACGTCAGGCACCAGACTAACGTTCTTGGTTCAAGCTGTGAAGACGAGGCCCTTCATGTATGTCTTGCTGATTTATGTTCTCTTATTAACAGTGGCCCTCATTCACACTCTTCATCTTTCTTCTACATGCTGAGTCACAGCTACGTCAGTTTTTGATGTTCTCTCTTTAATGTGAATTCCTCTAAGGTAGTTTAAGTATTAGTAAGACATTGTGTTTGTAAGTAAATACATGTTTTTTATTCTGCACCCGTGGGTTTGGATTGGTAATCTTTTTATTGGAGAAGTATTAATAAAGAAACTATACTGCATATTATATTGAATACATTTTCATGTTTTTTTCCCTTCCAGTTTCAAACTTGAAACTTTCTTCAAGAAAACCGAACTAGCACTCGTCAGTATGCCTTTGTGACAGTCTTCATCATACCAAAATAATGCAATGCCAGAATGATTAATCATTCTAGTACTCTTTCAGCCTTGAGTACACATTCAAATGTACATATACTGCACATACATGTGTACATAAGTGCAAAAGAGACATGAACACCATAGCCTTGTGAAACAAGTGGGCAATAATAATAATAATAATAATAATAATAATAATAATAATTCCCTCAGGATTAATAAAGTATCTATCTATCTATCTATCTATCTATCTATCTATCTATCTATCTATCTATGTATCTGTCTGTCTGTCTGTCTGTCTGTCTATCATTACACCAAATCATAAAACAAATCTAAAAATAGGAAGAATATGAAGAGATGATGCTGTAAATTATTCTTTACGATCTACAAAATACCTCAGGACTACTTGCACTTTGCAATAAATCTCCTTCACAGATCCCCTCAAAGTACACTGAGTATTTATTTTTAAAAAAAAGTTTTAGTACAAACATTACATCATCCAGCCAAGCTACAGCAGATCGGGGTGGCAGACCTTTAAAACTACAAAATTCATCCATGACCCAAAGAAAAGGCTGTGATGTCTAAGTGTCTAAAATTTAAATTTGAAGGGTGTTCTGGTCTTCTGGTGTGCCAGACAGAGCTGTCTGGGGCAGAGTTTCAACGATACACCAAGAACCTCGGAAATAGTTTTGAAAACTGTTGCCCAATAATTTTCAAGTTGAGGGCAAAACAAAAAAATCTCATAAAAGTATGAGATAAATTTCCTGGAGATTTAGTGTCATGACCCACGTACATCCTGGAACATACAGCAAGGCTAAGCTTTGCTTAAGTGAGCCCTGCACTGGACTCTGAGCTGAATGGGACTCCTCCTGTTTTATTTTGACTCCGTTTAAGTCATGATCTCTTAACAACATCAGTTGGGAATGCTGTACTGAGATCAGTAGGTGTAAGAGCCTGCCCCTTCCATACTGTAACAGTGGGGAAAGCAGGGAAAGTAGAGATCTTTTTTCTATAATATGTACCAAGCTGTTTGAAGCAGTGGTTGTGGGATTGACTATATTTTCTACATATTGCGACGGCGGCAGTAAGGGAGCAGAAGGTGGGGTTGTGGCGAAAGGAGCTTTATTCTCCATGACACCCTGTAACCCAGACAGAAGCACCGTAGTGCCAACAGTTCACAAGTGAAGAATAATACCAAGATGAAGCAATCAAAGCGTCTCTTGGACGATGGCGAGGAGGCACACGGGATCCACGCCGCGTAGGCATCGACAGCCAGAACCTGTGGGCTTAAATACCGTGAGGAGAGGGAGGTGTCAGGGCGGAGTGACGGGTGCGTTCAGTACTCTGTGTTCACTGGAGTGGCCGTGGCCCTGGTGCTGGGTGCCTGGTGCACCATGACACATATATTATTTACACATCAAATGTATTTCAGTTTAATGTGTAAAAGGACCCTTGAAAACTTTTGAATGTGTTATTACAGTATAAATTCTTAATATAAACAGGGCAACTGTCTAAATGTTGAGTCGAGTGTAGAAGTCAAGTGTTGAAGGGTAAAATAAATCATTACAAAAATGTGACCCGAAGCAAACAAAAATAATCATCTTAAAAGTAAACAGTACAACAGGGCAAGATATAAGATGAGAGGAATTTATAGGCAAGGAGAAATATGCTAGAGCCCATGTGCCCTTCTATGCTCCAGTTTCTATACTCCAATACTCAACACTTCTATATATAGTACTTTGACCAAGTGAATATCAAAAAGGAAACTGAATTGTTCTTCACAACCTGAAGTAGCCCAGAACTACACTTTAATAAAATTGAACCTTATAATTCACAGGTCTTGGAGTTTATTTTCAAGTAAAGTACTTACAAGAACTTACAAGAACTTCTCTCTGGCAGGCATCATCTGTCTGATACCAGGTCTGAATAAATGAAACACAACTCACATGGATTTATTCAGAAAACTGTACCTGACTATCAATTCTAGCACTTATTTTAACCTCTTATTTTACTGACTGTATGCGACAGAATAGCTTAATGTTTCTATTAAATAGGTTTGAAGAAAGAGTTTTACTAACACAGCCAAAAGCACTCACACATCACTCAGTCAGACATCTCTCACTTACACATTTCATTTAGGGCAAGACTGAGTAACCATCAGACCAAACTGCAGAATACCTCTCTCTCCCTCTCTCTCTTTCTCTCTCTCTCTCTCCCTCTCTCTCCCTCTCTCTCTCTCTCTCTCTCTCTCTCTCTCTCTCTCTCTCATATTTCACTATCTTTATATATAGATTTTTTTTTTTCTGTAATCCTTTCTCCTCTCATTTCTTTTTATTTCATCCTTTTTAATTATTCTTATATTTTGACAAATTCCCATCCTGGTTTCTCTAAATGTGCTGCTGTAATACTGGTGTAATGCTTAGTTTGGAATCAGATGATGTTTCATTGTAGCCGGTGTTATGCAAGTATATCTGAACATTCAGTATTCTACCCCCACTGCCTTGGGTTATTAAAACATTCTGAAAAATAAGCATAATAAAATGTTCTGGAAAACAAACAACAAAAAGTATATACAAACTTTTGTTTGATTGAATAGTTCTGGCCGCTTTTAGTAAATATAGATTCATGCAGTCCTGAAACAAACCGAGAGAAAGTAATGTTTCCATCACTGATAAATCCAGAGGGACAGACTGATTCACTGCTCTGTGAGAAGAGCACTGCTCTGCTTCTGTGTGCTCTATACAGACTGAATTGCAACCCCTCTGTACAGACTGCGATGGCATGCTGCCTCTTCAAAGCCATTGGATACAACGTTGAACCTGTGGGTGTGAACTCATTCTTATTTCCAGTTTGCTGTACCCTGCATCAAAGCTGAGGCAGAAACTAAACACCCACGTGCATTTATGTCCAAGGTAGCGTTTCTTCCTTATAGTCTTGATGCACATAAAGTAGGTCTTTATATCTGAAGCGTGTTTTCTGCCTGACTCCCATAGAGGCGTATGCAGGGTTTGCCTAGTTCTATTGCTGAAAAACCTATAAGTAGCATTCAAGGGCCATAAATCAAAGGGAGTTGGGCCCAGCTATTCATTTTGTCAGGCCAGGGAATCGGGTGTGGACAGCTCGGTTATTAAAAGTGTTTATCACAACAAGTCAGTTATTTCAGCAAGAGTGTGGACAGCCGTGCCTGTGGGTTTGGAGAATTGTAATCTTAACCTCTGTTCACACAATAATAATGGGCATAGACCTGAATATCCAATAGGCAGAATGGAGCACCAGGGCAGTATTAACAACACCCCAGAAATCTTTGTGTTGTTTTACAGCAAACAAAGAGGACTTTCATAGAGATTTACAGAACGTGTGTGTGTGTGTATGTGTGTGTGTGTGTGTGTGTGTGTGAGAGAGAGAGAGAGTGTTTCATGTGTGCACATGCAGACATAAGTGTAAGCTTGGTACATGAGTGTGTGTGTAAATATCTACAAAGCACAGTGAATACGGTGCATGATAAATCCTTCAGTTGTATAATTTACTACTTTGAAGTACCAAATTAACACTAGACAGAATTACAACCCCTCACCATCTCTCACTGAATCTGAGGAGGAATGGTGGGACATAACTTGTTAACAGTGTTTTATGTACAGCAGAAGTGACAACTTCACATCTCCAGAGGCTGACAAGCCCCTCTCAGTGCCCTGCTCAGAGAATACAGCTTATTTCTCCTACTCTTTCACACAAAATCCTTTTTTTTCTGCAATGCTCCCAAAGGAAGGAGACCAAGCAGGATTTCTTAGAGCTCCTGTCTCTGTGTTTCACTGCCACATTATTTCATGAAAATAAGCTCCTCCAAATGGTTTGGTCCCCCTTCACTCTCTGCTGCCCTCACAGTCGTGCCATTCTCAGAGCTGGATGGATCGTTCTGGAATCGGAGAGCTTTACTGCCCACTAAACCCTCTCCCATTAAACAGACACTGAGAGAGGGACAAGGATGGTGATTGAGGTGAGGAGCAGACAGACAGAGAGACGGCCTGATGTATAAATCCCAGTAAAACTCATTTGTTGCGCTTGCAGCATTGCGACACAAGACTAACGTGAAGGAGCTCGTTCTGGAGTGGGAGCCGGCATGGCTGTGGGTGGGTGAGTGGGTGGGGGTGGGGTGCATACACACATGCACACATCTGGTCACTGACTTCTTCAAGATATGCTGATCTAAAATTAACTCCCACTAGTCTGATTCATCCCATTCCCAGATCATGGCCAATCCTACTGGGATATGGAACCGGCAGGCGGCCAAGGTGATCTTAGGAATTGCAATCTTACCATAAATCATGGTCTACTTGTGTACTAGATGCACTTCCGAGTGGTGCCTTTGGTAGTGAGGAGGGGGAAATGGTAATCATATCGCTAATGTATTAATCTGTTTGCTGACAGAGCTCCTTTAGGAGAGCAGAGGCAAAATCAAACAAGAAACACATTTGTAACCAATTAGAGTGCAAACATCAAAGACGCCTAAGATGCCTCTTCAGCAAATAGGCCCTGTGTTTAGGTGCTTCACCTACTGAAACACCACATCGCTTCAGGTCAGGCATCTATTAATAATGTCACATGGAGAATAGTTTGCTGGATATATCATGGAACAGTTAGATAGACCATGATAAAGAAGGGGAAGGCAAAGAAAGAGAGAACAAGAGTCTTTTATAATGTTTTGGTTTGTTTTTTTATTGGCTGTTCAGCTTGTGGCCTGAGTTTGGAGTCAGCATGTACAGCCTTTGCCCATCAGTCACACAGTGAGCATGTGGTAAATGTTCTGGACCTGGAACTCAGAAGGAGGGAGTGTGCAGAGGGGGGACATCAATTCGGACGGGCTGAGTGACAGCACAGTGTATTGGTGCAGAGGAGCGCTGACTGTGCCTTCTGGTAATTAAGGGCATGGAGTGTACAAAGGCACAGAGGAGTTGCTAAATGATAGGCAGATGCAACGTGGTAAGGCTCGACATTAGGAAAACGTTTTTTGTTTGTTTTTTTTTCTTTTGACAGTGTGGAATTTTTTTATTTGTGTTTATTTTGAACCTGGTTAAAGATCTTCCTTGCGTAACTATTTTGACTGAACATTTTTAGATAATATAAACACTCAACAGACTTACTAACATATCAGGAGTAGTGAAGCGAGTACATTCAGTGGATTAATCTAGGTAGTTTTAATTAAACATGTAAATAAGATTAGTATGTTATCGTGAGATGTCAACGAAATATCATCTTAGTAACCTCAACGAGCAGCTGAGGACATGCTGCTGTCAGTATTCGATAACTGGATTTTAACTGGAATTTGGATAAGGTTGGATCAGAACCAGGACCAAGGTGAGGGTAAGGATTAGGCCTTGGGTTGATCTGAGGTCTGGTAGCTGGGGTCTGACCCTTGAACTATTCCGCTTGTGTAAACTTTACTGCAGTTGCATACAAACTCTGATTCCTCTGAAACCTCTGATTCATTAATCATCATTTTACTCTTTTGAAAGTCTACTAGTGATCTATAAAGGACCACTCACAAATAAGTGGTACCCTTACTTGTAACATATTTACAGTGCTGCCATTGTGAAGAAAGAAACTTTGTCATCAACAGCACTAAAGAAACAATCATTAAAAAACTTTGTAGTATTGGAGTAAGAATAAAAGAGCCCTAATCCAGTTCACGGTTCTCCTCCAGCCTCACACACTCAGTACTGTATGACCCCAGTTACTCAGACTTGAAAGACTGGAGCTTTTGGGTTTGTTTTTCTGGATATAAGAATGCAAACAGTTTATTTTCCCTTTATCATGTTATATTAGCATAGGAAATTAGGTTAATTACACCCACTTCTTTAGATCGCTGTCAAAGGGAATACTAAAAAGAAAATAGACCTTTCATAGCAGTAGGGAACTGCTGTGAGTAAACAGGAAGCAACTGCCTTGGTTTTAGACACACATGGAGAGATTTATCAAACCCTAGCAAAACAGCCAAGATGGTGATATTACTAGAAATGTACAGCTTGGAATGTTTTAAGAGGATTTTTAAAGATGTGACTTTTTTCTTCTCCCAGACTCTAAAATAAGTTTTATGATAACACAACGATCAGTTGCAAAAGTTCTTAAACTCTGTGTGAAAATTGCTTTTCCATTTCCTAGTTCAAAATCCACAAGCAAAGAAAGAACACTCTTAATTCACTTCATATGATAGTGGACCAGACAACTTTAGATACTGTGCCTTGGAGTACACTGTCTTGTTAAAAGCAGTCGTCTGCTGAGAAGAGGTGCACATAAGTAGAGTTTTTATTCTCTTTCCCTAGACAGAAAGGCACAGTGGTGAGCTGAGTAAACACTCGTAGAGCTGAGATGCTGAAGGCCAGATCATGTTCGAGGCAGCGATTTCAGCGTTGGAAGGCGAGTGGTGGGCGGGACTCAGGCAGACGCCTCTGGGCTTAAATAGGTGAGAAGAGAATAGAAACAAACAAGGCACAGATGATTGGTATTCAGGTGACTGATAGCAGGGCAGGTGTGGTGTTGGTGGGCGTGTCCTCCCTGCTGGGTTCTTGGCTCCCTATTAGCAGGAAAATTGACTCAGTCTTCAATTATTTGTTCTTATCTGTGATTTCATACATAATATATGAAATAATTTCACAAATCAATGTGTTATGATAAGATGTATATTGTGTGAGCATTTATTTATTTATTTATTTTTTGCTGTATTTCAGATTGATGACCAGCAACACGAGTAAATGCCAAATAGTCGTGGAACCTGCAACTATCATCAGGGAGAAGAGACCACATGGAGACAGTGACAAACTCAGTCGCTTCTTCTGTGGTAGCAGTTCTGGCAACTTGCGTAAGGCCTCACCAGACGGAAGCGCTAGAATTAGAACTACTGGAGAGCAGCACAGGGTCCTTCACGACAATAAGATGATGTAGTGGGAAAATCTGCTGCTTTCCCGCATGAAGATTTTGAGGGTTCTGAAATCTAATGGCACAAGACATGTTTCTCCACCTTCGGCTCTGCAAGTATGATACACAGGACCTGCTAAAGCACATGAAGCATTGTGTAGTAGAGCAGTAGTTGGAGTTCAGCACTTATGTCTACATGCAGTACGTGTCCAGATGTGGACTGGTCACTGCATGATTGATCAAACACAAAAGAAACATATTGCACACGACAAGGAAACCCTTTCTGCCTACCAGATAGCAGCTGATTGTGTTATGGGTGCATGACTGGTGGAGATAAGAATTCCATCATCTCTCATGTTTGTTTACATTTAAGAGATGAACATATCAGCACCAGACACTGTTGCATCCCACTGGTGAATGTATCGTTGGGCTTAGTAGCAACAAGAAAACAACTTTTCATGGTAAAGTACATAACACTGGCACTCTATGATCGATACACAGATGACTCAGTGAAGTAAAGAAGAATCCTATCCACAAGCTGTCATATTTTCTACTTCTGCAGATCTGGAATCAGTTCATAGCATTATATGAGAACAATGTAGACCTTACCCAGTTCCTGTCTGAGGCCAAACAGGAACGAGCCTGTGAAAGGAGGTGGATTTTCCACTGCTACTGCAACTCATTCCAGCAGAAGGCGATGTGTTGCTCTGACCACGAGGAGGCAAAAACACTGCCAATGCTGCATGTGAATTCAGGTTCTCAGCAAGTAATGTAATGTTACTGCTGATACATTTTGTATCTTTGTGAGAATCTATTTTGCTTTTACACTTTAATCAAAAGATTAGCACATCTTTGTTCACTAGCTATGAAAAGAAAATCTGTTGGGAAGTATTTTAGCTGCATCCTCTGGTGGTCAGTGGTATCTGCCGTGGTCAGTGGTATCTGCCGTGGTCAGTGGTATCTGCCGTGGTCAGTGGTATCTGCCATGACACGGAGATGTTTGGCACCTAAATAACTTCCCATAAAAAGAAGGCAATGATAGTGCTGGATATGAACTGGTTTCCTAAATCATCATTCTAAACTTACCTAGGGTTCTCCTCCTGACTGCAGGGTTCTCCTCCTGACTGCAGGGTTCTCCTCCTGACTGCAGGGTTCTCCTCCTGACAAAAGGAGAACTCCTTTTTGTTTTTGTGTAATGCTACTGGGTACATTTTACATTTAATGATTGTGTATGTGTGTCTTCTAAAATCTCTCTACTTCCATAAAGGAAATGGTAAATGTTCTTTTTAAACTTGCCAAATAAGATATTTGAGGGAACTTCTAACTTCCACCAAGTGTCTCCTTCACTTTGGGGCAGCACTTAGGATGATGGAGTAGTAAACGTTTCCAGGTCATGAGGAAACAAGGCGATGTGACCTGGTCTTATGGGCCAGTGGGTGTGTGAAATGCTACAGTTTAAACCTGTGGGCCTAAAGCAGTGTGGTTCGAGACATCTCCAAAATTAGATGTCCCACCTTGAATCTGTAGGCTAGTTTGGTCCCTTCCATGATCATTTTCTCTGGACAGGTCCAGCCCGTTGAACCTCCCTAGGGATAACCAATCCCCTGGACCTGACGTGTGTATTAATCCTTACTCTGTGTTTTAGGCTTGATTTAGCAGTCTATAACCCCCAGACACATACACACCTTGTCTTTCTCACTCTCACTCTCTCTCCACCTCTTTTTGGTTGCTGCTGGTGGCTCCTGACCTTGCTTTCTTGAAATAGGTGTCTAAAAACAGCGATGCTGTAGGCCATAGTCTCAGCCTTATAACACAGCCATGAACATACCAGACACTGAAACCTACTTCCCAAATGTGGGACTAACTCAAAACCTATTTTCCAAAGCAGCTGTGAGGATGAACGTGTGGGACAGACTGACTGAGTGAACACCACATAGCCCCATAGGGAATATCTGGTTTTGAAGAAGTTTTGCTTCTTTGGAGATTACAGGTCACAGGGGTGTGCCTTATAAACTGCTTACTACATTAATGATGTCATTAATGAATTGCTTTTGTTGAAATGGTTATGAAACAGAGCCATTAATTAAACATGTACGAGTGAGAAAGAGGCAAGATGGAAGCAATTGAT
Source organism: Sternarchorhynchus goeldii (assembly GCA_028565775.1). Taxonomy (NCBI): domain Eukaryota; kingdom Metazoa; phylum Chordata; class Actinopteri; order Gymnotiformes; family Apteronotidae; genus Sternarchorhynchus; species Sternarchorhynchus goeldii. The sequence goes on from JAOXYF010000022.1 coordinate 6,468,674, forward strand.
GGCTTTCTGTACTCGTACGGTGCTGTGCAAGAACTATAAACTATTTTCACCAGGGTATTTCTATTTCTTTATTCTTTTTTTTTGTCTCCTGTATTTTCCCCAAAGGTCAGAAATAATTGCTTGTTCCACAGTCTTCCAACACTTACTTGGAATGACTGAGGCTCACGGCCTATTTATAGCTCCCTACAAACCCCGGTCTTCACCCCATTTTTAAGGTACACAGTGTGTTTGCAGGTAAGATGCACATTACTGGCTGCCTGCTGGCCACTTGGCTTGTCAAGGTGTCAGAACAAGAATATGTTTCTCCCCCTGCAGTGACAAAAGAAAAGTCGCTAAACACTGAGCTTCCATTCCAGCTCCCCCAGTGGGCCTCAAGGTACATCACGTTCTGGACTCCAGGGATTTCGTCAGCAAAGTTTGGGAGTTGAGAATGGAGACACAGAGCAGACGGAACAGCAATGCCATCCTCTATGTGGCCTCAGTGTCCAAGAAGCTCAGGATTTCCGACAAACATCACGTCAGGGCAATAACCCTAAAGACAAGTGGAGCATCATTATATGTATTCCATCCGATGCAATGAAGAATGTACCACTCTGAGTATTTAGCCTAAGGTAGGAGACATATGTTCCCTGGTCAAGACCCAGTCAGCTTACATGAAGATGATGTGGAGGAGAAGAGTGTTCACTGTTTACACAGTTCAAAGGAGGAGTGAAGGATGCCATTTATGTCTAGCTGAAACAGCCACCCCTACAGGGTTTGAGCTGCAGTGTTACTGTTATCTACTTACAATGCCTCCCTGGTGCGATCATACCAGCTATGCATCCAGACTACAGGGACTGACACATGAATCGAGGACTTCTGAGGCGAGCTGTTGAAGTCTCTCGGACAGATGGCAAAACATCTTCAAGGGGACCTTAAAGTAAATTACCAGTACGAAATAATGACTGGGTAACTGGGTGAAATAATAAAGAACACCAACTCAGAACAGTGCGGTAAAATATGTGTTTTCCCAGCGTGCATATAAATATTGATAGACTCCAGACCAACTTTAACCTCAAGTTCTACAGAGAGCTCCTTTGTTTAACAGCAGAGTGTATAACTTATGTATACCCATCAGCCTCTGTGCAGATACACGATGAGGAAATAATTAACAGTACACACATTGGTTCCTGACAGACTGAGGAAAGACTCCTGTTTAATTTATACCGATTGACCCTTAGCCAAGGGAAGCATCAAATATTCATCGTCAGAGGAGACCACACAACCTCATGGTAACAGAGCTCCATCCAAACCCATTTTTCAACATGAATGTTCTGTAAAAGACAGCAGTCAGTGACACACAGAACTCATCACTGAGTAATGCTCACTTAACCCTCTCCCAAAATGAGCATGTATATATCACATTCCCGTGTTTTGGAAGATTTTCACGTCCGCATTTTTTCCTTAAGTGATCGTGTTCTGACAGAGACAGAAAGAGAAATCCAGTTGTACAGTAAGTTAAGAGCGTGCTCTATATAAAGGTGCTGCAGGGAGCTTTGGAGGTCACACCAGCTCAGGCTGTAGAATCTCCTGCCTCACTATTAATTCTGTTCTGAGTGGTGAACAAGGCCAACCTTAGCGTTCCTTTCTCTGGGGAGCAGGGAAGAGAAAGGCTTTAAAACATGCATCCAGACGTGGGTGGAGCGCTCTCACAGGGCCTGAAAATCTACCGCGGTCAGATGTACATGGCCTGTAAAAATCCAGGTTTCTATACGTCAGTTATTATAAAACATATATTTCATGTGCAAAGTAATATATATTTTACATATGCCCTCTTTCGCACATTTCTAACTTTTTTTTTCACATTTAAATATTATATATGGCGTATGTGCCTAGGGAAATAGAAGCTTTAGAGGCAGGGCCTAGGTGGCCCTGGGAGGGGCCTCACACTCACACGCCTCGAACAGGCCTTTAGCGTTTCTTATAGTTACTGATGAACACAAAGACATGATGAACTCATTTCCATGAACGAGGAGTGAGAAGGCCGTTCGTGAGTGAAGATGGATGCCTGCTCATGGCTAGGCTTGGAAATTATGCTTTCATAGGGTCTCAAATGAAAGTTATGTGACAGAATCGTTTTCAAACAGAACGAACCTGAGATCTTTACCTCCAAAAGCAGTATTTGACAAACCAACAACACGTTTATCACATACCATGCGCCGTGGTGATAATGCCATCATCTTAATTGTGCTTGTTAAAATCTTCCCAGCTGTGTGTTGAGTGTCTCCAGGTAACAAGGAAATAAGATGGGTAGTTTCTACACAATCATTCAGAGGACTAGCTGCCCTTCATCCTCATGAATGATTACTGCTGCCCCTCGTGTCATTGTCAATATGGAGTGATCATTTTATTAAAACCATAAATTTCTAGTTCTAGCTCGTGAAACACCAAGTGTAAAACACCAAGTGTGTAATTATTTAGTAGTCATTATTACTGTGTTCCTATTACTGGTATTTTGCTGCTATGTGTAAGAACTGTACATGGACATCAGTATGTAACGGCTGTGTAGATACATTTATATAGTTTTGTAAACCTCTCTGAGCTTTAGTGCTTTTAGCAGTTATGAGTAAAGGTTCATGTTGAATTGGTCACCAGCTTTTCCGTAGGACATGGTGTCATACTGGATCACAGCTGTAATATATTAGAGATCTCTTTATAGATCAAAGTGCACAGAATGCACAGTGTCATGTCAATGCATCTGTGAATGGCTGTGCGAGCTGGATGTGAAGGATGTGCATGTTGGATTATACCATTGCCGTTCATAAAAAACTGAGATGAACTATTGCAACAAATTAGTGGTGGCAGTGTTGTTCGGTCCACGGTCCAAATCACGGATGCAACCTCTATAAGCAGCTTTCGTTGGTGCTGCCTCCAGCTGGAATGGAGGTTGGAATTTTCTGTGCCATGCTGTATGTCTGGATGATAGCCTTGAAGAACCCAATCAGCCATGTCTAATTGGGAGGAAAGTTTGAGTGTTGCATGACCAGTAGCCCTCAAAGCTGAGATGGCACACTCCATGCATATCAGAACAGGAGAGAGAGAGACTATACTGGGAACTGACTTTCTAAATCTTCTGTCCTCCTTTTCGTACAGAGCACAGTAGACCGACACTTTTGACAGTTATAAAAATCATAATAATAAAAAAAAAATCCATGGTCACAAAGTCCACAGCCGTATCACCATGGAAGCTAGAGCAGCAGCACCATGGTGGAGCTCTGAATAAAACTCTGAAGATCTAAGAGGAAAACTATGAACTTTACTGAGCTGAACTTTGGGGTGATCAGCATCGTGATCTTTAGAACATTCAAATGAGCTTCTGAATCACTCCTTATGGACCTTTTCAGTCAGAAGAACTATGTCAATCAAACCATTTGAACAAATTTGAAAAACTCCACATGCATTGTTATAAAATATAACAGTTACCACTATGCTAGCTGTGCTTCTAGAAGCCCTCAGTGCCTTCCTGATGTCAGATTAATAGAACCCCTTACTGATAGTTTTTAAAAGATCCTTTACAGATGCTGGTACGTCACTGACGAGCCCATAAAGAATCCCAGGGTAGTTCTTCATAAAATGCACAATGTGCTAATCAGCTGGTATACTCTGCAGTACACAGCATGCTTGTTCATCTAAACGGGTTTTGCAACTGTGTTAGGAACCTTGACAACATTCTGAAGTAAAGGCCTCTGCAGAGCTCACGTGACGAGAACGTTGTGCGGTCTTCAAAGCAGTCATTTTGCGTCATGTCATAAGCTTCTTAATAAGAACACAGAAGCAGCTAAATGATTCACAGCAGAACGCTGCTAATGCTACTGCAGACTGCACAGTGAGTTGCTAGCACTCTCCCCAGCTTTATGCTGTGCTGTTAGCGTGTTAGCATAGCATGTCGCCAGTCACGCTGTCTGAGTTATCTCCCCCTTCCCACAGAGGACAATATCAACTCCAGGCCCCTCTGGCGTAGATTAATATGGATCTGAGCTACTTAGCTCACTCTGTATCGCACATCGTAAAAGAAAAAAAAAAACACATGCTAAACTGTAGAGTATACATTTCAAACAAGAGAGGAAGTTTTATTTTATTCCTTTGTGTTTTTAAATGGCATTGTCTGATGGACACAGAGTAATGCCATTTCACCCCCACCATGCAGTCTCAGATGAAGATGGATGTCTCCTTCCTAAGCAAATGCTGATCCAAGGCCGTGGCTACTGTACACAGTCCTGCCTGTGTTATGAGAGTGTGGCTACTGTACACAGTCCTGCCTGTGTTATGAGAGTGTCACTACTGTACAGTCCTGCCTGTGTTATGAGAGTGTCACTACTGTACAGTCCTGCCTGTGTTATGAGAGTGTCACTACTGTACACAGTCCTGCCTGTGTTATGAGAGTGTCACTACTGTACAGTCCTGCCTGTGTTATGAGAGTGTCACTACTGTACAGTCCTGCCTGTGTTATGAGAGTGTCACTACTGTACACAGTCCTGCCTGTGTTATGAGAGTGTCACTACTGTACGAGAGCAGGTGGAGGGTGGCAGGCTTCACATTACTGCTTCACATTATCACATCTGTATATCTGTTAGCCTGACTCCAGTTTTCCTATCACTGGACACACACACACACACACACAGGTGTTTAGCGTTCCCCACAACTGTACTAGGAAACTCCAGTACATGTTCTGCCTTTGTTACACACTCCAAACCAAGCACACACTTAAACACACATGCTCCTGAATACCTGGATCTAATGGTGAATAATGCCAGAGTATGTGCACACACTATTTAAAAGGCCATTTGATTCCACCTAATTGTTCTTTAATGTTGTCCCATTCCTTGCCACTATGTCCTCAGGCTGTGTGTGTGTGTGTGTGTGTGTGTGTGAAAGAGAGAGAGAGAGAAAGAGAGAGAGAGAAGGGGGGGGGGGCCCTAGAGCAGTGGAACGAAGGGATTTCTTCAGACAGTAAGACTCTGTGGTAACAGTGTGGGCGCTAAGGTCCATATGGCCTTCTTAATTCCCCCCCCCACCACACACACACACACACACACGCACACTGCACACAGCACACAGCACACTCTTTGGCGTCCTCACTAAAGCCTGCTTAAAGTGTTTAATTATATTATGTAAGCTAAAAGATCAAGGAAACATATTGAGAGGCTTCTCTTGAGCACATCACTTTGTGTGGGGGGATTTCACACACTCATCCACAGCCCCTGTCAAGAGAACTCACTCTCTCACTGTCTTTCTTTATTCTGCTCTTCCTTTCTTTGCTCTCTCTCTCTCTCTCTCTCTCTCTCTCTCTCTCTCTCTCTCTCTCTCTCTCTCTCTCTCTCTCTCTCTCTCTCTCCCACTTCAGCCCTTTCGTCTTCCCCACTCTTTCTCCCTTTCTCTCTCCCCTCTTGTTCTTTTTCTCTCTCCATCTGTCTTCATGTGTCACTTGCCTGCTCTCTCCTTCTCTCTTTCTTTCATTCTCTCAGTCTGTTGCATTTCCTCCACCTCCAGATCAACGTGTGTCAAGTCTTCCCACAGCCCACAATCTCCACAGTTGCTTCCAAGAGTCTTTGATCTCAGAACTGCAGGGGACCACTGAGCAGATCTGGCAGTGCCCTGAGATCTTCAAACACTGACATCACACCTCACACCGTCCCGGCATCAGAACGAAGAGGCCTGCAAATTATAGTGTGATGTTTATGAGCTGTAGTGCAAATTTCATCCCTTATATTCATTTACATTGTTTATCTTAACAGTAACATTGCAAAGAGAGAGAGAGCAAAAAGTGCAAAATTTCATTCCCAACAATGAACATGTAAATGAACATATCCAAATGAACATACCCAAATGAACATATCCAAATGAACATACCCAAATGAATATATCCAAATGAACATATCCAAATGAACATATCCAAATGAATATATCCAAATG
>JAOXYF010000022.1:6474725-6484725 GCA_028565775.1 Sternarchorhynchus goeldii
GAATATATCCAAATGAACATATCCAAATGAACATATCCAAATGAATATATCCAAATGAACATATCCAAATGAACATACCCAAATGAATATATCCAAATGAACATATCCAAATTAACATACCCAAATGAACATATCCAAATGAACATATCCAAATGAATATATCCAAATGAACATATCCAAATTAACATATCCAAATGAACATACCCAAATGAACATATCCAAATGAACATATCCAAATGAACATATCCAAATGAACATATCCAAATGAACATATCCAAATCACCCTTTTTTTTTTTTTTTTATGTTCAAATATTTTACCAGAAAGAGCCCATTTCATCATCCATCCTGTAAAATCACGTTTAATGTCTCTTAACCTTTCATTCATTTAAGTTTTAAGCAAGAATTCAACAATCTGGTCAGTGGCAACAACTCTTCAAATCGGAAAAAACAGTCCTGCACAATGATTGTCTTTAGCGCTTAGCATGAAATAATTTTTATCTTGCCCATAGCTTAAGCGGTCAGGTGGGAGAAGCCCTGGGCAGGTGGGAGGAGCCCTGGGCAGCTCAAACATTTACTCTTGCCTTTCCTTCCCAGAATGCCATGGCCAGATAATGAGGAGATCAGCAGCCCTGGATTATCTGCTTCTGATGAATGATGATATGAAACTGAAAGTCCATGTGGTCTGGATTGAGAACCTCTTATCCAATCAATTTCTAGTAGAGTCTCACAATTGCAAACTGGCAGCCACTCACACAACAAATTTGTTTAAAACATTAAAACCAGACATCTTTATATTCAGGGTTGGTATCCGTTATTACAGCTTTTCTTAAGACCTCATTCACTGGAACGGCAACACAATTACCCTTGGAAAAAATCCTTAAAGATTCTTTGTGAACTCAAGTTATCTGTTACACTCTGTTAGGAATATAAAATTGAACAGCCAGTGTTCTAATACTCTGGATGGGTGAAGTAGACTTGCATGCAGCTGTGTGTGGCTGTGGTTTATTAATGAAGATCAGAACCGACCACAGAGGTGACTGCAGAGGAGATGACATGACTGAAGATCTATACACAAAGCTCAATTTATACCATAACAGGCAGCTGATTTCAGTTTGCTGGAGAGATGATCGAGAGGCCCAAGGTTTATTCTCTATCAGAGCACATGGCTTCTCTAATTACGAGTGCATGCTTGTTAACACTGGACCCATGTTTGCTGTAAGTCCCTTGGTATGATGGCTAATGTGGAATCATGTACCTCTAAACCTTCTACTACTGCATAATGGCCTGATCTAAAATATTTACAAAAATCAAGATCTAAGCAGTGACATAAAGAAGATATGTTAGGGGCGGCACTTTTAAGATATACTTAAATAATGAAATTCTGTGTGCATCAAGACAATGCAGGAAATGTACAATTTATGCCAGAAATATTCTTCAGTTCTCTACTTTTTGTATAGCTGTTTCACTTTTCACTAACCCTAGCATTTGGTTGGTAAATAGCACCAACACCAGTTTCTGGATTTGCAGTAATTTGCAGTAATTGAATCATTATTTAAGATTGCTGTGACAAAATAACAAACATGGACAAGCCTCTCAAAATGCCTTTGCTATAAGACCATAACAAGAGTTAAAGTGCAGGTGTGTTTCCCTAGTCAGCCTTCATCACTGTGTTGGTGTTACGGTGAGGCCCAGAGCCCTGATTAACCCATCCACAGCCACACAGCTCCCATGCCATTTGATTCCTTCAGTGCAAACAGATGCACAGTGAAGGATGAACCACCATAATAGGGTGGCCAACCATAACTGGACTAGCAATGACAAATAAGCCAACAGCTACACCCCATGTTACACCCTCTAGTTTCCACCAATCAGCCTTGCCGGTCTGTTAATCACTTGCCACACCCTCTCGTCACACACACACACACACACACACACACACACACACAACAACAACAACAACAACAACTGTGAGCCATTTCTATTTTAAACCCCGGCTCTGCTGTGTTACACTCTGCTGTGTCACACTCTCTCTTATGTCCACACCAGGCCTTATAACTTTCAATGCCTTTTGCCTTTTCAACCTTACTGTGTTTTTTTTTACCTTTGTTTGCCCTTTTATATCCTGTTTGCCCCTGTATTTGATCATTCTCCTGCCTGTTGTCTTTTTGTAAATGTTCTATAAATCTGTTTTGACTTGATTCCTCTCATCTGCCTGAAATACTACAACAGAAAGTGTGAAAAAAATGACTAACTAACCAAGTATACAAATATCCTTAAAGGTATAGCTAACATGGTAAATAGCTATATTCTGGCAGCTGTGGTAAATGTCATAGAATCCAGTGATTTGCACTGAATTTCAAATGCTTCTAAAACTGCCTTCAAGCTTTTTCTATGAGAAGATTCTTTTGTGACTCCGATAACCTGTTCTGTGTGCTCCCTGATTTGTGTAATTCACACATCTAGTATTCACAAATAACGAGAGCTTCAGAGGTAACGCGCTCGTTCACCAGCGCACGCAGCTCTGCTCACCGTATCGGCACTTACGCTCTGTTAAGCTCTCTCTCTACAGCATGCTAAACACAATTGGCAAAAGCCAGGTCCTATTTGACAACTGACTGAACTAAGGTGGTAGATATCAAGCATCTAAAAGATACCGTGAGCTAATTTAGATGAATCAGTTACTGGCTATCAGATAAGCAAAGGCATATCCAAACACAGTTGCACACTTGAACTTAAGCTGGATAGGATCAGAGGAGCAGAAATCTTGCTTTGTGTCCAGTGAGTGACGTGTTCCAAGCCCTAGTTAATTACCAATACTTTTTGTAGGAGAGATATGACAAGGAGAGGAAACAGGGCTGTAGGAAGTTCATTACTGTGTTAGGTACACAGTTTTTGCCAAAACAAGACAGGGGCAAATGTTATACTAAGATGATGTATTAGAATTGATTTTCAGCATCGATATTTTGTAGTGTTTGATTACCATTCTGTTCACTGCCTTAATGCATAATTACCTCGTTATCTGGATTCTAGCCACATTAAAATAAAGTGTATTACTATCATGGAAACTTCAAGGTAAATGTCAAAAATCATGGCAGCCTATAATGAACCATTTCTGGGAATACCTGGTCTTGTTCTCTCCCAGAAATCATGATGACGTCAATGAGTGCTTAAAAAAGAGCTGCAGTATCACTGAATCGTCACAAGACCTGAGCACAGTGGATAAACTCTTAATAAAGAGCATCAATCCCACTGCCGCTGGAGCTAAAAATAAACATGGGAAAGGGATGACGTAGAGAGGAGGGTGGAGGCTGACGGGAGGGTGTAGTCCCTGGTACTCTAAGCCTTACAAGTTGACTGCACAATAATTGCATCTCTCGAGAATCCCAGGGAGGGGAAAAAAAAGTTTCAACACCGAAGAAGCAGCGTTTCAGGAAGCCATCAATTTGTGTGAGAAGAAACAGATTTCCACACCACACTGGAAACAAGAATAGGTGTTTGCTCTAAAAGCAGAAGAAAATGATGAGTATTCCTTTGTAGTCCACATATCCTGTGGCAGACGCTGTGGTGTATAGATAATATTTATTTCAGATAGTCAGAAGAGCTTAGAAATAAATATTGAAACTAGTAGTGGGTTAATCAGCAGTAGTTTAATTATTGTCCAGTTCCTCCTGAATTCAGCAGGAATGAATTCTTGTTAACCCCCCATTCTTTAAACATTGTATTAGAGTTTTACAGACTTCACCTAAGCACGCAGTCTTACAACACTAGACATTAACAGTCACGTTCTGCTGTTTAACAAGACGATTCTCTCTTTTGCAAAAATGAACTACAACAAAAGTATTTATAAGTAGTTTATGACTGAGATTGTGACTATGCTAATGAAGATTACAGGCTGTTACCTACAGGTGACGTAGAGCAGCAATGTCAATTGCAATTATGTTAATCATCCTTATTTTAATTATAAATAATATAGGGTTTTAGAGATAGAAGCAGTAATTGTAGCACTCATGGTTATGCTAATTGCTAAACACTTATCCACTCAAACAAGAAAAGACAAGAGTAAAGAAACCCAAGATATGCAATACCTCTTTGTGAATCCTTTTCCTGTTGACTCTGCCTACACAGGAACCCCCAGTTCCCTGTGGCTTATGTGAAATGATGTAATTTGGTGAAGAGGATCACAGCCTGTGTTCTTGGTTTGAGCAGAATGAACCACAGTGGTGATGTCAGATGTTTTTTGTTTTTTTTTTTATTATTATTGATTCACTTTCACATTTGGCACAGAAATTGAACCACGAAGGTCCTCCTAAATTATTTATATGGTGACTAATAAAAACGTGGAGTGCGTTTGAATCGGCAAGGCCTGCTCAGAGACCAATGGAGTCATTTCACCTCCACTGCACGAGTTCAGCTCCTCACCCCTCTCAAAAATACCCCCCCACAACCACCTATAAAATGAGAAAAATTCAACAAGCACTTCATGATGGAGGCCACAGGAAGCCAGAAGCGCTTTCATACACCCCTCCCCAACCCGCCTCTGCCGCCTCCACTCTCCACACAGCACAGGAGACAGAGAGCGAGGACGTCGTGCTCCCAGGGTTGGTAATGTCTGACTGACGCTTTTTTTTTTTGGCACTGTGTGCTTATTTTCGCCAAAACTGTTTCTTATTTGCTGAGAGGCATGCACTGACAAATTCAGTAGCGTCTCAGTTGCTTGATTTGCAGTTTAATAGAAAACTGCTAATGATCACGCTGATGGAACAGTGGAGTGCTGACCGGACATCTGTGTTATCCGATTAGAATAAGATGATTTCTATGTTTGCACTAATAGGAAATTCATCATTTTATAGAGTGACTGATATTCCCTAAGCTTTGGAACTCAGGCAGCTTGTATTGTGTTTTACAAGCTGCAGATTTAGGATCAGATTCCCGTCTTTTTTCAGCATTTATATGGTTACTCTGTTGACCATTACTCAGGCAGAGGAGAAGATGGCTTCCAGTACTTATGGAACTCCTTTATTTCAGACTTATTTCAGAAGTAAGAGGCCTTTCATATATTCTAAACCAAACAAGACATGTATCAGATATTCTAGATGAAAGCCTTTTAATAGGCTTATCACCATTTCTTTCCTCAAATATTCCCACGAGTAGATTTATGGTGCGAGCCAGACTCAGTATTGCTAGAGTGTTTGGGGTGTTACATGACCTTCTTCTCCATGCAGGTGCCCATCACACAATTCCCAAAAGCCAACGTCCTTCGTAGGGCCTTTGAGGGAGAATGACTGAGCGAGAGCCACGTCTTATCTTCCAAGAAGACCAGTAATATTAAAGAACTTTTCAAACCAGGAACCACGAGAGTCATTATGTTTTTGTGTGTTTGTATTTGGCTGTGGTTAGGGGTAAAGCCATTATACTTGTATGTAGAGTACATAGCAGAATAATGTAGGAAACGGGAGAATGTGAGTGTATCATTAATGTAGACTCTAACCACAATTGCTTGCCACCTCCACCTTTTATCTCATCTGCATTACAGTGCTTGCAAAATATTGTTCGGCTCTGCTTAAAGCATGCAATTAGCACATTTGCCAACTGCCTGTGAAGTCACTTTGTGCATTTACTCACCACAATTGTCTACAGAGGAGCTGACTCTCAGTGCAGGGGAGTTTGTTTACTGTAAAATGGGGAGGGGCGGTTTAATGGGTGGAGAAAGGTTTTTATTGGAACTCTTTTTCTTCTCCTTGCTTTGGCACACCAGCCCTTTATTAATTGGAAATTACGCAAGTCCTGCTTGCCAAGGGCATGTTGGGGATATGAAGATCAGAATGTCGTAGGAAACCAGAGAGGATGTTAGCATTCCAGTGTAAATGTGCCAGCCAGATTTTCATTGCTAGTTAATGTGGTAAACATATTGAACATGGTATGTGGCTCAGAGTGCTTGAAGCAAAGGCTTCAGAAATACGTGAAGAGCTATACAGTAAAACCTTGAGCTGTTTTGCTTTTGATCTGCTCTCATTCTCACAAAGCTTTCTGCAGTAAGAGTGCTGACCTGGGATCAGTTTTGTGACAAACATAACAATTATCAAGTGAAACATCTGATCCAAGAGCAGCAGAGCTTTGTGTACATGATCTTAAGATGAGGGCCAGAGAGAAGCCAGTAAGATTAAAGAGGAGTCTGTGCCCCTAAGAACCAGATAAGATTTCACTTTCAGAATGATGTGTGTGATTATGTGTGCATTTATGCACATGAATGTGTATCAGTTCTGTTGTAATCACTCATTATTTCGTGTAAAAGCAAAAAAGGTAGGGCCAGGAACTTGAAAGATTGATTGTAACTGCATATAACTAAACATGGTAAAAACTAAAGTATTAACACTATAAATGAAGGTCACCCTGTATTGTTACTTAACACTTAAAGTAACATTTACTTTAAGTGTGTGCTGCTTGTGGCCAAAACTATCATGATGAGAGAAGAAAAATAGTTTGTGCTACTAAATTGCAGGTTATACAAACGATACACATGGTGTTCCATTAGTTTGCAGTATGCAGATAAATTTGGTTACACTGTAAAATTTGGTTACACTGTACTTGTTTAGTTAATGATTACAATCAAGTTTGTTAATGTTAACTAGTGCAGTTAATGATGTTAGGGAAGCCTTTGTGTTACAGACTGTTTTAAAGTTCTTAAGATTAACAATGTTTTTACCAACAGCTTCCAGCCTACTTTTAACAGTTAAACTGTGTTTACTACTCAACAACCACCGGTAAATTAATTCTAGGGAAAAAAAAGTCGAAATATGATAAAATTGTAATATATGAAGGTTGAACAACAAAGTGGCAAATAATGATGTAGATGGTGAGAAAATGTCTGAGACATTAATTATTCATGGTAATCACTAAATATTAATTTGAAAAAAATGCAGCACTGCTGTAAACTCACAGCACTAAGTTTCAAATATATAGATTTTTATTCTATATATATTTATATATTTATTTCATTATACCTCTCCATACATCCCCTGACAGCAAACAGGAACTCTTAACCTCACTAGGTTACACCAACTGCTTCAACACAATGAATCCACTTGTCTAGAGTTCATTATATCTTTACTACCTAATTAATGTTGATTATTTAAATCACAAGACTTCACAATACTGGTTAAGACATACATGTCCTTAGATTGTGCTTAAACACACACTCACACACACACACACACTCACACACACTCAGTTATCCTAATTTTCATACAGGAATGATGCAGAAAGGAATCTCACGTTATCTCAGTTCTGAAGTCCATCTGCTACCAGACATTCCATCTCCTTCATCTAGTCCAGGTCTGTGAAAGAGAGAAGTGACACAGTCTCGTGTCACAGAACGAACGTCCTCCTTGTGAGCACTGGGCACATGGGGAGGACTGTCCCTACGTCAATGTTTTTGAACACCCGCTGTGAAAACCCACTAGAAGCGCCAATAGGCTCTAGGCTTGCTTCTCTAGTGCCTCTTGTTGGTCTTTCTCCCAGCACCCCGTGGATAAACAGTGGGACTGATTAACTTCTCACTGAACAGGACTTCCTGCCATTATGGCTGTGCTCACACACACGGCTAAAACACCTGGGTTAGATTCCTTACGACAGTTACTCAGCATATGGTTTTGAATTTCATTTGGGTCGACTTCATGTGCTATTTGGACGTATTTAACCTCAGCCAGCAACTCATTAGTAAAACGGTAGATTGGTGAATATGTACGTAAACTCTAGAACACCTGGTGTTTCGCAGGGGTAAATGTGTCTTGGGATGACAATTCCACATAAGCAAAATCACTAATAGAGATGTTTATCCCCCGGCATTGTGAACAACAACATTAAACACTCATTTATGCTTCTGTATAATTTCTTCTAAAGACGTTAGGCTCCAGTCGTTGGCAGAAATAAGACATAATAGGCACGTGTGGGCGTGGCAAAAACCTTATTTGCAAATTCAATTATTATCGTAAACGCCCTAATCTGCGCAATTACAAAAAGAGGTTAGGTTCGACTACATAAGTGTTTAACAACCCAGTCCTCGGGACCCTACGGACGGTTCCACGTTTCTGCTCTAACCTACTGTTTTAGGGAACCTGGGCAGAGATGGGCTACATGATCAGCAGGTGTTAGGCGTGCCATCGTAGTATCCAATCAGGTTAAAAAAATCAGTTGTATTTAATTAGTAAGTGAGATATGTATTTTTTAAATGCTCAAAAAAGCTGAGAAATCGGACACGTGCCTGCATGAAGTGAAGAACATACTGCGTTACGGTTCACTCACGGAAGGCTAGGTATGTGGGTTAGAAACGTGACACCCCCTGCTGTACACCTCCATCCAACTTGGCGCAGGAGCGTTATTTTCTGTCCAACAAAGTAAAAATGCGATAACTGCGCGTGGGTACTGCGAATTAGTAAAATTTGGCGTTAGAGTTGAGTTATATTTTGCAAAGTGGTTTGTGTTTTCTGTTTCGTCCTACAAAAGAAATCCCCGACCCTCCACACGACCGCTCTTATGACTGCAAAAAACGATTATAGATCAGAAAAGACACCTTTAGTCCAAGGCCAGAAAGAAGCACCTTCTCTCGCCCGCCCTCCCCTTTGCTAAAGCAATCTTCTTTGGAAATGCAGAGGTGGCTTGGCTCTATCACTTTTCCCTGCACAGTATTAATGTCCTCAGGTGTGCCATTCGCTGTAATGGAAACCACACAGTCATTAATATCCAATTAGCCAAGCTAATGGTACGGCAGAAAGAGCCAGCAGGCTAAGCAATCAGTCTCCTTCATACTCTACGCCATTCTCAGAGCCACGAATGGCGTCGCAGTTAGTGGGCCAAAACACTGGAATAACTCTGGGAGCCGTGTCTCCAATATTATCATATCCCTCGTGTTCATTGCTCATCTAGTTGTAAATTACTGAAGCAAACCAAAGTGTACAAGGGGTATAATATTACGTGACAAGACTCCTAGAAGCAGAGCAGACGTTTCAGAAGGTAGTGGTGGTTCGTTTTACTCCAGGAAATGGATATGTAAGGGCAGCTTATTAAAACTAGCAGGTTGAACAACCTTGTTCCCATCTGCTGGAGAAGCTTAAGGAAACTTTTCTGCACTGTAAAAATCCCCCCCCCCCAAAAAAAAACTTGGTAGCTTACTACCTTAGGTTTGTTCCTATAGCAACTGCAAGAGAGAGAAACGGAGAAGTAAGAAAATATAAAACGAAATAAACATACAAATATTGCGTAAGTGAAAATGATTGACTGAGATTATGTATGATGATTATGAGAGTTTTTAAAAGGCTTGCATACAGATTCTGTAAACATTTTTAGGGTGGAGAAGTAGAGAAAGAGTTAACTGAAAATCCAGATATTCTTGGGACGCAGCGGCTGGTTCAAATAGACAAGAGGATAAACATCAAAGTGAGATCTTACAGCAGCATAAAAAATGCTCTATTTTGGCACCACCTTTGAAGTTTTATGCACTCTGCCTCATAGTGCTATAAGCACGCACGCACACGCACACGTGCATACACGCGTGCATACACACCTCTTCACCTGTTGGAACCTGACTCAATAAAGTGTCTGACTCAATAAAGTGTAATCAAAGATAAGCACATGTATCGCTCACTGACAAAGTGATTCCCTGCAGTGATCTGCTCAGTATTGAAACCTCTGCACAGATAAAACCACCTCTGACTGCCCCCACAAATCTATAATTTATAAAAATGCAAGCAGATTTCTATACGCTGAAAAAGAAAGAATTCAAAACACAAAACAAGCAGACAAATAGAAACCCTAATAAGTTTATGATTTTGTTTTTTAGTTTCACTCATCTCTTCTCTTTTTGCCTGCTCATTTAGACAGTGACAAAATCCATTCTCAGTTTCATGGCGGAAGGCAGAGACCGTGTCCGAGCTCTTCGGCCAGTCTTTCAGCTTCAGACGGGCCTCTCTCCTGTTCTTCTCCATGCCCCAAGCTACTTGGCTTC
>JAOXYF010000022.1:6519225-6532835 GCA_028565775.1 Sternarchorhynchus goeldii
AGGAGGAGGGGGGAGGGAGGGGAGGAGTTTCTAATTAAGTTGCTCTTCTTGTCAGTGTGTCAGACAGTCACACTCTTTCACACATTCACTCTTCTCACTTACTCTCAGGAATTCACCTCAGTGTCTCCAATCTGCAGCCACTCTAGTAGATAACATCTTTTTTACTCAACACCATCATTGCACAAACACACACACAAACACACACACACAGAAACACACACACACACACACATAATACGCGCTATACACTTCCGGTAAGGCACTTCACATCTTCAATTCAGCAAGTCATTCGTCATTCTTCCAAAAAGTTCCAATTCTATTTGACCTTGATAAGACACACTTCATTCAGATTGTACCTTTCATTGAGGTGGTGCTTGTCAGCACCTTTGAAATGGTAAAAACAAAACTCCTTTCTAATCAAACAAATGCTTCTTGATGAGCATTACCTTCAGCTGTGAAATGTTTGATTTCAAGTACTAGTCGCCTACTTGGGATCTGGAGAATGTCTGAAAATGCCAATAATTCAGCACCTCACAGATACTGGGTCTTTAAGAGAAATATCTCAAATAGGTTCTTCCTTCATTGATTCCAGCAACTTCTCGAATGGAATGCATAAAATGTAAAAAAAAAAAAAAATAGCCAAAAGGTTGAGCCTTACGGAAGGTGACTTAGTTAGAGTGAAAATGTAGAATAGAAAGGAAATCACCATGATTCAGTCTCCATGAAAACACCATGATTCAGTCTCCATGAAAACACCATGATTCATGTTACGGTTAGGACACGGTATGCTTCTTGTAATGAGTTATTTGTGTCGATGTTACTATGTTCTCATGCAGCTGATGAAGAAGACCACATTGGAACTGATTTGAGTTGCTTCGTTTTTTTCTATCCCAGATTTGAATCCAAACTCCTAAAGAGACATCCTCTACATCAGGTTCAGCAGGTGCTGTCAGCCTCTGTGCTACTACAGGCACAGCTGCCATACAGCCTGAAAGCTGGGTGCAGTGCGTATTGTCAGGCATGGCCAAAACTGGGCTGCCTCCAAACCATGCCATCAGCATGGCCAAATTCAAATTGTTTTTGCCAAACAAAATAAAGACCAGAATAACTCTTCACATTCACATCTTAGAACTGAATTCAGCAACTTCCAATGAGACATAACTGCATGGCTAGACTGTTAGAACGGATCTCATTTGTCAGAAAAGGGAGACAATCTTTTGCTGTACGATCTTGTCTAAACATTTTACAGCTCTTGGCAGTACACCTTAACTATAACAATTAACTTTCATCTTAATCATTACTTAAAGCACTAGTGATGGTATACGACCAATTACCTTTTAGGATCGTGTTTACAAGATGATGACAATCTTGTTTGCTTAATGAAATGTGTTTTGAATGAAACAATACTTTCTGCACACAAAAAACAGCTCATGAATCTTTGACATATATTTTACATTCAATAACAAGGGCATTTTTATGACATCTCTGTAATAAATTTTTATTGATTCTTTATCTCCATCCATTTTCTGTATTCTATATCATGCTTGTATATTATGCTATGTTGTTAGAGAACCATGCTGTGACGTTGTATATTGTACATTTTTGTTTACAATTTGCATGTTCTATTATGTATTGTCCCTTTAGGTAAACACCAGTCTCACCAAGACAGAATCCATATATGTAGGTGTAGTGTGAAGTGTCCCAGTAGAAATTACTGCACATATGTTATTCTAACAGCATCACCCATAGAGCTAAACCAAGATTCCCTTGGGTGCTTCTTTTAAAATATATAACTAATTTTTCATCAGGGGGACACATATGTCAGAGTGGTGGCCACAGCTGCCCAGGAGTGGGGAAAATCGTTGACTCCAGTAAAGGAAACAAAGTCAAGCACAAAATGATATGACCTGAATCTGCCTGGCAGTGGAATCAGCACAAAAACCAGTACGTAGAAGCACACGGAAAGGCCCGCCGATGGGCCGATTTGAGTGAACACGCACAGCATATGCACAACTGCGTAGGTACTGAAGCTTCCCTCCAGTGCTGTGGAGGATGCAGTAGGAGGCACCCTCTCACCCAGCACCAAAGGTGTCCGACAACGAGTGCAAACATATCTAAACCTGACCCTAACCCTGACCCTAACCCTAGCTCATGCTTGATACCAAACATTTCACTATGTACTTTCGCACTGTGCTGCCAATTGTTTCACAAACATTAACACATAGAAGAAAAATGACACCTCTCTGTTTTTACATACATATATCAACTGAGCTTAATTTTAATTGCATATTTCCGTAGCGGTGTCATTGTCATAACAGGTGTGGACTGCGGTTTGTGTAATGTACGTGTCTTTGGGCGGCTCGTAAACAGGAAGCGCCAGAAAGGGGAGGCAGCCATGGCCACTCTGGTTCCTCTGCGAGGGGGTTCAGCCGTGGCCACTCTGGTTCCTCTGCGAGGGGGTTCAGCCGTGGCCACTCTGGTTCCTCTGCGAGGGGGTTCTGCGTGCGGATTGACCCGGAGCCCGGTTGACCCTCAGCTCAGCCTCCGGTCGTTTAATTGGTGTTGGCTGTGGTGAGCTGTCGGTCTGCTGTCTCACGATACAGAGACGGTGGCCTGGATGAGGAGAGCTAGACAATTATTAAAAATGCAGTAACATGGGCTGACAGAACTGTAAAACCAGAAGATTACTCTGGTCACAGTTCAAAAACCACTGCTATAGTGGTGCTGTCCAGATGGGGAGAGGAAATGAGAGGAAACAGAGAGAGGGATACAGAACAAGACTGATGGAGAGAAAACAAGAGAAAAGAGAGAAAAATATATATTACAGCCCTTAGAGCCAAGAGTTGTACATGATATCACATCAGTGGGTCAATTAATCAAATAAAGCCAGTAGGGTATGAATTTACAATATGCCTTTTTCATCAATCTCTGGACATTTAAACCTGAATAATGACGAAAAATCATAATGGTGACATTTGGAAGTTTCTCTCTCTCTCTCTCTCTCTCTCTCTCTCTCTCTCTCTTTGTGTGTGTTCCTCACACACACAAATAAACATACATACAAAAGCCTGGGCTCCGTATTTTCACTCTTCAACACCGTCCCCATTAGTAGACCCCACCAGGCCATGCCCACGCACTACAAATCCTGCATTATTCTGCAGCATTCAAATTCTCTCTTAGACCTCTGAAAAAAATAAAAAAAACGCCAGAGGCATGAAAGACTTGAGAAAGCAGCAGTAATGCTCGATGCAATAACAAGCCGATTATTCCGAGATAAGCACATGAGCCCAGGGAGGGCAGAAAAGGAGAGACGGGTAATTGGCCAAGGGGCCACATCTGAGCTGCGTGGAACGAACAGCCATTGCCTTTACCTGTGTCTCTAGCCACTGACTATTGGGATCGTAACAGTGTGTGTCTATTGAATTGTTTGCTGTTTTCCAGGAGGTGTAAGGCTCCCTTCCTCCTACGCTGCTCTGCCTCTCTGCCTCTCTGCCTTGCCCCTTCTCTCTGGTGCCAGAGAATAAATGCTCTTGAACATTTTTAAAGCTTGACATGTCAGTGACAATATGCAGAAAAATCTGAAGATAGACAATTCTGCAAAATCTGAGGATAGACAATTCTACAAAACCAACACCGTTGTACTTTTTTTCTTTATTGTCGCTTGTTCAAATTCAGTATTTTATTTCAGTAGTGTGTCTGTGTGTGTTATATATTTCAGTAGAGTACTGTGTGTTACACTTTAAAAGAATGCTGTGTATATATTTCAGTAGAATGTTGTGTGGGTTTCTTTCAGTTGAGGTCTATGTATGTGTTGTATTGCACTAGAGTAGTGTGTGTATATGTATATGTATATGTGTGTGTTATACTGCAGTAGCGAGATGTATGTGTTATTTTTCTGCAGAGCAGTGTGTGTCTGTGTATTATATTTCAGTAGAGTGCTCTGTGTGTGTGTGTGTGTATGTTTTATATTCCAGAACAGTGCTGTTCTGAACATGTGCCTACACACAACCATGCAGACCATGTGTGTGCAAAAGCATGTGTGGACATCACCAAGTCACTTCTGGAAGAAACTCCACTCTCCCCACCCCTGCATGCACAGGAACACAAACAACATCAAACATTTCATTCCAAAGTATGTGACCTACAAATGAATTCTAAGTGTTTAACCCTATGACATGCCTCCAGGTGTACAGAGAGTGGAAGAAATTTTAACAGTGGAAGAAATGGGAACCAAAACATACTTTTAATAAGATTGACACCCAGGCGAAACTAAGAAAATGTATATTTATGCCAAACAGAGCTGCAGTAACAGTGTCACTTAATACCTTTTATTAAAATCATTAGCAGAAATATTTTTTCTTAAGTCCTCCCACTTTTTAAAGGAAATTCTCTGTAGTGTACCATTTTGGTTCTTTTCCTTGTCAACCAAAGCTACCATTGGTATTGAGTTTGTCCTGCCTGACCACAGGGTAAATGTGTGAGTGTCAAGTTCAATGAGTTTAGCTAGGCTTACCAAGAAGATCTTGGTGAAGTGAGGCTGAAATGTTCTGGAAGTCCCAACACAATCCTTTCATATCACCTCATCTTTTGTTTGCTAACTTGAGCAATGACAAGTCATAGAAGTTATATCAGTATCTGTACATCACAATTTTTATTTCTGCTGTATACCAAGTAAATCCCAAAACCTTTATTTCACTTTGCCACAAAAAACAACCTTTAATGTTCTAGTCATATTTCCTCTTAGTGAAATTTAAAATATTTCAAAATATTTAAAATAGTTTAAAATATTACTTTTGTTGATGTTTAATAGTGGCTTAACGAACCATACAGCTTCTTCAGAAACCCCTATTATGTAAATTTGCCTTAAGAAGGGTAATCTGGGTAATAAAGGATTAAGACAATACATACACCATAGATATGCATCTAACATCCACATTAATTCACACAGGTGAAACATTAGGTTACGTAACCAAGACAGAAGAACACAGAATCACATTTGCGCCCAGTGCAATGACAGTGCTAAACAGATGTGGATGCTAATTATCCAGCCCTATGGGAATCCCATCTAGAACAAAAAATCGTCATCAATTATGCCGACCAGCAGTAATTAGATTCATCACACAGATTACGGCAAGCTCTAACCACAAGGGGTTTCGATTTCAATCAGCCATGGACAAATCCATCACCACCCAATGCAGAAAGCAGGACAAGAAGAAAGCAAGATCACACACGTCGTTTACAGTTATTCTATACTTCATTCAGTTTTGGTGCACCTGCCCCAGATACAGTAGAGTGAGAAAGTGGGAGGTTGTGTTTACAACTTCTTTGAGAGACAACCCCGTTAGGAGACTCAGAACAGAAGGACTCCTGTTAAAATGATTGAGGTTCACCGGAGTGGAACAAATGTATAGCAATGTGGGTCTTAAAAATACGCTCTGATGAAAAAGGGGTATCTCATGAGACATTGCAAACTCTGGGAGGGCAAGGGGGAAATGTGCTTGTATGGTGGAACATTAGCTTGCTCTCAGAGCCATTTGCCATTTTAATTGGCCAAGGTGCAGGCACTAACACACACGGTTACAGGAAATTAAATTGAGCAGAGGCCATTTCAGAAGCTAATTTCTGTGAAAGTTTGCATGTGTGTCAATGATTGATCATGCGGGAAACGTTGCTCTACATTTAGATGTAATCAGGACATTCTTATCAGCCGAGATAAAAGACCTCTCTATTCTCAGCCTCTCTTCCATTTGTACTGCCCAAATGACAAGACCACTCAATTCATCAGCACAAAATCACATCAGTGAAAGTCCTCATCACCAAGGAGGGAATTTTTAACTGTAATAAATAATATAATTTGGCAAGCAAGTTACCAGTCAGCATAAAATATGGATGTGATTATTATTCAGTTATTCTGCAACCTCGCGTTTGGTTCATCTGTGGGGTTATGGCATGTATTGTCTTACACCTACTTAATTCTACAATTACTGTATAATATAAACTTGTTTTTATGTGGGAGTGCTGAATAGATGCCTTATTTAAATATGAATGCATGTTTGCATCTGTTCATATAGGTATTGTTTCTTCCTTCATATATTTTTGCATCTTAACAAGGAAATTCCCAAAGAAAAGGCCAGTTACAATATGCTACAATATCATGTAACACCTTCAAAATGCATACATATACAGATATAAACACATGCAGTTTATGTAACAATAAAACACCAGAATGAGCAATGTTAAATATCAAATGTGAAGTCTTCATTCAGCTGCACATAATTGAACAAGCAGAGGAGTCTCATCCCAGCAGTGGTGCTGAGGCTGGTCACGAGGATCACATTTAGCACCCTGGACAGCGCCGGTTTGCCTGTAGTTCTGGCTTCTTCTTTTGCTCTTGCTCCAACAGTCTTGGCAGGGATCCAACTTCGATGACACGGTCATTGAGGGGTTTTGCGACCACAAGTTTCAGGGCTGAAGGTACATAGTTGCTCCCCAGCAAGCCCTCTGCTACATCACCTCATTGGTATGGTGCAGGACAGTGTAAGGAAGGGCATACACAGGGGCCAGGATTCTGTGGACCCCACCCGGCCATCTTTACTGGAAACTCCATATCTGCCCAGAGGATGTAGTTACTTCATGTCTCTGGGTGCTCCTGGCTGTACATCCATAGGAACTTCTCCAGCTCCTGGTTAACTCGCTCCACCTGTTTGTTGGCCTGTGGATGTTAGCCTGAGGTATGGCTTACCATGATGTTGAGCTTCTCCAGCAGTTCAAGCTATTCCTGAGATGTGAATTGGACCCCCTGGTCAGACATAATGTTCTGTGGCAGCCTAAACTGTCTGAAGATGTGGCAGAAGAGCAGGTCAGCTGTCTCAAGAGCAGTAGAAAGTGCCTGGAGATGGATAAACCAAACCATCTTTGAGAAGCAACCCACTGAGACAAGAACAACAGTGTTCCCCTCAGAGGCAGGGAGGTCTATCACCAAAGGTCTTTTATTAGAGGCCAGAAGGTCTATCACCAAAGGTCTTATATTAGAGGTCAGGAGGTCTATCACAGGGGTGGTGAGGTGTAGAAAGGGAAGCAGCTTATCAGATGAGATACATAGAGTTTTGCTACATGCACACTGAATCAACCACCAGGAGGATGCTGTTAGTAGCTGGATGGTGAGCATCGATCCGAGGTGCCCTGAGCCCAGAGGAGGATCATGCCCAGGTGATGAACACAGCACCATATTGTGGAGGGACAGAGACAGTCAAATGAGGACTGAGGACAGGGAGAAAAGCACAGGCCACCGAGTCTGCCTGGAGACTATTTAGTGGTTGGCAGGTATTCCCTCTTTTTAAGGTTGGTGATCACTGTGCCTCACTCCCTTGAGCCAGAGCCTCCATCCCATAATTTTGCTTGGCATGGATTAACCTATGGGGGGAAAAAAGGCCATTGGTTTTAGCCCACTGGGATAACACAACTCCCATTCCCACATTGGAGGCATTGACTTCCATGATGAATGGCTTGATGGGAACTTCCTATAAAAGCTAGTGAAAAGCTAGTTTGTGTTGCATCCGCACAGAGTCCTCCCTGATGAAGTTCACCTTACAGAGGTGAAACTTGTATTTCTCCAGCTTGCACTAAAGGTGACTGCACAGGACATGCACATGGTGGCCATAGGATGGAAAACAGACCAGAATGTCATTGATGTAAGCTATGATGGATCTACCCAAGAACCCCCTTAGGATTTCATTAATGTATAATTGAAAGACAGAAAGTGCTGTGGCTAGGCTATATGGGAGAACCGGGTACCATTCATCATCTACCTTAACGCTGATAAGGTGGTAAGCACCCCTCTGCTGCTCAAGGGTGGCAAGAACTAGCAGTAACAAATATAGGTACATCATGAGCAGTGCATTAAGACCCCCATAGTCAACACATGGCCTTGGGTAGACCCTGCACCTAGGATTAGACCCTGCACACTTCAGGTTGATTGCACAGTCATAGCTACGGGGAGGAGGAAGCTGGTCAACTTTGATAGGGCAGAAGTCCTCTGCCAGGTGTCTATAAGGTGTAGAAATAGGGCTGGCCTCCAGGCTCTCCATCAACATGGATAAGAGGGGTACAGCTATCTTCTACAGGTAGCATTTTTGGCAGGAGGAGGACTACTTCTTTGAGGTGGTATGTGCCCAGGTAATGTGGAGATCATGAGTGCGAAGCCAGGGATACCATAGTGTAATGAGTTGTTCTGGTGATGTGAACACAATGAGATTTAATAGAGTCTTAACACAAGGTTACCATTAGTGAAACCTCTATGTAGTGCATGCGCACGTGGGGGGAGGGTGGTTAGGAGGGTGTGCAGAGGGCATGGTCAGATCTGTAGCTTCTTAGCAAGACTGCATAGGCAGTTCCAGTGTGAAGGATCCCTTGAAAGCAGCTTATATTTAGAGCGATTTAAAGGATGCAAGTGATGTATCTGTCCTGGCCTTCAGTTACCTGCAATTCTCTCAGGGCTACAGAATGCCCTGGGCAATCACCAACCCAGGCCCCAGGACCGACGGGAAGGCACGCCACCCGGCTGGTGAGGCGATCAACCCCATACTGGAGCTCATCGAGCTCCTAGTGCTGTTTGCCAAGTGCAGCCATCTGGGCCGCCAGCAGCTCACCCCAGTCAGGGCCACTCACTGCGCTCCTGTCTTGTGGCTGTGCATTCTGTGATGGCGCAGGGAAGGAGCAAAGACAAGTGAAAATGATGAGCGTCTTTTATTATCCATAATGTGCAAAAAAAAAAACCCCAAACAAAAGGCCCGGCCCAGCCAAAAGCAAAAGACTCGACATGCTGGCAGTAACACTCACAGAGCAGCAACAGGAGGGAGCAGGTTACTCCAAAGGCATCTCCTTAGGCACCATCACCAATCAATGCACAACACTGGAGGAGAGCACCTCTGGGCTTTATATGGGGAGAATACAAACAAGGCACAGGAGAAAGTGATGATGAGTAACGATCAATAAACAGATGATTGAGAGCAGGGCAGGTGTGGTGTGTGTCAGTGGGCGTGTCCATCTGGCTGGTTGTTCAGCTTTGTTTTCTCCATGTAATAAATCCTGATGCTAAGGTAGTCTAAGGACACAATTAAAGCTAGATCGCTGAAACAACACACACAGAAAAGCAGTTTCTTTCTAAATAAGTGTGGGTGGAAAAATAGTGATTAATTAAGTGTATTGTTGTCATGCCTGTAACCATTGAGAGGGACTCTTACTCTTGAGAGGGATGCATTCTTATCCATGCATCTCGTCACTTTCACCCGTTCCAGCTTCCCTGCATACTGATTACCCTCGCTTGTTCCCAACTGGGTCATCTTTTTGCATTTAACTTCTTGTTTGTATTTTGTTCTTTGCAAAGTATCATTGTGTTTGCTTTATGTTCTGTGTTTATCTTGTCTACTATCTGGTTTACTACTCTGCCTGTGTTATAGCTAACTCTCTCTCTCTCTCTCTCTCTCACTCTTTTGTTTGTCTGTCGGTTTGTTTTGCTTCGTCATGTATTGACCTTTTGTCCAGGTTCTCTGATTCTCCCTTTGCCTGTGTATGTGTTTTGGTTACCATCATTGTTAACAAACTACTGCCATTATTCTCACCTCAAGTCTGTGCAAAACCTGACACTTGCAGTGACTATGAATCATTCAAGTACTTCTTGAGGGAGCATGTCTTCAGTGTGTATTGGAGACAGCAACATGCTCCTCTGTATGTACAGATAGTGGACGTTCATCTCAGCATATGTCTTTCCTGTCACTTGAGGGGCAATGGTTCAGGTCAAGCTGTAGTTGACGCATGAAAGATACAAGACATGGTGCAGTGTGAAATGAGTGCTTTTAGACAGACGGGGGCAGATTCTGGCAGATTTCTGGCTTTGTAGGAATGTGTCAGGTTTTTAAACCTGATTTGGGCAACTTCAAAAAGTCAGTAAAAAAAACTCATCATGTGTGTAAACATGGAATGTTGTGTATGAGTTGTGTAGATGTATTTTGGAACACCTTCAAGGATCTAGTCACATGTGCTTTAAGGCCTGCCTCAATGAGTGAGAATATGAATATTTATATTCTAGTCACAAGGTGGATGAGGGACAAGACACTGAATGGCTTTTCTGGAAAGAAATATTCTGTGTACCTTGCAGCACTGAATGCAGTTGGTACATCACTTACTTGTATAGATTTGATCATGATGGATGTCATGAAGACAAGCAGGTTCTGGGAGGGGTGTTCTGGAGAATTAAGGGTTAAGTGGAAATGTAAGGATCAGGTGAAAAGGTGATGGGATTACTGCAAACTTCTTAAGGAAGAGGAAAGAAAGTTGTCAGAATGGAGGATAAGGGCTAGAAAGTAGTGTGGAGGAAGGGAGTAGAATTGGCAGATCTTGATAACTTTAAAGAAAGTGACTCCTCCAGGGTTAGGGACAATGGATGGGGAGAGGGGAAGTAGAGAAAAGAGAAAACAGCATCAAGTATGTGTGGGACTGACATAGTTCTCCCAGTTGCTAGAAAAGACCTCAGACAGCCAAAGAGTGGCAGCATTAGATTTTGTTTGTCTAGAGGAGAGAGGGCAGAGCTGCTTTATTGATGAAGAGAGGGAGGAAAGGAAAGTATCTGTGACAGTATCCAAGGGTAGACAATAAAATGACTTAGGTATAGTAGGGTTTTTAGGATTCTAAAAATCAGGGCAGAATGTGGGATGGATAGAATGTTATGATGAGGGCTGGGAGGGGGAGTGTAAATAATATACCTGCATAGAGGTGTGGGGTTATTCTCAAGTCAAATGCTGGTATAGGACTGGTGAAGATCAGGATAATTACATTTACTGCTCTAAACCAGAAGTGACTGATTGAAGGACTGATCAAAAGATAATGACATTGGGATGAAATCTGAGTGTTACAATTTGTCTAAAGGGAAGTAGAAGTTTCCTAGGACATTGAAAATGGACTTGTCAGTTGGAAAATAACTCAAAAGCTCATCTATGAAAGGAAATTCAAAAATTCAAATGATGAAATGGTAAGATATGACAGAGAAAGAGGTGTGAAGTGCCATTTCCGGGGCCCATGCATCTCTATGCTGACTCCCTTGCCATTCGGTCGTGGAGAGTGAAAGAAGGCACAGGCAGATGACAGAGCAACTGGTGCTGCTGAATTCTCAGAAGTGATCCAAGTGTCAGTCATGTTAGAAAGTGAAAAAGAGCAGAACCGAAGTCAGAAGGGTTCCAGAGCCCACCTATACTGTCTAAAACTGTACAGACCATGGAGAGCTGAACTGAAGACAGAAGAGTTCCAGAGCCATCCTGTACTGTCTAAAACTGTATAGGCCATGGCTGAACTGAAGTCAGAAGGGTTCCAGAACCCTCCTATACAGGACAGACCATGGAGAGTAGCTGAGGGTTCTTTCTGCTTTTGTGATGGAGCGGATATCTTTGAGAGGCAAATCTTTGGAAGGAGAGAGACAGGTGTTGAAAGTACCTGACTAGATAGAAAGGTTTGATACTTAGCCTGGGAAAGGGTCAAGTGTGCACAACAGAGACAGAAGGATGTGGCGACAGGGTGGAACTAAGTATGAGATTTGAGAGAACCTCAAGAATTTAGTTGCAGTCTATTAAAATCCTTCAAACTGTGGGTACTGATGCTCAGTTTATCAGTTTTGATTGCTGCTACAGTTCACATTGTGGGCTAACCTGAAACTGCACTTGGACTAATTAATTAGTAATTAATGCACCAAGATAAGGCTAAAACTGATAGGAGTCCAGTATGCTAACAGCTTGGAGCCTACCTTACTAACCAGAGGATGAATTCAGAAGAGAAAAACACAAACACCCTGTCCATCCGTGAAATATTGAAAAACTCACCATAAATTTAGACAGGCTTTCATGAATACATATGCAAACACACCCACACTCATCTGTGTGCACACACAGGAATGCTCTCCTTTTCTCTCTCTCTTTCTCTCTCTCATACACACACAAATCAAAACTGAAATGATCATATATATATATATATATATATAGTATGCATAAGGGTTCCCTTTCACATTGACGGCTCCATCCTTATGACAGCTACTATGCTTTATAATTACAAGATGCAGTTTCTGTGACAGGGTGACAATCCCTCTAATCAATTCAGATAATAGAAATACAAACGCACAAATATAACACTGGAAGAATACATAATAACATAATAACTCTGTGTGTGCTTTTCTCAGTATATAGCATGACTGAGCTGGTGTCAACAACACCGTGGGCTATTATACTGATAAACTGGTGCCTGTGTGTTTGTAGGTAAATTAACCACAAGGGAACATTATTTTGCTCTCCGTTCACATCAAGCTCAAAGAAAAGGACATTCTCAGTAGAATTTAAAGCACATTCTCAATAGAATTTAAAGCACATTCTCAATAGAATTTAAAGATCCCAGCAGGCCGACCGCTGTTATTATTTATTTTAGCAAAGATTTTTACCAGCAGTTTGAGTCTGCCCTTCTCATTTGATCAATGCATTTGTGGCATTTGAAACTCTCATACAATCACACTTTTTGGAGAAATTGACCTATGCAGTGAATACACACACAACCAAACAGACACACACACACAAATATATATATATATATATATATATATATATAGAGAGAGAGAGAGAGAGAGAGAGAGAGAGAGAGAGAGAGAGAGAGAGAGCGAGAGCGAGAGAAGCCATGCATTTGCCTGACTATGTTAGATCTGCAGGGTGATCTACAGGCGTCCTACAGATCTGTGGGACTGTCTGTTTGTGGAACTACAAAGTCTGTGGGACTACATAAAATAAATACTTCAATTTGTTCACACTGCAACACTTCTAATTATCAAGATATTCGTCATGTAGTACACTGTATAAGTCTACAGCTGTCACAAAACCGTGTAACACCCGTACTACCCCAACCTCCCCAGCCCATGAGTCTGTAAGTCATCCTTTGTAGCATCAAATTAACATGCACTAGCTCAGTTGGGGTTTATAGGTCAGTTTTATGCCATGACCTGGAACGCATCTTGATAAGATCACAATGACTATCAGCTTCAAGGCCTGCTGTGGAGGGAGAAGAAACTACACTAGGAGGTACCCATAAATCAGCCAAGTTAGTTAAAGGCTAATTGGGTGTTTAATTCTGTACATTAACTACAAGCACACCTTGCACAACGTAACCCCTCCTCTTCACATCACTGGCTAGTGCACTGGGCTAAAACACTGCTAGCTACAGGGCACGCACTCAGATTGAGGTCACATTAGCATTACATTAGCATTCCCATGAGGTGATGTGATTTTACTGGCATCCTGCAACAGATCCTTCAGCTTTTTAATCTCGATAGAAGCACTAGTGTTCATAGTCAGGAATGGCACACTCATTTGTGAGCCATTTAGCCATGGCAGAGATTAGTAAAGACATGAGCATGACATTGCAGTGGCTAGCAAGACTACCGAGGCAGCATTAATATTATCAGCTGCCAGGAGCAGGCAAGCCTGTAATGAAGCCATATTCAAACTGATAGATGAGCAGGCAAACAAATCAAGATGCATTAGCCCATTAGATCGCTGGCCAGTTCAAAAGAACACTTTTCTACCTAC
>JAOXYF010000022.1:6544516-6554618 GCA_028565775.1 Sternarchorhynchus goeldii
CCTCATAACCTCATTCACCTCATGAGCTCACCTCATAACCTCATTCACCTCATGAGCTCACCTCATAACCTCATTCACCTCATGAGCTCACCTCATAACCTCATTCAGTAACCCGACTGCTCTGTAGTAGTATCACCTTGATGTGTTGAATACATTCTGCATCATGTAAAAGATGCAGGTGGAATATCCCACAATATCCATACATTTGTGTGTGTGTGTGTGTGTGTGTGTGTGTGTGTGTTTGTGTGTGTGTGTGTACTTGTACATTTGGGCATTATTAAAAGTTCCTGTGAAGCAGAGTAAGCCCTCTGTTTTTACTGCAGAAGCGACATTATCACACACATTTGCAGTGACTCACCTGCTCCTGATGCAGCGCTCTATGCAGAGAGTGGCTGAACTGATCTGGGGCCAGTCCATGGCTCCAGAGCCATACACCTGAAAGGAAGTAGGCTAGTCTATTACTCCTCTTATCTGTCCTGCTCTCCCATTCACTCTAGGATCTGGGTCCCTGGAGGAGACCGACCTGCAGTTCTGGATGCTTTCCCAGGCACAGAGTAGGGGAGTGCCTGGGGACAGAATAATGTCACATTACTGTTTTAGTTCTGAGCACAGCAATTCAGGGAGAAGGTAGAACAAATAGATCTAAGCTCACTCTCCTCAGGCTCTGACAGGCCATCAGTCGAACCTCCCCACCCACCCTTACCACCAGGCAAGCTTCAATGAAGCCTTACTTTGTCAAAAGTGGAGAATCAATCAGCTCAGACCACTAATAAAAATGCTTCTTTACAGTTAATGTAAAGAGGTGTGGCTGCTTGACTGAGGCTGAAGGCTTTTTGATTTGCGCTGTAGACTCTTTAATGATAAAACCATACAACCTCTCGATTGCAATTATTGTAATAAAGGACTCGTCATTTGGAGAGGATGCGTTCTGTGGGAAAAGAAAAAAACTGGATCTACAGCCTTGTTGAGGCAAGGATGAGACTGCATGACAGCGAAAGAACACTTCAGTAATTAAACTGGATAAAAAGAATAAAAGCTGTTTCTCATTCTAGTTATAATTCAAGTTATAATAAGCACTTTTTAAAAGTAAACAGTGAAGCAGAGGCTTAATGGAGCCACATAACTGTGATAACATCACCAGTTCTTTGTAGTACTTTACCCCAATGAAAACCAAACAAAAACAATTAATAATAATAATAATAATAATAATAATAATGATAATAATAATAAACAAGTCTGTTTACTGCACCGGAATCAGAAGCAGAAGTGCAACAGGAGTGGGAACCTGAGCAGTGGGTGTAGAGCTAGACAGCATTATTCATGGGATGGATGCAGTGTGGGTATTTTCCTGTGTGCTGATAAGGCAGACCTGCTGGGTTAAGCCCAAACAACCGAATCAGAGAAACGCACATGAGAGCATGCAATGAAGGCATGCCGCGAGAGCATGCCGCGAGAGCAAGCAACGAGAGCATGCCGCGAGAGCAAGCAACGAGAGCATGCCGCGAGAGCATGCAACAAGAGCATGCCGCGAGAGCATGCCATGTGCACCCTAAAACACATGATCTTCACAACTGAAGAACTGATCCTCACAAAACAAAGCCTTGACGCAACAGCAAGCCACGTACCACCTAAGGAGTTCTACCCCTGCACCACTCACAGCTCAGTGTCAGCTGTCATGTTCTGAGGGAACCTGGAGGATCGTGTAGTGAGTCTGGCATGGCAGAGGGAGTGGTGCCTGCGTGCGGAGACGCCTGAAGAGCGTTCCGCCGCCGCGGTACGGGCGAAGCGTCTCACGGCAGCTAGCGCAGAGCTCAGTGACGCGAGCGCCCTTGTCGACGGCCACACGAATCACGCGATGTCCGAACTCGCAGGCACAGTGCAAGCCGCGTCTCCCCCAGGAGACACGCAGAGCAGCAGCATGAAAATGGTAGCAGACAAGCTCCATACCTGAGGGTCCTATGGCTTCTGACTGCAAGCTGATCTGTATTGTTTTTCTTTGAATTTTTTATTTTTTAAATGGTACTAAAATGCTGTACATTCCTAGGTTGGGCTGCTTAACATTTTAAGTAATGCAGACATTCAGCAGGGTGTTACTTCACATTCACTAGTTCACCCCCAGTAATCTCTGCAGACGGGTTTATAAGTAAAACCATACTTTAGCTCATATTTGCTCATATCTGGCAGTTCAATTCAGCAGAACTCAGTAAAAGAAGTCTTTTAAGAACCACATTTCAGTGGTCATTTTATCAGTCTCATAACACAAACCTTGTCATTGGACATGAGTAGGCAGCTCCAGCGATTTTTCCTGAGAGGAAAATAACCTAAAATGTTAATTTCATTCTGTCAGTGAACAAAAAGAAAAAAGCGGTAGAAAGTAGAACTTTAACAGCTGAGCAGATGTTTTCGCACGGACCTTTTGTACTGCTGCCAGATGAATTGCCACTCTGAAATACAGCAGTTGAATAATCAGGCTTGCAGAACAAAGGACCTGCTTTGGGAATATGTGATACGTTTTGTGGCAACCAGATTTATACTGTGAACAGAAAAAACCCCACTCCTGGTGCAGAAAGACAGCATGCAGGTATAGAGCAGCCATCTCAACATTCTGCCTCAGAAGTAAAAAGTCAACTGTTTGTTTTTTTATTTAAACTTTAGCATGTAGTTCTTTGTTTTGTTGTATGTTACAGTTCAGAGCGGCAGAACCGTATTGAAAAGCAAACACTTCCCTGAAAAGTACAAAACTTTTTTTTACGAACACTGTTTTGCAGGAAGAAGGGGTTTGCAGTCACAGGACTGTCTCAGTTCCTTCATGGAACAGGACAGTCTCAGTCTCATGGAACAGGACAGTCTCAGTCTCATGGAACAGGACAGTCTCAGTCTCACAGGACAGTCTCAGTCTCAGTCTCACAGGACAGTCTCAGTCTCACAGGACAGTCTCAGTCTCACAGGACAGTCTCAGTCTCACGGAAAGCTACTACAGCATAAACAGATGTCTGCTTTTACGTCTCACGCCTCCTGGGCACTGCAAGCCCAGTGTAGACTCATTTAGTCCTTAACTGTCATTTATTTGTTATCAAGAGCAGCAGGGTAACATCCATCAAAGGTTAGAGTGTGTACTTTAAAGAGTCATCGAACTGGCTATATCCCGAACAGCATATATTAGCATTTTAAATACCATCCTTTTCCAACAGCTTTGCCTTTGATCCCGGCAACCAAGACTAAACACGCCCATGGCACCAGCAAAGAAATCTCGGAGAGGAACTGGGATGTCACCCTTAACTTAGATTAAGAGGACTAAGTCTTACGTTCAGGCATTTGTAAGTCAAACTCTGGTTCACCACAGAGCAAATACTCTATAATGTCCAGATGCTCTACTGCATATCAATGCTAGAATTTCAGATATTGGTGAAGGGCTTGATAATATTACAGTCCTACATATTTCAGCCTGCTGGATTCCAATGCAACATGTTTCCTAGTCCCTCCACACTTCCCAGGATTCTTTGGTGCCCTGGTGTTCATGTTGATGATCGAGGATAATATTTACATTTGCCAGCTCATATCTTCTCATTGAGGCTGATTAGTTTTGCTGCTCTGAGCGCTGGGTTTGTGTGTATGCAGAATCATGCACAGAGCTGCCACAATGAATCAGCACTGCCAAGCTCACCCATAGAAGAGAAATGACTGCAATTTATAGTCCATAACCATGATTGCCACTGCTGAAATGAGGGAGATAGCAGGCAGGGGATTAGTGTGTGTGTTTCTGTATGTGTGTGTGTCTTCGTGTAGATTGCGTAAGAATTCTGAGAGTGAATGGAAGTGAGAGAAATAATATATTAAGAAAGACATGAAAGAAAAACAATGAGCTCTGTCATCAGACATGGCTGAAGGACAGGAGGGCATATCTTCCAGTTTTAACAGAACACTGACCAAACCGACATTTTGCTTTCTGTTCCCAAATCAGACTTACATGACTTCCCCACACGTAACCATTCATACACTCCTGCACGTACACTTAGGTTAGCTCACACTGAACTCTTAGTTTAGATATTTATATTTATATATTTATTTAAAATATTTATGTATCTTGGCACCCATACATTTTGCAACAGCCAGGGACCTTTGCTGGGGGGGGGGGTGCTTTAACACCCATACTTTTGCTGAAACACAATTCCACCCCCCACACTTTGTCAGATTAAAATGATACTTTTAGAGGGGATTTTACTTCCCCATCCCAGAACCCTGGCAACAATTTTTATGTTTTCATTGTGAAGTGTGAGAACTCAAGGAAGCTCTTTGTTAACAGAAATTGAAACTAAAACCAGAATAGACAAACAAAACTACCAGAACATATTCCTGAAAAACACTAAAGGAAGGAAAAAGACCAACTGAAATTGGATGAGTATTGGAGCAGTGAGAACAAATGCGAAGAACTGAATAACCATGGACTAATTGTTAGATAACCATGTATTATTGTTCGTATTAGTGTTCTGGGGAAGGTGAACGATGTTTGTATGGCAGGAACGTGCATGTGTGATATTGGCAGGGAATGTGTGAGGATTCATGGGAATTGTAGTGTTAGTTATGTGCAGGCTCATCCCTAAGGTAGTTCAATGTGACACTCATCATATTTTAATCCTGATGATGATGATGATGACGATGATGATGATGATGTGCTTTGGTTATTATTGTTGTTTGTTTGTGGAAGTAGACGATTTGACCACATGTTCCTTCATTAAAATGACATTGGCTATATACATTCCAGTTATTATTCATCAAAAAAGCACTTGCAATTATCAGCCAGATTGATCAACATGCACAGAAACGTTGGCAGATGTGGTTTGAGAGTAGGACAGTGTTATGATTCATCTCATATCTCTTAAACAGCTGTGCTAAGTACAGTGGCACTTGTACTTCACAAAAATAGCACACCTGTGTCTTACATGATTTATGAAAATCCCACAGAAGCATGAAGTTTCAGTGCTGCAAGCTTTACACTTCCCTTAACAGCATGGATAAGGGGGAGCTGGTATAAAGATACTAACATATCTGTAAGCACCTTCCATGTCTTTGTACACCCACGAAGATCAGCCCCTTCATCGGCAAAAAACAAACAAACAATAAACAAACAAACAAAAACAAAAAGTGCAAAGAATGGATGGCACAGAACCATATATCCCTTTGATAGATGGTCACAGTGCTTGTTTCACTGCGTATTTGTCTGATTTCTCTGTTTTCTGGCACCGCATCTCATAAATATATGCAGTACATACAGCCTATCTACAGGGGATGTGTGTAGGTGATACGGAAATCTACAAGTGTTGTTAAGAACACCCACATGGCATCTTACAGGGCTTCTCCTTCATTTGAGGAAAAACGGAAAACGGAGATTACTGTGTTTTGCTCTTAGTCAAACTGCTATTTACCCTTGATTTTACATCGTGCTGAGTAAAACCTTTGTTGCTATGTGCAGGACCACTGTCATATTTACAGGAATAAAGTGTATAGTCATATATTCTTACATTTAAGGAGGCACTTCAAATGTACCTCACCTTTTCTCTTTTAACAAATCAACCTTTTGACTTTTTCTTCTTGACCTCTGATATAAGCGGGAGAACTTCAAGCACCCAGACTCAGGCAGTCAGTGGTAGAGAGATTGATCATCACAGTGTTTGTTTGTGCACATGTCTCAGGCCTCTAGTGTCTTGGAGACATCTAGCGTCCTGTAGACACTTTTGGCAGGAGGTGGCAACTTACTGCATCTCCCTGCAGGTTGAACAGCCTGTTCAGAGTTCTGTTTGTTTCTACCTGCTTAGTGGGGCTGTTTTATCTTTGACTGATGATTTATGTACAATAGGACTACTAAAGGTGATGGTGCCAATGGTAGCTTTAAATGAAGTGTTCATTAATTATGGCCTTCATTAAGCAGTGAGATAAAACTCTACAGATCTGCTTGAAGTAGGAATACATTAGCTTGCAAAGGAACTTCTATCCATTTGGCTTTTTCATGTCTGGATCATAAGACAGAGAAAAGGACTTAATTAATCTGACAGCTATCAACACTGAGCCCTATTGTGCTTATCTCCGTGCTGCATAACCACTTGAGCCAATTAACTTTAATTTGGGATTTAAAATACCACAGTGGCATGAGCTACACAGCACCCATCCCCCAAATATATGTAATCAAGGTTAGACTAGCCATGCCTTTCCTAATACTCAGTCATAGCATCAACAACAATAGCCTGTGAATTGTCACCAATTACTTATTGGCTTGGGCTGCCATGTTTTAAAGGAGTTCATAAGCTTGCAGCTTTAATAAGCAATATGGACTCTCTGGCAGCAGCCATGGGCCTGGAAGCCTAGAGGAGACCATGATGGAAAGTAGGTTGCCAGATCCATCACAAGCTCAGATGGGGTGTAGAAGAGGTGTTTGAGCCGAGCACAGTCCTGCTTGAAATGGAAAGTGCATTTAAAAGTTGTATTAAGTTATTCTGTCACTGCCATTAAGACATGTGAAATATTGTGTGATTCTATCACAGTGTTTTAAGAACTAATGCTAAACAGATAGTTGTCATATTGAAATACAGACTTTCAGCATATTACAGTATTGATTGTGGATTAAAAAAAAATCTATAGAGGGAAAAAAAAAAAAAGAATTGAAACTCTTACCATGGATTATAGAGTATATATAAACCTTTTACGTTTACAGAGTGTTCGCAAAGAACTGCTTACTGCACAAAACTGTCATTTAGTCACATCACTGTGGGCTAGTTTCTCCTTGACTCCCCATGGCAGCTTGTGCCTTGAGTAATTTCCAGAGCAAATTAAAAAGGGCCAGAACAGCAGCCTTTTATTTCTGGAGGAAAAAACAGGGCCTTCAAGGGAGCTGATAAAAATAACACCCCATATTGTGTGTGTAACATCCCATATGTACAGAGATAACATTTATTAACATTGTACCTTGGACTGGAAATATTTTACATGATTATTTGACTCCTTCCAGAATTCCTTTATAACGTGTAGTTGTTTTTTTTGTTGTTGTTGTTGTTTGATTGTTTGTTTGTTTCTCATCTATATATGAGCATATCATTATGATGGAAAAGTGTTCCAAAGAAAGTGGATGATGTAAATGAAATGGAACCAAAAAACAATCAGACTGATATAATAATCTTTGTTTTTACCTGTACTCAGCACTCACCACCATCTACAGTGGAAGTGAATGAACATCAGTGGTGCTTAAACATGGGTACTATGATCCAGCAGACAGAAATGGAAATCTCTCTGAAATGGATGCATTCTGTTTTTCATTGAGGAACGTGAAAAGTCAGCCAGTCAATGGGCACCAATCCAACAGCTTTCCTTCAGGGTCCTCTCAGACGGCAGTGATACGAATCCAAAACTCCCTGAACCTTCCGCCAAACTGCCTGAAATACCTGCGTCCCCAACGGCCTGCAAATGGAGCAGTGTGGTGGCGGAACGGGGTGAAGGTGCTGTCAGGACAAGGCGAAAGAGTTCATCGTCAGGCGTCCCCTTGAGTGCACCCCCTTGATTAAACTCACCTGGGTGCCATCAGCACCTGTCCAGGTGGATTAGAGGAACAGTGATTAGCCAGGTCTATTTCCCGTTTACGTCACTCCCGAGTGTCATTTGCTCCCATAAAACTGGCGATTCTCCTTCTGCCCTTCTCTGTGGGATGGTTCCTCGCTGGGTTTTACGGGACATTGGGAGTGCGAGTGGGCTGAACGGGACGGTGGCCGTGTACCCCCTGCCGCGCCGCAGTGTGCCGCGCTGCTAAAACCACCTCAGCGCTCCTCCTTAAGCTGAGACTTGCCCTCTTTGTACTGTTGAGACACGTGCCGTTAAAGCCATAGCAAATGAGTCTTTGTTTCTGCCTTCTGGAAGCTGCCCAGCTGCTGAAATGAATGCTATAAGCTTGATGAAGATAAAATAAAAAAGGGTATAGCTCAGTGTGCGTGTGTGCGTGTGTGCGTGTGTGCGTGTGTGCGTGTGTGCGTGTGTGCGTGTGTGCGTGCGTGCGTGCGTGCGTGGGGTGACTTTTGTTTCTGGGTCCCACTGCTGTAGATCATAACAGTGATTGCAAGGGAATTAGGTGTCTGGTAGTCTGAACAGGGAGCTATTGAGAGGTCTCACAAAGCACCTCATTCACAACATCCCTCTCTCTCTCTGTGTCTGTCTCTCTCCATCTCTCATGCCGTGCTGTCTTGCACCTGTGCCTATGTGTGTCCAGTCTAGCTGTGCTGGGATCAGTGGGATAGACTAATTAGTTGAACTTGGCACAGAGGTTGGCCCGGAACTACCTCCCAGGCCATTCATTTTTGGCTTCCAAAATCTGCAGATATGCGACTGTTGCAGTTTGATGTTCGTGACTCATAGAGGAACGGTGTTGTTTAGCTCAGAGCCGCTGACCAAGCAAAGGTTGGGGATACTGTTCATTAGAGCTTGTTAGTTAAAGTGTTACAGTGCTCTACATCAAAAGTGCATGTGCACAAAAATGGACATATGGCTCATTGCCTTTGGGACAAAGGTTGTATTTTAGGCTGTTTTTATTACTTACACTGTAAAACATCACTTTTGTAGGGTGCAGCCAAAAAGAGAAGTTCCCACAGTTTTAATCCAGGTGATGTTGGCAATAAATTCAGAACTTCCACTTACAATTGCTTGTCGACATTGTTATCTATCCACTGACAGTGACACAGGGTTTAACATAAACACTTTTATGTTAAACATAACGTTATGTTTATGTTTAATGTAGTTCTCAAAACTACCTTCTGAAATCAGTGTCAATGCAGTATGTCCAACTCCTGAACTACAAATGGGACTAAATCTACAAAAGAATGAGATGAAACTTTTCAAGTTGATGTAATAAGTAAAACAGCTCCCTTTAAAAGCTGACATTTGTAAATGTAGGATTATTAGAGAGACGGGCTTTGTTTTATGGAACCTGCGTACCCATTTCATGTTGCTGTATTAAACTGGATGCTACAACCAGGTAAGAAACAGCACTCTGTGAAATTGGTTATGTTCTTTCACTTTGATAGCTGACTGGTCCACTTCTTCAAGACTGCACTATTTATAACTCTCCACAGTGCATTCATCATGGCTGGCCAGCCTGCACATAATCTCTCCAGTAATGAAACATCTGGGTTCAGAAGAGTGAGCCTGCTGACCATCCAGCATCCCACACCACAGACACACACACACACACACACACGCACACAAACACACACGCATACACAATATTCCAGGATGGAGAGAACAATCAACATTTCCTGGATCATTAGCCCTCTATGTTCCCAGTGGGCCAGGAAGAAAAAATTACAAACACACAGACACACACAGTATGTATCTCTCTCTCTCTCTCTCTCTCTCTCTCTCTCTCTCTCTCTCTCTCTCCCCGTGGCATCTGCAGATACTCTGGTAAATGAAGACATACAGCACCCAGGTTTGCATGCTTGCTCAAGGTTACCTCTGCTGTCACCATGCATTTGCTAATGTTGGCCCGCAGCACTTTTCACTAATAATATGCCACCGCAGTAATGCCTGTCCAGCCCCCCAAAATAATAAATAAAGCAAGTTCAGATTTATCATGAGTAAAATCACAAAGCCTGGAGTTACCTTCTGGATCTCACACAAGTTTTTTTTTCAGTTTATTGCTTGACTTTCAATCTCATCTTTCAGGTGTATCACACTATATCATAAAGTGCTCAAGATGCAGGTGTGATAACAGGGATGCGCTGTTGCAGTAGACGTCTATCTTCAGTTCCTCCACCCACTCAGTGCACTTTTCTTTAGAACAGTTAGTAGGGGTTTCCTATTGAAATGGGTTTTTTTCTGTCCTGGTCTACCTTTGCCCCAACATGTTTTATGATGCAAGATTTCACTGAGGTCCTGTTTAGACATCCAAATGAGAAAATAACACCTAGATATTTAACACTGTTCCATACACTATCATATCGTGAGCACAGTCCTGACAGACTGAGGAAGTTTTCATATATATATACGTGTGTGTGTGTGAGTGTGTGAGTGTGTGAGTGTGTGAGTGTGTGAGTGTGTGTGAGTGTGTGTGAGTGTGTGTGAGTGTGTG
>JAOXYF010000022.1:6578377-6592085 GCA_028565775.1 Sternarchorhynchus goeldii
CCCCCCCCCCCCCCCCCCCCCCCCCCCCCCCCCCCCCCCCCCCCCCCCCCCCCCCCCCCCCCCCCCCCCCCACCAGAACCTTGTGTTTATGGTATGATAGAGGTCAGTGCCACTGTGTGAAAAACAACCCAGATTTATAGCAATAGGAGATCACTAGCCCCATACTGGCTCAAATATCTGCTATTACTCCTCTCCTCTGCACCAGAACAGGGGAGGAAAAACTCTGCTTCCTTAGTCAACAGGGAGGATTTCCTCAGAGCAAATGAGTTAAAAGAGGTAATGAACCAGGTGGTCTATCTAAATAAGCAAGAGCTCAAAGCTTTGCTTTATAAGCTTCAAGTGGTGCTTTTCTTTTCCAATAAACAAAGATATCAAATTCGTCCTATGTGGGATGTGGATGTTTAGTACAGCACAAACTTAGCACTGTTCAATAAAGTGTAATATAAGCCATGCATTATTTCTCTAAACCAGAGACCTACACAGTACTGCTGAAGAACCCAGAGACTCACATAGTACTGCTGAAGAACCCAGAGACCCACACAGTAATGCTGAAGAACCCAGAGACCCACACAGTAATGCTGAAGAACCCAGAGACTCGCACAGTAATGCTGAAGAACCCAGAGACTCACACAGTAATGCTGAAGAACCCAGAGACTCACACAGTACTACTGAAGAACCCAGAGACTCACACAGTACTACTGAAGAACCCAGAGACCCACACAGTACTGCTGAAGAACCCAGAGACCCACACAGTACTGCTGAAGAACCCAGAGACTCACAAAGTACTGCTGAAGAACCCAGAGACCCACACAGTACTGCTGAAGAACCTGGTCTAATAAGATCAGTGATTCTTGCCATTTACAGAGTACTAACAGCACATTTCTGCTTGGGGGGATTTCATGGCCAGCTGTGGGCCTTGGTCTTTGACTGCAGGGAAGAACTGTGCTGCTGCTCTTCTAGGTGCGGTGTGCTGTAGCTGGTGTAGATGGGAAAACAGGATGGTGTATTGTTTTATTTAACCCCACTGCCCTCGAAGTGCTGAGTATTCTACACATGTAAGTGTATATCTGGGTGTGGGTAAGTGAAAGCACGTGGTTGTATATGTGTGTGTGTGCGTGTGTGTGTGTGTGTGCATACAATAGTTTTATTCATAATCCAAAATGAAAGAATTTATTGCTCTTTTTGCCACAAGCGCACTGAAACTCACGCAGTGAATACTCATGCACTGAATACTCACGCACTGAATACTCACGCAGTGAATACTCACGCACTGAATACTCACGCATTGAATACTCACATACTGAATACTCACACACTGAATGCTTGCACAGTGCTGCCACTGAACAAAAGTGGAATATTGTAAAGGAAATAAATTACACTCAGATTGTTTTTTTTAAACCAGAAAGTATGAGTGTCATTTGCTTTGCACACAGTCAGTTTTGCTTCGAATGCAAACAGCATCTTACACTTTCCTAACACTTTCTCAACAACTTGATAGGTTCAGCCAGCAGATATTCTTTTTAATGGGCACCCTTTTGGTTTACTGTCTGAACAAAACTGTTGTTGTTGTTGTTGTTTAGGAGTGTATCATCTTGTGAGTGCTGCTCTCTCATTTCTATATTTGTTTTCACCACTGTCAAGGTTAATTGATAGCATCAACAATAAACCGCTTTATGGGATTGTGTGTGGGTGTTTATATGTCTTGGCTTATGTTTGTGTTTTGTGTGTTTGAGTATATGTGCATGTGCGTGTGCGTGTGCGTGTGCGTGTGCATGTGTGTTTCAAGCAGCCTGAGTCCGGAAGATTAAGGCAGGCATGTGGGATGTCACTGTAATCCAGGCAGGCTGAGTAGGGCTCGTCATGATCCTGTGAGTGTGTAAGTGCTTTCACTTCCACCCAGCGCTTCAGATTAAACAGCCTTTTTACAGGAATCTTACCAAACCTAACCACTAAACACAGCCAGTGGGGGCAATGTGAACTCTGCTTGTACAAAACATGTTTCACACTTTGAGGTTGTTCACCTAAGCCCTAATTAGGAAGTTTGACAGCAGCATCAAAGCCATGCTGAGACTAATGTAGAGGGCACAGTGAACACACTACACCTTCATGACCTTTTCTGTGACGTTCAGCTGCCTGTGTGGAGGTTCTGAGGTTTATGATCTGATGACCTCCCCAAGCACACGTTATCTGATAGAAACATGCTCTCTCAGTTATCTACTAATTGCATCATTCAACACTAAATACTAAATAATCACAAAATAAATTTAACAACATCAGTCTCAGAGTAAAAGGAAACTGGACTCATTTTAAGACCCAGAACCAAAGCATCCCTAAAGTTCTGAGGCAGATAGGTGGGACCTGGGCGTGTTCTTTCTGAAGAGGGAGCGTGAGCATAGCTTTCAAATGTATCTGTCACTTGCTAGCATTGCCCTTGGCGGCAGAGTTTTAATGTCTGACATTAAATCCATTACTTACTAAGTCATTTGACCACTGTAAAATTGATGAAAACTAATTATTTCCTAAGCTGTGATGT
The DNA here is from genome assembly GCA_028565775.1 of Sternarchorhynchus goeldii. Classification (NCBI taxonomy): domain Eukaryota; kingdom Metazoa; phylum Chordata; class Actinopteri; order Gymnotiformes; family Apteronotidae; genus Sternarchorhynchus; species Sternarchorhynchus goeldii. Next base: position 6,580,911 of record JAOXYF010000022.1, read on the forward strand.
GGATAAATTGTGGTTAAGTCTTTCTTCACCTCTGTCATTTCTATCCTTTAAACATCTCTGCTAATACAAACCTTTTTAGCTATTCAGAAAGTACCTCCGCATGAAGCTCTGCACATGCACATTGTTATGCTATTCGATTTCACCTTGATAGCTCAGAACATGGCAAACCAGCAAGCTGGATTTTCCACTGTTACTCAGAACAGTAAGGTATATAACTGCAGCAGGGGCATTGTGGTCTATGAGATACAACCTGAGAAAGTACAGTGCCGAATGTGCCAATTTTCAAGTAAGTGCCCATATCTACTGTATGGGCCCAGAAACAGGACATATTTTGACTATGAGCCTTCCTTCACAAAGTTTGATGCATATTTTGTGCTGAAGCGCAGCATTTTTTTTCAAAAATGTTTTCAGTGCAAAACATTTGTTGAAACCGCGGACAGCTTCATAACGCATCTTTATGAACTAGCCGAACAACTCGGTTCTCATCAAAGGATGAGGAAACTTATGTGACTTTGATCTTGTAAAAAGCAGTGAATATCGCTAAACATTACGAGATGGCGACAAAACACCGCAGCTATGCTAACAATGCTCCTGCTGCTGAGAGTGTGGAGGACGTTGGTATTTAATGCCTTGACGTAGGAAAGAACAGGATACGCGGGGCTAACAGAGGAAAGGGTTCTGCCAGTCAGAGAGGGACGAGAAAGGTACGGGAGGTGCAAGCACAGGCTCGTTTGCCAGATGATAGGTGTCCAGCTAGAGACAAATAAAATAACAAATGCAACAAATTAGATCACATTGAATCTGTATGCAAGACCATACATTAAGTCACTGAAGAAGCAGATAAACTGATCTTGTGTAGATATGTAACAGAAAGCAATGGAGTGAGTTGCAGCTTCAAAGACTCAAAGTGATTTCAGATGATGAGCCACCATGGTATAGAACACTTTTCATTGAACAAATGCCCGTATCAAACAGACTCAGGGCAGACGATTCCATTTTATTATGATCCATTATGTATGATGGAATCAACTGACTTGGTAGTACCATTGGTGCCAATGGTAAATCCTTCAGGGGAAACTCAGAATTGGTGTGGCTTCTAGAAGTTAAATTAGAGCATTAAAAAAGAGACATTAATTCTCACAAAAATAGATGAGATACATCACAAACTGGCTGGAAGCACTATAGTTTCTAGCCTAGATGCAGCTATTGCATTCTGGCAAATTCCCTTGGAAGAGTGCCAGACTTACCACAGTTATTGCACTACAGGGGAGGTTCTGCTTCAGAAGGCTGCCATTTAGTATCATGTCGGCACCCAAGATTTTTCAAAGGAAAATGTTTGAACTGCTGAATGACCATGAGGGCATGGTAATATGTATGGATGACAATTTGGTACAGGGCTCTACAGTGGAGGAACATGAAAAGAGACTGGTTAAGGTCCTTCAAGACCATTCAAAAGTCAGATCCGAAACTCAATCTCCAAAAGTGCAAATTGAGGCAGATGGAGCTAAATATCCTGGGGCAGGTGATTACTGGAGCAGTCATTACTCCAAGTCCTGAAAGAGAGCTACAGCAGCTCTAAATCCGCCACAGAACCAAACATAGCTCAGGAGGCTGCTAGGCATGGTCAATTTTGTAGGGCGACACTTAACTCACCTATCAAATGTACTGCATCCCCTCAGTGATCTGCTTAGAGCAGATGTGGCGTGGTTGTTGGGCCCCCAGCAGGATGAGGCTTTTCAAAAGGTGAAAATCACTGTTTTTGTCAACACCCGCAGTATTTCAACCCAAAGCCTCCAGCTGTGTAGAGCATTAATGCAAGCAAGCAGCTTTGGTTTTGGAAGTGCTGCTATAAGAACACAATGGTATCCTCAAGCCAATTAGCTTTTGTTCATGAACATTTACCGGAGCTGAAAAGTCCGCTCAAATAGACAATGAGTGTCGCACAAGTGTTTGGGCATCTGAGAAATTCTATCAGCAACTGCGTGGACTAGAATCCCACAAACTGATTACTGACGAGTGCAGCGACACTGATTAACAACAAAGCTCAGGACAGCGTTCCCCTACAATACCAATTTGCCTAATTAGGTTCAACCCTATAGAAGAATTTGTGACCAGCTGATGCTCTGTCTAGTCACACAAATCCAGAAGTGGATGGTTCAGCACTGGAAATGGACGTCAAAGCATATGTCAGTGCAACTGAGGAAGTGGGGAGAAAAACAGTCATAGTGTGCACTAAAGCTGAAAAGATTACACACCCCAACTCAGTACATTGATGTCAGATAGTCTGCTTGTCAGGAATGTAGCTAAAGAGGAGTTCTTTGCAGAGATAGGTGTGTTATTTAACAAGCAGTTAAAGAGGGAACATCTAATTGTCATGCAGGTAGTATGAGGACTGAAATTTTGAAGAGAATCCACCATGTGCTTAACAAATAGCCAAGAGAGATATAGAGATGCTGAATGGTTGCCCCACACCAGCAAAGCTGTGAAGGACAAAGTGTCAAGTTGTCCATACTGCTGTTAGACACATGCCAAGCCAGTGCCAAGAGGTGCTCATTACCACACCCTGCCTGAACGTCCATGGTAGAAGCAATCCTCTGCAAATTAAATGTGGGAACCTACATCATTAACACTGATCAATATAGGAGACGCTACGCTGTACTGACCTACCAAAACACAGTTGGAACCAACTGTCCAGTGCTTCAGTAGAAACTAGCAGGCCAGACACAGTCTCCAGACTATTTAAGATTCAGCTTCCAGTCTCAATTCCAAACCTCACAAGGAGACCAAGATAGGAGAAACAGACAGCACCTTCAGCTCCCTGAAAAGGGTAAAATCAGCAAAGACGCCACTGAAAACATCGATAAAATGTCAGATGCATGCCCCAGCCGCACCAAATTAGGGCCTTCCAACACTAAGGACCGAACACAATATAAGTCAAACTGAACCTGTTGTAAACCATTCAGGGTGCATAGTAAAATCTACAGTTAGATATTAGGTCAGACTGTCATGTGGCAGAATGATTCCCAATCCTGCCACAAGGCCATACTGTAGTCTTCCCACTGACCTTATGTTCTAATTGTTTAACAGTACATATCAGTGAATTTGCTTTAATTTGCTGGAATTATTAAAATTTGGCTCACACAGTGCTTTTATTAAAACTGTTTGGATTCCAGATTCAGGAGATGTGATTCAAACTGAGGAAATGCAGCTTTAATGCACCACTTTAGTAGGAGCATGCACAGTGTAGCTAGGGGGGAGGGGGGGGTTGAAAATAAAGAGAACAGATTGTTGTTTCTCTCTTCTAAGTTAAAAGATGGTACACAGTGTAGTCAATGCACTGACATTTCATTGGATTCCTTTAACAGCAACATATTTGTGCCAAGGCTATTTTGGTTGAATGACTGGCCCAAAAGAAGTTTGACAGCACCTACAACACGATGTGCTGTGGCTTGACCCTGAAGGTACCCATCTTAATGTTCTCGTTGTTGTTCACTGCCCTCTGTGAACTACTTGTCTTAAATGGACCCGTGAGGTTCCAGCAGCTCATTTGGCTGACAACAATATGCTGAGCTGTTGAGCTGGGCCCGGCTGGTGCTTCACCCGGGCTGTCCATGCTTGCGTAGGCGGAGGTGTTCCCTTCTCCACCGATGCACTCCCAGGTCACAGGAGGACTGCTGCTCTCTCCTCCTCACTCTGGCCAAAACATTGTGGACGCCCACACATGCTGATTCGAGATGCACACCGAGTTTGAGATGCACACCTCCAAAAACACATCATTAAAGACAAGATACCACACTGAAGCCACGGTGAATGGGGGGGTGTGGGTGTGGTGGGATCACTGTAAGAGGCAAGCCGCTTTTTGGTCCCACACTAACACAACAAGACGTCCCCTGTAATCTGTAATCACGTCCCCTCTCACGTGCTCTTCTCTCATCATCTCGTATCATCTCCTCTGCTCTCTTCCCCTCTACTCTTCAGATGGGCAGGGTAGTGAAAGCACACTGTGACATATTCATCTGTTTTACGAGGGGATGGTGGTGTTCTTTTACGAGAACCACATTTTGCCCTCGACATTGGCCAGCGCTCAACCTCACACTGGTTGACTGGCCTCTTGTTTTATGCATTGATTCCAATCAGGAGAGTTATTTCACAGACCTGTCATAAGCAACCCATTGCGTCTGCAAGGCAGAGTCGTATAATACAGAGAGAAGCCAAAGCTAAAGGTAATGTCTATTACTCCCTGATTACTGGCTCGAGGAATCAGAGGGAGGAGGAGGCGATACATCATCCCATCTGGTCCAAACCCATGGAGAGAAATACAACACAATCAGCCCAATTTTCACGGAGAGTCATATACTGTATTACCGTAGGGAGTCTGCCTCTGCAATATCAGAGAGATTCTGTCCTTCCTGCCACCTCGACTCCTGCTGCCACCTCCGCCACATCATCCAGTCACCTTTCCTTCTGCTTCTGGTGCGGAGGGTCGGCCTGCGTCTCAGCGGGTTTTACCCATAAACAGGACAAACACAGCCGGGCCCCGAGGGACGGGTGCGGCTCGAACGCCGTTGCCCCCGAATTGCTGGTGTGCACAACTGTCACTTCCAGAGCTCCTAGCAGACGTGATGATGATGAGCCATGCCAGTCCACCTCCTACGGTATGAGCTCCAGCAGGGCATGGCAGAGATGAGCAGAAGGGTTACAGAACCACTCAAAGAGAGCAGGGTAGCATCAAAAAGCATTACAAAACACCTGGAAATTTGGTCATACAGAACTTTTGCAAAGTAATATATATATATATATATATATATATACACTTGTCAAAAGTAATGGACAGGCATGGGACATCAGACAATAGAAGTGGGGCATTTATAAAAACAACAAACATGGAAGTAGTTTCTGGGACAAGTAGTCCCCAAATATAGAGCTTACATCTTTAGACAGGTCTTGGATAACACGTGGGAAGAAAATGCACTAGGACCAGTGAGTGAGTCTGAGTACTGAGTCTGTTCTTGTGAGCAGCACAGCTGCAGCACTGAGGGTTTGGAGGGTGACACCATGAAGATTAAGGATGTTCAGGTCTGGGGGGGGCGGGGCTAACAAGTATATTTGTGTAAGCCAGACCCAGTAACCAGTAGGTGTCCTAGTTGGGGAAGCCATAGCAAGATGTTTTTAAAAGAAGAGGGAGAGGCCATTGGACAATATTTTTTTAAGAGTTAAGTGGTCTGAACCAGACCATATTTACTAGCGCCAGCAAATCCTGATAAAAGCAGGCGTGTTCAAAACAAATTAAGTGAACGCTCTATTTTGCTTACATAATCTTTGTGCTACAGGGGGTATTGCATTCCTTTGGGAGACCAGGATAACGTTGGTAGGCCTATGCAAAAACATCAGTACAGAAACACATTTAGCCACCTTAAATAATAATGCTTGAGGATGTCAGGGACAAGCCAGTACTTGAGAGCTGGGTTGTGTACAGTACGACTGCCAAACTGGGTTTTTAAAATAAGTTACTCTGGTATGCACTGGACATCAGTACTGACTCCAACCCCTGGAGCTCACCATGGAGACCTTCTCCAGTTATCTTGGGCTCAATTTAATTTCCAGTATGAATTATGGAATTTTATAATGTGAGAAAATGTACCTCACTGAGGGAGTACAAAGTGATAGGAAATCATTTTAGATGAGATCAGAAGTCACTGAAGGCTCTTTCTTGCACTTACTTTCCCATGCTTTTGTCTGACTAATACAAATGATGTTCAGCAAATTGTAATATTGTAACCACACATACAGGCTTCAAAGGAAGAAGAGAGAGCTACAACTATAGTCAAATCAGATGCCAACTGCTATCAAATACTGTAAGTGTAACGTCAGAAGCCAATTTCAGTCCCTTTCTATCTACGTTTCTAATGAGATCCATCGGTCAGTGTAAAAAAGGTCAGTGTAGAAGATCCCGACGTCATTCTGTTAGTTATTAGGCTGGGAAATATTCTTAAGGTACTGATAGGACTTCATAATTGAAAATCTTGGGTGGTTAAGAGGGTGTGAGTCTTTTTCTTTATCAACAATTTAGTCAAGTCTCCACTGAGAAACAGACTCTAAATCAAAAAAAGGGCACGGTTCAAAACCATGTAGCTGAAAAATAATTATTCTGCCACCTGAAAGTGTTTATTTGAACTCTTAACCACTGACTGCAAAGACAAGTATTGTAACCATGTACGTCCAGAAACCATGTCAAAGATTCATACAGTAATAGCTCTGTAACGTTTGTGGTTAGTGCACAGTGTTAATGAAGGTGGCAGGATGCCGACACATGGAGAAATAAAGCTTTTATTTCTATTAACAAATGACACGTTGACAAAGACCAGCAAACAAGAGGTTTAACAAACACTTAAATACACACATTTAAATACACGCTAGACAAGACGCAGGTGATGCAGATAACGAAAACAAGACGAACATCCATACCACCACTGGCCTCTGGGGAGCGCCCACTGTAGCGAGGCAAAGCTGCACTGCATGCAGGTCTGAGGAGGGCGCCACTCCCTCCACTTCCATCTCTGGCTGAGAATCTGAGAATCACCCAGCACAAGTGCGGTGTGCCTTAAGGTGGCGCTGGCTGTCCCTCGGTGGGCATGTCCTAGTCCGCCGTGGGCACTCAGAAGGAGGCCCTTCCTCAGAGAGCTGCCCGGCCATATGGCGGCATTCGCCCGCTTTGGGGAGGCGCTTGCGAGGGGTGCCCAGGCCGGGTACCTTCCTCCTCTACATCCATCCACTGGGAGGAGACGGAGGTTCCTCTGCAGGTCCCTGCCGAGTCGGTGCCTCCTCCTTGACGAGCTCTTTTTTGAACATGTAAATCATCGTCACTTTACTTCATCGTTAAGAAAAGAAAGTTCACATTCCTCATTTTTTCTTGTTGAATTTATGCTTGCTAATAACATTCTTTTCCTCTCAGAGCAAGGGAAATTTGAAAAGCTCCTTTTTCCATTTAAGCTCGAAAAACAGACGGGATAGAAACCTAGCCAACCAACAGATGTCCAAAAACCATAAACAACAAGCCCTTACGCCTAATTTTTGCCTCTGCTACGTGTCAACCCCAGCCATCCTTCTCTCTCTCTCTCTCTCTCTCCCTCTCTCTCTCTCTTCCTCTCTTCCCTCTCTGTTCCTCCTCCCACGCTCTCCACCTGGCCATTGGAAGCTTCTTATTGCTCTCGCTGATGCCTTGCGATTCCCAATTAACGCTGATGTCAAAGTGTCAATCTCACTTGATTTCCACTGAGCTGCAGCAATCCAAAACACTTACTGGGGAAGGAAGGAGAGCGAGAGAGAGACACACACAGACAGTCAATAAGATGCAGAGAAGGGGAGGATCAAAGTCAATTATTCGAAATGCCTTTCTACCCCCCAAAGTCAAAGCTGCACTGCGTAATTCAATCATTGTCCAAAGAACTTTCACCACATGAGGCTGAGATGGTCAGACACTCCAGTCACTGTGATTGTATTACTTAAGGGGAAACAAAGTTGCCCTGGATGCAGCTGCTTCATTATTTCCATCCTGAGAACTTATCAAGGCGTGAGATGTATATCTGCTGTAACCTTTTAAAGAGGCTACGTTTATGCCAGAATATACTGAATACGTCACGGTAACAATGTCCCAAAAACAGCTCATAGGAAGGAATAAGAAATAGGAAGAAGGTACAAACTGCACTGCAAATCTTTCATTTCTTTATGTTTTCTGAGAATTTGCTTATGAAAATAAAGGCTTTTTTTTTCCTTTTTGGAATTCGCATTTGATATGGCACAGTACTTTAGGAGAGTATGAAATGACACGAGTAGACCTGGCTGATGTTCATCTGCATCCTGGCTGCTGAAGAGAGATACATTAGAGGATCACTTTGTGGTCTGTGTAGAGGATGTTAGGAGAGCTACAGTAATGGTTACATTATCATGCTATGCATCCTTCATTATGCTTTCATCTCCTTCTGGAATCATTAAGATGTCAAAACATATTTTTACCAAATTACATTAAATACTTCAGTGTCACCTGCTCTGAAACACCAGCAGTTAATATTCACATTAATTCTCAAGGAAAACCCTCTCTAGTTCTATCATTTGTCTTCCAGTTAACTAAATGTTGCACTAGTCTATAGGATGTGGGGGGAGGTGGTGGAGGTGGTAACAAGTTCGAAGTAAAGAACTGCAGGTACGTGTAATATTTAAGGCAACACAGCAGCATCGCGCCTGACACCTCCATCTGCCAGGATGTAAAAAACTGGTTCAGTGGCTAAAGATAGGAGCATATGGGAATTCCTGAACTATAACTATAACACACACATGCACACACACACTGTACGTATTGCCATACTGGCCTGTGCATATACAAACATGTGAAGGGATTTGCTGAGTCATTTTAGGTTAGCGAATACTGTAGCTCGTGCTGTGGACAGTCACAGAGTCAAGGTTGTGTCGGCTCCAAATCAAACGCCTCATTCAGACATGAAATATGGCAGAGTTGGAATGGGAAGGTGGCGTCTCTGGGGAGGAGGCGCTGGAGCAATAAAACTCCACACGGACACAAAGCCTTGGAGACGTGACGCAGGTACAGGGCCGCGTGAGGAAGATGTGCGGGTTCCTCAGCGCCTTGAATGTTGATTAAATGCCACAGTCAGCAAATGTATTTCACGCTCTTTTCTAGTGAAAGTGCAAGAATCAGCAGGTGTAATGACATCATTACATTATCTGTCAGTTTTTCTATTATAAAGTAAAAGCTAAAAATCATGTCTGGATTGATTCAGTATGTCTCTGTGCACGTCGCATATAGATTTGTTTAAATGTATTGAAAAATATTTCAGTTTTGGAATATTTAACAGTCAGCATTCTGTGTATTAACATGAATATTTACTTGTGAATGGTACACACAAACAAAACTCAAATGCTTTTGAGTGTCAGCTTATTCTGTGAAACTCAAAAAATGATGAATGAAGGCATGTCAATTTTTCATCCTGGCAATCTGAATGTTAAAGCAATACTGTAATCCTGCTGTAATCCCAAGGTCTGTGAGTAATGTAAATATGCATAGAGGTAGGGATGCATATGAATTATTACTGGTCTTCAGAGTCTGTATACTTGGGAAGCCATTACTCCAAGGATGCTATTTTTCTTTTATATAACATTTATATAACTTCAGAACTTATATAAACTGTTACTTAGGTCAAAAAAGGCCACCTGCTACTTAGACATTTAATATGCGTTGAAGGTGTGGCTCAGAGATATGAAGGCTAGATCCAGGTGGAGAACAGAGACAACGAACAAAAAAGAGCGACAAGTGTAAAAAACGAACAAAAAAGCTGAATAGGACCTCTCATCTTAAAACGCTTCAACACAAGTAAATCCTATAAAGAATAGAGAACAATTCATTCTCCACTGTTTACACTGTCAGTGAAATCAGGTTCGGGCAACTGTAACCACAATCCCAGCAGCACCTAATGAACTGGTGCTTCACCCAGTTACAACATACACCAGACCTTTGATCTTAAACACAGCATAAGTCCATTCCAAATGAGTAACCCTGCTTCTACATAGCTGCTTTTCAGTATATATATTAGTATAGTTATGCAGAAGACTAAAAAAAGCATACTTGCATTTATTGACTGTTTAATAAGATAAGATAAGATAATCCTTTATTAGTCCCTCAATGGGGAAATTTCCGGAATGAATGAACTGGGTGATAGTTCTCCAGTACTAAGGCTCCATTGTATTGAGAGGTTTTCCCTCCAGTAATGTTACCAGTAAGCCAACTTAAGGCAAGAAAACCATGGGTAAAACAAGGGCAGCTGCTCTGTGATTCACTTTATGGCTGCTTTCCTGCGCAGACGGTCCCATGCTACATGAGGAGCGTGAGAAGCCTGGACTGTAGGCCCCGCAAACAGTTCTTTTGCCTATGTGGCCAACCTCCCTGTGTTTGTGAAAGTTCTGTGTCAAAAAGTGCATTGTTGTCAGTGCAGCCCTCTGAGGACAGACAGACTTGCCTGAAAGCCCCCAGAATGTGGAAGCAGTCAGCAATCACCTTGATAAGGATTTTGTTTCATCATGAAAATTCCACTCCTGCTGTCTTGGAAGTGCATAATTACAGTTTGCCTCCAGGCACGACATGCTTTCATTCCATATCTAAATAAGTCAACAAAATCCAACAGGCTGCTTAATACACAAACATCTGAGACAAATCCAGATTCTGATATGAGTTACAAGACAACAGTAGCTGTGGACTGCAGGTTAATCTGCTTCCTTGGTTTAATGTAACGGAACTCCAAGGCTAAACAGCCTTCCTTCCGGCTGGGCTTTCTGATTCATCTGCTTCTGAGCTACTTCTCTCTGCACATGGATTATCGTTTCATACAATAATAGAATTTAACTTCTCTAATATTACATTGACAGAAATGGGCTGAGGCTAATCATTCTCCAGGCATGATTCAAATTCATGACATTCCATTATTGTGTATCATTACATTTAACTACCACCAGCATCATGCTTTTAAGATGCTTCAATATAAGAAACTAGAGAAGCTTAACAGGATTGTACTGATGAGCCGGTTACACTTGCTTCCACTCACAGGAGTGGAAAGCCCTCAGACCAGTGAATTGAATTCAGCTGTGAATATTGGATTATGCTGATCACTGCACATGAGGCAAGAGCCCAGTTCTGAGCGGGGCGGCCCGGCCCAGTAATGCACGTACTCACATGGAGCAGCACGCCTTCAGACAGGCAGCAATTACATGTTAGCTGATATAATATAGTGTACCGGACCCCTCGGTACAGCCCAGGTTTGACTCCTGGCTCCTTGTTCATTGAACAAACATGTGAATTTGCAATTTTCGAGGCAGTTTTTCCGCAGATAAAGAATACAGTGCTTGTAATGCAATAACCCAACCTGTGTAATCGTATAGAGAAACTTCCACTGCTTATGCACTGCTGATTGTTAAACCATTTCAGGAAGCACATTATGTTTAGTGTTACTATTACTATCTGTAGATCACTATACGAGCATCTTACACATAGGAGCACAGGTTCATAAACTCATGGTCAAAATACTAGATATAAAGCTAATAAAAGATTCATGCCAAAATATTCAGTGAATATATTAAAATATATATATATAATATAAGATACCTTATATTATA
>JAOXYF010000022.1:6592733-6597733 GCA_028565775.1 Sternarchorhynchus goeldii
ACTGAATATTTTGGCATATATATGAATATATTAAATATATGTATTAAAATATATTAAAATATATTAAAAAGATTCACATCTGAGGATGTGATGTTGAGCTGTTTAGGTTTGTAGCTACACATGACTGTTTGGAATTGGATGCACTTCTCTGCCCTTCTCACATTTCACAAAAAAACATTGTTTTAAAAAGTGTAGAAATGTTTCTCTATGGCACATGACAGGCACCAACTCTTTCAGCCCTCAGTAAACACAATACAAACACTGTGCCTGTGGTAACCAGATTCTAGCCTGTTTCTTACTGGACCGTGGACCCCAATACACAAGAAAACCTGACGCTCAGGCAGTAGCAGACATGAACAGATTCAAGCGCAGAAAGTGCTTGAAGCGTGATACAGGACACTTTGGTGTGATACAGGACACTTTGGTGTGATACAGGACACTTGAAGTGTGATACAGGACACTTTGGTCCAACAGTATAATGTGACAATCTGATAACTGCATGTATGGTTATTTGGTCAAGTTCACGGCTTCATTGTGAATGTGAATGTGAACACAGCTTCACTGAAAACACTGATGAAATTATTCATATAACAAAAAGACCATTAAGTGCATCTTAAAAACTAGCTCTTTAATTATACCTGTGTGAATTATTATTTAATCCTCTGATTATGGGGGAAATAATGAATATCACTTTTAGTGATCTTTAATTACTGTTTGAGTCAATGTATTATTGGCTAATAGCAATGTATTATTGGACATAAATAGCATGTGTTTAAATATAGACAGCATGTAGCTGAGAAAATCACCATGTTGAAGCTCTGAGGATATCTGTGAGTGTGCTTTTAAAGTGCATGGTCCTGAGGATAACAATCCAGTTCTCCCATGTGTGTGTATAACTTTACCCTCCTACCTGGTGTGTCCACAAATGGCTTCTGTGGTCTGGGAGTCACCCCGAGGTTAATAGTAGACGGCGTGGTGCTCAGCTTCCTGGGATGGGTGGTGGTCACCACCGCGTAAGTTCTTTGGGGGCTGCGTGTGCTAGTGGTGGTGATGCTAGTGGTGGTGGTGGTGGTGGTGGTGGAGGCTTTTGTGATGGCGCGGGTGTTGGCCACTACTTTAACCTCATCCTCAGACCCCTCCTCCGTTCCTGTTGGCCCCCAATCGATAAATCCTGCCACTGTGGTGGTCCTCCCTTCCTGCCCGCCCTCATAGCTGTCCCACTTCAGCTGCCGGCGTGACCGCTCCAGGTGCCGCACGATATCGGCCCTGCTGCCCTCCAGAAACTCCAGCGACTCCCCTCCCTCAGAGGAGGGGAATCCAGAGCTGCACTCCTCACAGAGGTGACGTCTGTGCCTCTGTGCCCGCGGTCTAGACCCCAGCCCCCCTCCTCCTCCTCCTCGGTAGACAGACAACGGGGCGAGGGGCGGGACACCGCGTTGCCAGGTACCCAGAGTCCTCCAGTGCTGGCTGCTGGGCGTGTCCCGGGTGGGCAGGGGGCGGTTCCTTGAGCGGGGCACTGGCCGGGGCAGCAGCTTGAGTGGCAGGGCCTGTCCCGCGGGAGCACAGAGGGACAGATCCATAGTGAGGTGGACGAGGCCGAGGAAGATCCACATTCTGCATCCCAGAACTCCCGAAGGTCTTAAAGCAGCCATGGAACTGGAGAGAAAGAGAGAGAGAGAGAGAGAGAGAGAGAAACAGGTGAGCCTAACTGGGGCACCTTGACCAGCTCTACCCTCCATCATTTCCTTGAGAGGAGCAAAGGGGTGTCTTCGTTGTTTTGAAACATATTTTGCAGTAGTCATGGCCTTATTCCAAATGTTGTTTCACAGTCTGATGGTTTTCTCATAGTCTGCTGGTTTTCTTCGTTCTGCTCTATGGCTCACTAAACCTTTGCCAATGGAACTCTAATAATAATTAATTTTGTTTTCTCCTTTCCCTTCATAAAGGTCACTCTAAACATACTGAAGTGGTTTTGTAAGACCCTGATAACAAGACCAATCTCCACTGTCTTCTCCACTAGCCCAAGGATTCAATGCCCTGCCACTGTAACACCAAACTAATGCCACAATTCCTTCAACTTTTCTTTCCTGCTTTTTATCTGATTGTATAGTACCAGTGAAGCATGTCTGGATGTATCACTTGTGTTTTCTGTACCAAATTTGATACAGTGGATTTCTGTTAAAAATGCACTCATTAGGTGTCACCCAGATGAATTATTCCACATGCAGTTCTGTTGAATGGTGTCCTTCAGTCAGCATGATCATACTGCTGATCATATTTTTTAGAAACATTATGGCATCTTGGGAAAATTGGAGCTATTGGCTTGCCGTAGGGGAGGGTGAAAGGCCAGTTGTTTTGGAATGACTGAAGCCATCCCTGTTGGGCTCATCCTTGTGCTGACAGAATGCAGAAGAGATTCACTGAGATTCATTGATTCCAGGCTGCAGCTACTTCATCAAGGTACTGTCCTTCAGCAAGCCCAAAAAGAGCCAAAAGCTAATTTAGAGGGATTAGAAACCTCCGGCACATTCTATCTCTTTCTCTCTAACACACAAAAACACACACATATACAGAAGTAAAGAAAGATGGTATATGCCCATTGTACAATATATTGCTGTTGCTTCCAAAGACATTCATTTCCACAGTTCCATAGGGGAAACTTTCTTCACTTAGCCTGACTGCTAAACTAAGTGTCATACTGCCTTCTTTGCTGGTTTGATCTTTTTAAAGACAGGCTCTAAGATTTGAGGTGACAGTACTCAGGAGTGTGGGTCGCCAGCTACTCTGAGAGTGCAGTAGTTCATTACAGAGGCCCAAGAACCACACAGGGCCCATGCCATGGGGCCCTGTCTCTCGCAGGCCTTATCCAGATCCGCTTTGCCATCACACTCATTTATCCCGTTAGAAAATAGTTCCTGTCTGGCTGCAGCCACTGAGTTTACATTAGGCAGTGATGTCAGAGGCACGTGTTTGTTCTAATGCCTGTTTTTTAATGAGAGGAGGTTCATGCGGCCAGATGCAAACACATGGTGAGGTCTCATTTGTCTCATTTGTAATTTAAGGGTCAAGGGGAAGGGGGGGGGAGGTCAGTGGAGGCACTGTGGAGCAGGACTAAAAGCAAATGTTCTTCATATGGTAAAGGCCTTGTTTGTTTGCAAGCTTACAGGAGATCCAGCATTATCCATAAGAGCAAACGTAAAGAGCAGGCGGAGCATAAAATTCAAATTATGGTAATCAGACTTCTTCATACATATGCATGAATGAAGAAAGCAATACACTATCAGCAGAAGCTACGCACACACACACACTGAGATTCAGACTCACTCGCAGCAAGAAGCTGGGAAACTGAATAATGCAGCTGGTTTCAGTGAGCTTGTCTGTCCTGCTTGCCCGATAGGAAAGATAGTGTGTGTGTTTCTGCAAGAGAGAGCGAGTGAGTGAGAAATGCAGAGTGAGAGAGTGAGAAGACATAGGTTGCAGTGTGCAGGTAACTTTGTCTTTCAGCATATTTACCATGTTGAGGGGGGAAGGTTTTACTGTACAGTCTCAGATTTACCATGTACCTCTATATATTCTCTGAATGCAATGTCACCCACTTCTGACAGGTTTAATTAGATTTTGGCTCTAAAGGAGGAGTACATTAATTAGAATAAAGGATTATTCACACACACACACACACACACACACACACACACACACACACACACACACATTTGCACATGTGGAGGTTTCTGGGTTTAGAGGTCTAAAGCTTGTCGTCATTTCAAAAGTGGGGGCTTAGTCTAGAATTGCTCTCATTCAGTTTCTCTCTCCTGACTCTCCGGGAGGTGCTATTCATGTGTAGCGTTCACTCAGTCCTAAGAACTACTTGTAGTAGTGTGCTCCAGAAGCACAGCATCTTGGTGAGGGAGGGAGGCTGGAGCCTAGTGATTACCTCAAGGACAAAGCTTTAAAACACAGAGGAGCTGGACACCTGTGTCACTAGCTTATGTCTTACACCTTTTCATTGACACTGACAGGTAAGGTAGTCTAAACTAGCTAATGTGATCAACATGTAATGCATTAAACAGAAGCAAATTAATCTGACACTCAATTGCTTCTCTGCTGTGAGGTAACACCACTCCATAGCCCACACCCGAAATCCAGCCGATGTCGTAGAAAGGCATCGAATAGTAACAAAGCTGCGTACAATAACAAGACAAACTGGACACGGCCCAGGCGATATTCAAAATACACTATAAAGAGCATGTTGGTCTGTATGGGAAGTAATTACTTGCTAACACAGTCTGTGTTGTGTGCATGAGGAAAAACAGTGGACTGAATGAATGATTACAGAAGTGCCCTGGCTTGGGTGAGAATATGGGAGGACTGGGACAAGATGCTGGTTGCTGAATTATTCATATCCAAATAGTCAAAGAGGAAGAAAGAATCCTACATTTAAAATAAAGACTGTGTACACTTTGAAATCAGAGAAACAGGATTATGACTCTCTCTCTGTCTCTTTGTGTCTCACTCTGTCACTAACACACACGTGCACACCTACATACGGAAATTTCCCCATTGAGGGACTAATAAAGGATTATCTTATCTTATCTTATCTTATCTTACATGTGCAGGTTTAGCTGCAGGAGATGCTATAAGACAACCAGTGTGGATTTGAGAAGTTTAGCCAAAACTGTAACTTACATATAATGGCATACACCCAACATAGTCAGCATATGATGTTCATATGTATAAAATCTCATGCATGTTTATAAATTAACCACATATGTATAAAAAAAACCACATTTTGATATATATTCTATAAACTTTTCATATTAAAACGCTTAGTTATCATTTGGCAGTTTACAAAGATCAGTTGACCTGTGTTTAGAACTTGTTAACCACAGGGACAATGTTAATATACTAAGTCATCACTGAGCTCAGCCTTCTTCAACCTTCTGCTTAAAGTCAGATTACAGCTGGACCTTTGAAGTTTCCTATAAGATAGTGAAGTTTCT
>JAOXYF010000022.1:6602733-6610280 GCA_028565775.1 Sternarchorhynchus goeldii
TTTAACACAGCACTCTGAAATCATTCTCTGTCCAGTACGAACACACACACACACACACACACACACAAGCAGCTATGTGTATATAATTGCCGGGATCAGGGCAACATGGCTGAAGCAAATGATCAACTCACAGATGGTCCAATAGAGGTCCAATCTGCTCTGGGTCCACTTCCATCTCAGAAAGAAAAATTGTCTCATTTCACCCAAAAAAAAAAAAAAGACGTATGGGACAGTATGGACCTCCGCAAGAGAATTAATAGGTTAACTATCAAAGTGTATTTGATGGAGACATATTTTGGGCAGTTGGTGGTATTTATGTGTCATTAAATCAGAGGATAGTTAGCCCCATATCAAAAGAACCATCTAAAGCTGATGACCTTTGGAGAGCTCAGGACACGCAGTATGGATCAGAAGATCACGTTTCATCAAGGATACATTCAGCCACATGGAAAATGGAGTGCCCTTCAGAAACATGAAACGACAGACGAATGCTCTTGGGGAGGAAAGGTTCTTGTCTCACGTTGGAGATGACCTACTAACATTACACTCAGCCAAGTACAGCACTGTTCTGGATAGCCAAGTGACAGATCAGGCAATGAAAAGTCACTCAACCACAAATGTCCATCAGTCACTTTGGACTCGTCCTTCCCTGCAGTAAAAGCTCACCAAAGTTCTATGGCCACCTCTTCCAGTTTTGCACATTGCTTAAATATTCCATCTCAACCCTAAACTGTGTGTGTTTGTGGGTAATTAGTATTCACTGCAATCTAATGGCAGTAGAAAGCCACCTGTATGCAATTTCATCATTCCTGTTAATTTCAGTATAATCCTTTATTCGGTCAGTGTGTTTCTTAACAGCTATGCCATTATCAATTATCAAAACATGTTTTAAAAATGCATCCAGAAGGTCTACAGTGATGTTTTCCCAGTCAATATGTGAACTGCAAAGGCATGTACAGATGTATTGCTCTAAATGTGCAGTAGATTAAGAGTATCGATTGAGGGCAGGCCGGGTGAGGAGCACTTTGATCTATGGGTCTTTCTGCAAGTGCAAACCACGCCTTCTGTTGACAGCTGTGGTATAAAAAGTGATAGTGGAACTGTGGGAGGGGAAAGAACTTTGAAGGCTTGGGCTGGGCCATGGTTGACCTCTGCTTTGCACTAGGAGGCAGGAGCCCGTCTTGTTGGAGATCTGAGAAGTGGATGTATTAGGTAAGACTTCACCCTGCTCGAGGACTGAAAGGCAGGTGTACAAAGCAAGTCCTTACGCTGCTGAAGGACCAAGCGGTGGATGCTTAAGGCAAAGCTAGATGTTACCCTGCTGGAGGACAGAGAGATGGGTGTATAGAACAAGACCCTACCCTGACAACCAAGACACAGTTGTGTAAGGCAAGGCCTCACCCTGCTGGAGGACTGAGGGATGAACATAACAAGCATAACCCCACCCTGCTGTGGGACTGACAGATGCGTTGAGACAAATCGCTGTAACCCATGATACGGTTCCCACACAATTTTGTGGAATGTTTGCTCTGTGGAAGTGTGTGAAACCCCTGTATGAAAAAAACAGAACTGTTATGTTACTATAATATGGCTGATTAAATACTTTTTAAACGGACTGTTAGAATCAACTGTAGCAGCACATCAGTCTTTACAGGCTGATCTCCTCAGAAAACAATGAGTGTGATTATATCTGTCTTCCTTGAGTATGTTGTAACTTACAAATTGTTTCCTGTAAGTATTTACTCTTCTCACCGTAGATCATTAGTGTGTAATAACTAGGCCTGTAAATATCATTTCTCTTGGTGCTACAAAGCTTCTTCTGTATGGTACCACAGTTCATGTCTGATTGAATCCTACAGTTCTGAATGCCTGGCTGCTGCTGGAAGAGCAGTTATTCAACAGCACTCCTGCACCCAGATTTTCCCTCATTCGTCACTCGTTTGAACTTTATCATTATTCTAAAAGATCGTGATCTCTCAGGCAGCAGTGTGGTCCAGCTGGAAATTTTGGATCGGGCTGGTGATCATCAGGTCACAGGTCGCACCTTTGTGACCTTTTCAGTGTCTCGAACAGGCTTCTGACACTCAGCCGCCAGAGCGCAGTGAAACTGTACCGCTGAGTGATTGCCCTGCTTCACTACACCTGTTACCACTAAGAACCGAATGCATGAGTTGAATGGGGTGATTTTGGGGGCAATTACATTGCATGTTTTAAGTCCAAAAGCCCTGTTTTGGGACAAATGGCTGACCGTATGTGTTTAGCATAGACTTGGTCTTGTGTGTGTGTCCTACATTCGACAATAAGCTGGTAATTAGATGACAGGTA
The DNA here is from genome assembly GCA_028565775.1 of Sternarchorhynchus goeldii. Lineage (NCBI taxonomy): Eukaryota > Metazoa > Chordata > Actinopteri > Gymnotiformes > Apteronotidae > Sternarchorhynchus > Sternarchorhynchus goeldii. The sequence goes on from JAOXYF010000022.1 coordinate 6,605,059, forward strand.
ATGTGTTTTTCACTCAGACAGTGACTGGTTTTATTCTTAATGGTAAGCCCCTTTCCTGCAGTAACACACTGCACTGTTGTACACATTAATCATCCAGTGTGCTGAAGGTTTAGTTGCATTGCTGTCATACAGGGTAGACATTTATGCAGCACAACTACTTCACTTATCCATGGCAGAGTTGTACAAAGTGTTTAATCTAACCTTACTTGATCAATTTCCTTTCATGTTTTACTACAGCTACTCACCTGCAAGTTACAGAGGATATAAAATATCAAACTGCATCATAACAGACAGTCCCCCACATTTTCATTTATAACATCTCTGAACCACAATGCACTTTACTCCTGCTAGTGATACATGAGGCATGTTCTTCACACTCAAGTTTGTCTATGATAATGCAGTAGTTTCCTGATTCTCGGCCCTTGTTTCCAGAGGCCATTTCCCAGTGGTTTGTCTCCCGGTCTTTACCTACGAGTCAGAGCGACTGCAGTGACCACTCTGCTGAATCAATTATTGTGCTAACAAAAAACATGCTTGCATTTGGGCCGTGACTGTGAGGTCCTGAGCAGATTGGTCTTTATATATTTAAAAAAGGATGATGTTAAAATGCTGTCGTTTACAGTCCTGTGCGTTGCACATATGCTCACACATCCACACGCTGAAACACACACACAGCAGAGCCCTGGAGGCCTGGGAGCAGCTGTTACTATGGATGAATAGAGGAATATTGCATCAGTGTTGATGGGGAATCCTTGTTCTGCCTGAACAAAGTTTGCTGATAAAAGGAAGCAACAGCCACAGGCATCTGAACGACCCATTAATGAAACGACACACACACACACACACACACACACACACACACACACACACACACACACACACGCACACACACACTCGCACACACACACTCGCACACACACACTCGCACACACACACTCGCACACACACACTCGCACACACACACTCACACTCACAAATGCTAAAAGTACAATGGCTCAGTCAGTGAGAAAGCTATTAAAAACTCCACTTCCGTTTGACAATGTCCACTTACAATAAACAATAATCACAGGTTTACATCACCTCTTCAATTAAAATCTGGGCCTGAAAACAAGAGAACAACAAGAGAATAACCACGGGGAGCATTTGCTTGAAAGCCTTTCAGCTTTATTTCTGAGTGAGCTGTATAAAGAAGGTGAATTGAGAGAGAGTTTGAGAGAGAGAGAGAGAAAGAAAGCCAGAGAACCCTGGAGGGCTAGTCAACTCAGTTGGCGTAGCAGTGTGACGGATAAATTTGAGGCTTTGTAGAAGCAGTATTGATCGAACAAAAGCTCCAGCATGAAACAGGTATGTGCACGAGCTCCCTCAGCCCTATTAAAGGATCCATACACGGGAGTGCAAGATATTCCACACTGCCACTGTGACTCGCCCTCCCTCCAGCACCACAGAACTCCAACCCCCTCCCCAACACCCCTCAGTGCAGTGAAACATCTGATTGAGATGTTTTAACAGCGGTGCTGTGTGCTTCTGTAAGCTCTGCCTTATGGAACTTCTGAAGGCTCATTACGCAATGCATTTGAACTGAGAGTTAGTGCACTAAACCTGTCCTTCTCTTACGTCAACCCATCAAAAGTAGCAAATATCAGAGAGAGAGGAGAAGAGGCTGCCATACATCACAGATAGGTGGAGGGAGAGAGAGGTGGGGGGACTCTGCTGAATGACAGATGTGATGTGTTGCCTCTCTCTATGGAGTCTGTGCTAATGAGATGTCTCTTCATTACCATAAAGGGACCTGCTTGTAAGGTTTTTACATTTCCCTTTAATGGTTTGTATAAGGGCTTCGTAAATCATCTGAAAACTTTAATGAACCATCAAAATGTGCCACAGTAGCTCTTTCACTTGTTTTAAAGTTTGCATTTCAAGGACTTTGCAAGTCTTTGTCAGTCTGATTGCATCGCCAAAATGTGTTGACCCACTATATAATGTTTTTTGTTTGGTTTGGCTTATTTGTTTGTTTGTTTTTAGGAACTAGACCCAGTGACAGGCTGTGGTAAGGCACATCTTTGTTGGAATTCTCCTGAACTCTTCAATGCAAGGAAGGAGGAGACTGCATATAGTACAGTGCAAAATGCCAGAGGCTAAGCACAGATTTAGTCTTGCCATGGACTAATTTAAACACGTGATGGAGATCCTGTCATTATACAACCAATATCTAATATTGACATCAAGTGTAAAATAGGCACTGTAGAGTTGTCTGGCCCTGCCCTCTCTTCACCAGACTCAAACCTCACACGGGTTGCCAAGTTGAGGACTCTGATCCTACACAAACAAATACAAGATGAGTGCAATGTTAAACTTAGACAATGGCAGGAGATGCTGTGTCCCACGGTGTAATGTATTCAAATGTATACATTTGCAATTTTTATTGTTTGCAAATTATAAACAAGCTCATAGTTTTTTTTATAATGCTGTCAATGTTAGGTACATACCTGGCTGGCTATGTATATTAGCCTAAATTAATCCTATTGTCCTGAAAACAAAAGTCCTCTGCTCTGAAAATTCACACTCTGGAGTTGGAGTTGTTATTTTGCAAGTCCCAATAACACACTGCTCAATTTAACACATGGAGTATCATTCATTTCATATTTAAATAGCTAGTGGCCTCCTGCTCTTGTTCCTGTCCTTACTAGAGACAGAGGTGCTTGGACATTCACATCTCAATACAATATGCTATAATAAATCTATTTACACAGACAATTGTGCACTACATTTTAGTTTCACTAAAATATCCACCTAGAAATCTAACACTATGAAAATTCAATGACACCCACTGATTCAGTCACAAAATCCCTCTAAAATGGGTGTGTGGATTCCATTAGATAAGACAGCTAGCTAGATAAACGGCAAGATACATAGCCAGCTAGACCAACCGCATGATGCATAGCTAGAAGCTATGAATGGACATGAGTAACATTACTCGGTTTGGATGTTAGAATTCGTTCAACATATACAGTAATCACTTTCGTAAAAAAAGTCAATTTAAATTTGCAGTTTCTGTCATGTATTTCTGTCACTCTGGTTGTTGCTGAGGTAGTAAACAGAGCTGCCTGACAAATTCTTCAGCGTGACAGTTAGCGGCTAACATTAGGGTGTGTTAGCATGATGGTGTTAGCCAGCACTAGTCAGGGTAACCACAAAGTATGAATTTGAGTACTTAAAATTCACATCCCTACTAGTATCTGTGCTACATTAGTTAAGGTTAGCTAACCTTAAGTGAAGCTCAATGCTCAGCTGTCTGGGTTCTAGGCTGTCTCCATCTTTCAAATGCATCTTTAATATTTTCTTGCGTTTTACTGCATCTTTGGGCATGGAGCTTTTTAAAGGAGCTTTTTAAAGGCTTTTTAGGTTAAGTCGAATCTAACATTAACTCTGTTGATTCAGTTCATTTCCTTTGCTTCCATGATTGCAGCCTGCTGCACATTAGTTTAAATCTCTGATGAAATTACATTCACTATATGACTTAGTACAGTAAACATCTTACATACTGTTCCTTTAAAACCCCTTATAACCAATGCCAGTGGGTTCATTTGTGTCTTGGAAAATGACTATGTGAAAAGCTTTGGTAATCTTTATTAAACTAGGCACTGATTACACAAGGCTTGTAATCCCAAGTGTCCTCTGACACCTGTCTTTTTGCCATAGAGTCCCCCACCTGACAGTCCTTGTTTAAAATCGTAACACCATAAAATTAACACTGAGCTGAATGATAAAAGCATGTTACATCATAAATTTAAATAGACCAGATTCTCTTGTTTATCATGTGTTTTGTGGGGGAACGTAGGCAGGCAGTCTCGAATGCATCGTGTGCAATAATAACTCTCTGAATGCTCAGCTTTAACAGTGACCTCCTCCTAAGCCTCCCACTATCAAAGCCAATTTCCTCTGTGACTCTCTTTTTGGGGTTTTTGTTTTGTTTTGTTTTTCATGAGTGTTGGGGCACACAGTGTGAGCTGAAATATTCTCCCAAGGAATGGAGCTCTGAGTTATGCTCTTTCTTTGTTTTCCCTCAGGTAGCCCCGTTAAGGTGCCCCTACTCAGGAACAAATGTTGACATACACATCCTATTGAACAGGGATCATCTGGATGAGGAGAAGTTGATACAAATTCATTCTATCTATGAGGTTCACTATAACTGAGATTCATGGCCCATTGAAGGAAAACATGCTTAGTATATCAGCAGAGAAGTGCTCATTTGGGAATGTTTTCCACTTCATCCAGATGAACTGGACTACATAAACAAGCCCATAAAGGCAGGGAAGGCCATTATGACCATGTGGCAATGTTCTTAATTAAAACACCACAGGATGGAGGGACCCTCGCCTCATCCTTAGACGATTGGACAAATCAATGGTTACTCAGGTCACTAACGAACCACTATCTGGTTTAGTCCACAGCTATTTCAATCACTTCATGCTTGAGCCATAAACAATGAAACGGCCAGATTTGATTGGCTGCATTAACATTTAGAGGTATCCTTATACTGATAAGAGCATGCACACGGTATGCCAATGTGAAATGTCTTTTCAGTGCACATTAAGTAACAGCCATTTGACAATTAAAATTTTCCCTGGTATTATGTCAGTCTATTACAGTGCTTTGCACTCTAATTACTAACCCTATGAGCACGCACGTATGTTTCTCTATTGAAATAAGCCCAGTGGAGTGTGGTTATGGTTAGATATTTGACATTCATTACCAGATCTGGCCTCCAGAGAATGTTTTTTTTATTTATCTATTGGTTCTTATGCTGTGATCAAGAGCTGGACACTTGCCTGCTTTCTCCAAGCACAAGTGATGCATAGCTTATACTGTCAGTTACGTCCACAGACGTCTCTAAATGGATATATGAACTGCAGAAATCAAGGTTAATTAACTATAGAATTTCTCGGTTTTGAAAAGTGCTGTATGCAAATGGACATTGAGCTTTCTGGAGGCTTCTCACAGTATAATTACCACAGCTACTAAGTCCAAAAGACTTCAAGTGACTGAAATGTAACAATTAGGTGCTCACTTGTTTAAATGCAGCATAGAAGTCTTGTCCATGCAGGAGGATGATGGTGGCCACTCAGTCACCTTAGCAACTAATCCCAGTCTGCCCCTTTCCTCATTTGTCTACCATGAGTCTAATTTTGGAGAGATTTTACACGCCCCCCCACTCCCCCCAC
>JAOXYF010000022.1:6611225-6627700 GCA_028565775.1 Sternarchorhynchus goeldii
CAGGAGCAGTTAATGTTCTGAGTAAAAATGAGTTTAAAGAAAACAGTTGTTCTCCAAATTGGATAATATGAATGGATTTAAAATAAATGAAAAGATGAGATTCCCATAGGTTGAATACTCACAATATTCTCTGTCATGATTTTGACATGCCTTCATTTCTCTGCTTATCTCCATACACAATAGTTGATTAATTGGTTGATTAACTATTAACTTGTATCTTCATTGGGTTTGATCCTCCCTCACACACACATGACTTTTCTCTGCCAGCCCACATGAAGCTTGAACCTTATAATTAAAATGGCATCTTCATAGCCCTGTCTTTTAATGAACCAAGTAGGTTACATAATATTCTTAAAAAGATTAGAAAGACTGTACAGGGCATGGAGTTAATAGCTGTCTGTGTGTGTGTGTGTGTGTGTGTGTGTGTGTGTGTGTGTATGTGTGTGTATAAGGAGGGATGTTAGGTAGCAGGTAGCCGACCTAATCGCCAGAACTGATGTGAAGTCTGGCATTGCAGCGCGGTTGTTTGGCGACCCCCAGCGAGCGCGAAATAAAAACTGTTAATTGCGTTATGCTTGTCCTTATAAGCCAACCAATCTCCCTCAACGAGTTCAAAACGTAAGATAAAAAATACAATGCTTTTAAAAGAGTTTTTTTAGATCAGCCAGTGTGAATAGATCGTTCAGGTGAACCAGAATAACAGACATTCAGAATAAGACGGCTTTTAACCTTTAAAACAGTGAAACTCTTTCATTACATAGTATAGTGTTTTTAAATGGGTAGAGCTTTAGGAAATTGGCGTAAGATGGAGGGAAGCTCTCTGAAACAACACACTGCGCTCTAAAGCATCAATCATATTTATAAAATAATAAAACATTTCTTACCTGCGTGCTATACACCGTTTTATCCACATATTTCTCGATAACAATTCCGAATCAGTCCTCCCATTTATGTTGGACTCCACAAATGTCGATGCTCGTTCGCGTTACACCTTCAAGTTAAGAATCTTACTCCAAATGTCATTAACGCTATCATTCTACGCTTATATATCCAGACAGCCGGCACGCGCTGAATAGCTCCAGATCTCCGAAAGCGAGCGCACCAGTGAGGAATATGCAAAATATCTGGGAAACAAGGACACGTTTTGTCCTCTTTAAGTTACCCGTTATTTTCTTCCTTAATTGGGTAAGGATATGTACCAATGTGGGCCGACGACTGAAATTATTTTCAAAAGCTGTCTTCTGATCAAAGTTCATGAAACATCGCTGTATACTCCACTGAAAAGTCAAGAGGCAACGGGAACGTCATCTTGGACGCAAGGTGAAAGCGTCGACATCTCCTGTGCATTTGACCACGCACTTTTTCTACATAATTAATTAGGCAGATCGAAATCAAACGTAAAAGGATCACGCAACACTCAATATCTAGCCTCCGTGGTGCCGAAACAAACAAGTCGTCACGTCAGATGTGGCACATAGTCGATACTTCGCAAATCTTTGCAGAGATGGTTTAAGATTGTAACGTGACGCGAAAAGACACCAAGAAGCGGCAAAATGAGACGCCACTTCAGGTGGACGGAGTTCGCGGACGCGCTGTTACCATTGCCTAGTCGGGGGAGCGGGTGAAAAGAGCACTTTTCATTTGGACAGAGTGCGCAACGTTATCACCCCTGCGCGCTAGCCTCTCTCACTCGCGCGCTCTCTCTCTTCTCGCTTTCCCAGTCTGACTAACAACCTGCCAGTCCTGCTTCGGCTGACACCCCCGTGACGTCATTTTAAAGTAAAATATATAACACTGGAGTCGCTACATAACCTTTGCATCCTTTTCCGCTCAGGTACCGTTTCCGACAAGCGCAGAGTTTCTTGAAACCTCAACTATTTTCTGTCATCATCTGGGTGACATCAATCTGGAAAACAGCGATTAGGGGATCAACCAGTGGATCTCGCTGGCAAAAACGGGGATAGTCCCAAGGTTAATACAGAGTCCAAAGGTTTCACTGAGCCTACGAAAGTCTCTCTGTCATATTACATGGGGAAATTATGCTTCCATTTATCTCTTTTGTGCTTCACATAACTTCTTTTTTTTTATTATTGATTGGCTGGTGCACAGCTCAGAGGGGTTCTGAATAACTCCATGATGAATCTACAAACAGTCCTGAGTCAGTACCCCTGTGTTAGCCATAATAGTGAGTGTGCTGCTTTCAGAGAATTTGCAACATATGAGCAATGGTGGCACTTGTCATTCTGAACCGGCACATTTAGTTCTGAGCAGCTGATAAATGCTTAATCCTCAGTAGCTGATAAAGTATCAGACACTCTGTGGCCTTTAAAGGCGTTTCTTGTGCACAGTGACTGGTTGGCGGAAGATTTATTCCAACCGGGTTGATGAGGAAATGTAACCAAGAAAACTAGGAGGTAGGGGGTTAGTGTATATCTGTATGTGATAGTGTTGGTAAGTGTGTGTGTGTGTACACGCATGTGCATGAACATATGTTTGTGCGTGCATGTGTTTGGAGAGAAGAAAAGAAGGTAGAGGGACAGAGAGAAAGAGAGAAGGAAAGAGAGAGAGAGAAGGAAAGAGAGAGAGAGAGAAGGAAAGAGAAAGAGAGTTGGAGTAATGTACTAACAGGTTGAGCTGTGGCATGGTGAGGTTGAGCAGCATTCACAGGTTGCTTGTTGCATTCAGCCCCACTACACTTCACAGGACAACACAAACGTCCATAATGGACCATCTGTTTAGTGCTCATGTTTATCTGAGGCTCGGGGGAGGGGGACTAACAGCAGGCTTATTGCAAACAGCAGGCTTAGGTAAATCACTCTGGACTTGAGATACAAGCTAACCAATCCTGACATAACACCCATTCAGTGTGAGTGGCAATTTAGTAAAGAATATCTTCTTTACTGAATATAGAATCATACTTACACACACACACACTCACACACACACACATTGTAAATGTGCTGTGTCCTCTAAATAACTCAGCATACATCCATTAATGTCTAAACCTCTGGCAACAAAAGTGAGTAAAACCCCTCAGTGAAAATGGACAAGTTGTACCCAATTAGCCATTTTCCCTCCCCAGTGTCATGTGACTGATTAATGTTAAAAGGTATCAGGTATGAATGGGGGATACGTGTGTTCAATTTGGTGTTATCACTCTCACACTCTCTCATACTGATCACTGGAAGTTCAACATGGCACCTCATGGCAAAGAACTCTCTGACAGTCTGAAGAAAAGAATTGTTTCTCTATGTAAAGATGGCCTAGGCTATAAAAAGACTGCCCACACCCAGAAACTGAGCTACAGCATGGTGGCCAAGATCATACAACAGCTTAACAGGACAGGTTCCACTCAGAACAACATTGGTTCAGATGATATATATATATATATATATATATATATGTTATTTTCAATCCACTATAGTCATTAATGTTTGGTATGGTACAGCAAAGCAAATTTTCAAACCACTCGCTACTACTTCTAAGCCCATTGCTTTTATTGTTATGGCACTTCTTTTTTACAATACTTATAACGAAGTTAACAGTATGGTTATGAGATCCCAGCATCAGACTAAATCACGCTGCTGAAGGGTATTGGGAAAGCTAGTGGCCATGGTGATTAAATGTTGAATGAGAGTGCATGAGACAGGATATTTATGAGAATTGCACACTGCTCTTTGAGATCAATATCATACCTCATCTGGTTGGATGGGTTATGTGGATGTGAGTTTCTTTTACAATGTTGATCGGATATTTGATACCAATAATTGGCTTCATCACCCTTTTCCTTTCCCTGGGGGCTAAATTATTGCCAAACAACTGTGAGCTTGGAAAAGATGTTAACTGGCAGCTTTCATTGGTAATTGGGTTAGAAAGAATCTAAATCTCCAGAGTCTATCAGGCCTGTGTGTGTGGGGTGTGTGTGTGTGTGTGTGTGTGTTTATACATATTATGGCAAACCAAACATGAATTACAGAATGATCATTGATTTATATGGATTGAACAGTGATATATATGCAGGGAACATTGATACATATATGCAGTGAACAGTGGCATGTATGGAGTAAACAATATATACGGTCTCTGGTCCATTCCATATCTGTTCCATATAAAGAATTTACCATTCCTGTTCTTCCCTTTCTTTCATGATCGTTTTGGACAGAATTAGTAATATACCTTTCTCTTTTACCATATCGGCATCCGGCATTTAGCTACTTAATTGAACTACCCTCAGAGATGAACAAAAGTCTACTTATTTGGAATGAAGACCTTGAAAATCATATCATCATGATGATGGCATTCTTGGTAGCCCTAAATATTTTTGTTACCATGAATGTAAGCTTATTGCAGAATTCTTAAAGACATACCTATATGATGTTACTGACTAGAATTATTGCAGAGAAATAATCAGCCACAACAAAGTACTATGTCAGCTGGTGTGCAAGGAACAGGTTGCTCTACAAGAAGAAGGGAGTCTATCTATCCATCCGTCTTCCATCACTTATCTGGGACCGGGTCACAGTATAAGCAGAAGCCCAGGCATTTCTCTTCCCTGCCACCTCTTCCTGCTCTTCCATGGGGATACCGATTCATTCCCAGGACAGTCGAGAGATGCAAGCCCTCCAACGTGTTCTGGGTCTTTCCCGGGGTCTCCTCCCCTTTGGACATGCCTGGAGCACCTCCCTAGGGAGGTGTACACAGGGCATCCAGGCCAGATGCCTGAACTCCTTCAGCTGTCTCCTCTCAATGCTGAAGAGCAGCGGCTCTACTCCATGCCTCTCATGGATTGCCGAGCTCCTCACCCTGTCTCTAATGGAGAGTCCAACCACCCTGCGGAGAAGCTCATTTTGGCCATTTGTATTCTACAATCTCATTCTTTTTATTCAATCTCAATCTAATTCTCATTCTACATTCTCTTCTTTTTGTGACCATAGGTTAGGGTTAGCAATCCCTGAACCCGATATTTCTGGTTGATTTGTGGGGCTCTTGAGGAAGCAGATAGGTCCTGAAGAGCCAAGTGGATCATGGCTTTGGCAAAAACTCGAATATTGGAGGAGTTTGGTGAGGGCATGGAGAAGGACTAGCACTGAGAAGTTTCTGGCAAACCATCAGGTGACTTGAAAGCGGTTTCTGTCCAACAGTGTATACAGTGATGCTGAGAGGCTGCTGACTTCAACTGGGGATGTCATTGGGCAGTTGAAGAAATACTTTGAGGATCTTTTAAATCCCACCAGCACCCAAGAGCTTGGGGAGACGGAGCTCGGGGATCCGGAAAAGGTTTCACCCATCACTCAGGCCGAGGTGGCCAGGGTAGTTGGAAAACTTCTTGGTGGCAGGGCACCGGGTGTGGATGAGGTCCACCTGGAGTTCCTTAAGGGTCTGGATGTTATAGGGCTGTCCTGGCTGACATGTCTCTGCAATATTGCATGGACATCAGGGGCAGTGCCCCTGGAATGGCAGACTGGGGTGGTAGTCCCATTTTTTAAGAAAAGGGACTGGAGGATGTGTTCCAACTATGGAGTGATCACACTTCTCAGCCTTCCTGGCAAGGCCTATGCTTGGGTACTGGAGAAGAGAGTCCAACTGCTAGCCAAATCTCAATTACAAGAGGAACAATGCAGGTTCCACCCTGGTCATGGAACACTGAACCAGCTATTTACCCACAAAAAGATCCTAGAGGGTGCATGGAAGTTTGCCCAATCAGTCCACATGTGCTTTGTGGATTTGGCAAAGGCGTTCGACTATGTTCCTCAGGGTATCCTGTGGGGAGTGCTCTGGGAGTACAGGGTATGGGGCTCACTGCTATGGGCCATTCAGTCCCTGTACAAACAGAGCAGGAGTTTAGTTTGCATGGCTTTAGTCAGATTGGTTTCCAGTTGGGGTTGGACTCTGCCAGAGCTGCCCTTTGTTGCTGATTATGTTCATAACTTTTATGAACCGAATTTCTTGGTGCAGCCAAGTGGTGGAAGGAGTCCAGTACTGTGGCCTCAGGATTTCATTTACGGCATTTCACATCTGCTTCTTGCGGTTGATGTGGTCCTGCTGACGTCATCAGGCCAGGACCTTCAGCTCTCGCTGGGCCAGTTTGCAGCCGAGTGTAAAAGCAACAAGGTCGAGAATCAGCATCTCTACACCTGAGACCATGGTACCTCTGTCAGAAAAGGATGGAATGCTCACACTTGTTCAAATATCTCACCATATTAAAGGAGTCACCATATTAAATCATTTATGCCCCAAAAGAACCACAAAAAAGCAGCTGACCACATAATAAAATAGCTTAATTCTAGGTCAAGTGGGTGGCTATTAGTGGGTTATGTTTTTTTTGTCTTGGTCAAGGCTAAAGCATTGTAAGCCTTAAGATAGCCTTCAGACACCGTGTCCATATCTGAAGCTTTACACTTAGACATAGAAATATGGATTGGAAACATGACTGTAGACAAGGGATTAGATTACTAGTAGTGTGTACTATTGAGGAAGCATAATTGCTGTCTGTGCATACAGTGAGATTGATGCTCAGCTAAAAAAAAAAGGCTATGAATAGAGCAAAAAGTCCAGCGGTTTGAACAGACAGAGAACAAATGGAATTGTTTCACCAGACCATTAATAGAAACAATCACATTCGTTGTGGAAGCAGAGCCATTTGAGAGTATCAGAGATGAGTCATCAACAAAGAAAATGCAGTCAGGATTCGGGTCAGGTATATCAGTCGGGTCATGTCTAGGTTTTGTAATTACGTCCAGCCCAACGAGCCAATCACGTGGTATACCTTCAGTCTCATTAGGTAACAGAGTTGCAGAGCAATGTGAAGTGAGCCAGTGAGAGTAATAGACTTTGTAATGACAGCAACCCAGCATTAGTCAAATGGGCAGTCTGCACAGAGGTCAGTATAGAGAACCCTGCATGCCACATGTAGTGCGCACGTGGCAGCTAAATCCAAACAGGGTTAAAACAGCTTCTGCACAAGGGCGCAAACACATGATGGATGAAATTTCATGACAGGGTGTAATTGTTTGGAGTAATATGCAATCAGATGCTGTTTCTCACCAAGAGGCTGTGCCAGAACCACAGACATATATCCATTGGATTAATTAACATATAAACAAAATGGTTTTGTGTAGTCAATGTTAACTAAACACAGGGAAAATTGTTTTTGCCCATATAATATAAAGTATAAAAATATAATAATATCACATAAAATAATAATGTTATATAAACAAGCTTTTTGGAATATAAAGGCTGCATCAGTCTCAGGGGTCCATATTGTGTGGTCATTCTCTGATAACTTGAGTTTGTGTACAATGTCAGAAATGGGTTATGAGATCTCAGCATGATCTTTATTTATGTGACAGGAGACTAATACATCTAATAGGGTCATGATTTGTGCTTGAGTAAGGGTTTAGGAATGGAGTTAATAGATGAAATTTGTCACTGATCAATAGAACGACCTTGTTCTGAAATAATCAGATTTAAATATTTAACTGAACTTTGGCAAAGTTGCAACTTTTTAGATGAATACTTATGGCCATTTTCAGCAAACAGTTGTGTCACTAAGTAATTGTGTCTCATATTCCTCCTGGGAGTCAAAGGCAATCAATAAATCATCCACGTAAATAATTATAGTGCTAACACTTGGAGGTACAAAGTTACTCAGCAAACTGGAGAAGTTGGTAAACATTTGTGCCTTAATAGTCCATGTGAATCATTTGCTTTAGAGGTAAACACAAACCAGTATTGCGAATTGAGGTGGACTAGTATGCATGGTCCAAATCAGTTATAGAAAAACAAGTTTCATTTGGTGGGATCTCAGATTAACTAGTTGTTGTGATTATGGGAGATGTCTGTTGTACAGCAGAATTAATAATGTTTTGTACCATACGCCAGATACCATTAGTTTTGTTAACTGCTAAGGGTAGAGAATTCACTGGTGAGAAATCACAAGGAACCATGGCCTTACACTCGATTAATGAATTGAGAATGTCAGCCAATCCTTGTTCTACCTCTGGAGACATAGGGTGCTGAGCTCAGAAAGGGCAGAAATCAGGCTTAGGACAAACTTCAACAGGTTTCACATTCAAAATAGACCCAAAACATCTATATCTGAGACTCTAGACTGAACTACTGCAGGTTCATTTTCAGCATGGTGGCCATGGCATAAAGCAGCTACTCTAATCAAGGGAATCTGCCAACTGCCTGTAGCAGCACTAAAATATACCAAATACAGTCAGTCACACTCTGTTTAACCAGGGTTCCACACCACAGCCTAGTTGCCATCAGTTTTAGTAACCAAAATGTGTGGACAGGAACTTGCAACCACATAAATCTAGCTGCTCTCCACTAAGTGAAACCATAGCTACACAATCTACATAATATGTGCTACATTATAATCATAATACATGTTAGGACAAAACTATAGACTGGTACAGGAAACCAATTTTTATTTTAATTGAGCAATTGGTTGACAATAGGAAAGACAGAAGCACAATGCTGAAACCCATAAAAATATAAATCCATATAAACTTACTGTAAACAGATGAAACCATAACATTCCATAAGAACAAATAACCATGAGGCAATCACCATTTGTGTCAACAATGCCAATTGGGGTAGGCTGGGCATTTCAGACGTTTTAAGGGTAATATCAAAATGACCTAGTAAATTAATCGGGTGTGTTTTTAAAATAAAAAGCATCAGCGATTAGCGAATATGAAACTGCAGCTTTGAGGATGGATTCTCAAACAACTGGTACATTAGGTATGCAGTAAATCATGCTGCTCCAGTACCAACCAAAAATGACTCTAACCCTAATTTTGTTTTCCCTCTCTCAGGTACATTTTTGTATCCTTAGTATGTGATGCTTTGATGTCATTGTTTTAGGGAATGAGGTCTTCCATACCAGCTTTGTCAGACACCTGCTTGTTACGGCGTCTCCACAAATTCAGTCATGGAATTATCGCATCTTAGTTGTTTGGCAATGACCTTTCCCAAGTCTGCAGTGAAGGAGGAAAGATCCTCTCAAATAACAAATAACATAGGCCATTCCATCCATCTCAGTGGGTGTGACCTAATCTTTGTGCTCTGTCAATCCAGTCACCTTTATACTCAGTCCACTTTAATCTACAGATCTTAGCCAGAATCATGGTCCATTCTTGATGCGTAGCATTGTAGCTATGATCCGGGTTAGTCGGTGATGATCTTATTCACATTGATCCAAGTCAGGTGCTTGTCAGGTGCTTGACCTGTTTTGTTTTTTTTTTTATCCCTGACCTGGTCGCCATCTCTTTCTCTTTCCCTCTTGGGAAGCTTCTTCGTCATCATCATTTAGCAGAGCAGGTTTGACTCCAGCCTTTTGACATCTTGAGCAGAAGCACAGACAGAGCAGTGGGTGACAGAAACAGGGCAGGTGGTGTATATGGATGGTGTTCATGGGAAGTACTCCCCATCATCACAGCAGTGTCCTTATCTTCAGTTTTAGACATAACCTTCTGTTGAGCTTTTTTCTGACTTTCTTGGTCTTCTTTCAGGCTCCATTTCCCACTTTCTAAACTCTGGCCAGTCTGTCTTTTTTCCTAATCTAGAACATTTCCTCCTCTTCCATTGCAACAACTTTGCACTTAAAATTCTTTGTTTAATTTATGGGATTCCGTAATATTCCATACTCTATAAATTTCATTCACTTTACCAGATTCCAAGGATCTCTTACCCTGTGAATCTTCCATACTCACAAACAGATATTAATACACAGAAATTCACTTTCAAATTCACTTGATCAAAAATTTTGCCTTTTTTAATATACAAAATAATAAGTAATAATAGTAATCCTTTTTTAATAATAATCATGAAGAAATGTGGTTGGCTATAGTAAAAAAAACAGGTGATCATCTACCACAAGGCTATGTTACATACCAGGAAGACAGCTACATGGGGATTCTCCAATCTTATGGGAATCATGAAGTGCAGCTAAATTCAAATATATCCACAGTACTCAAGATAAGATACTCAAGAGACAGATGAATGACAAAAATAAGACCAAAACCACGAACTTGTATGTCCTGCCAGTCTCCAAATACCCAGCAGGCTTAAAAAGCAAGTAAAATCAAACCGGCCAGACACGGTGATAATATAAACCAGATAAGATGCAAGAACTGCAGTTGTAATAAACGGGATAGATCCCAATAATAGATGTAATGGCCGTTCTAGACCTGTTGAACTGGGGGAACCAGGTTTGGCCAGTTAGAGGATACTATCAATACTTTGTTTTCCAATTAAGTCGTATTAATCAGTTGTCAGCAGTGGCAGTGCACGTGGCTTTTGTTTGTTTTCTACTATGCATCTATGTTTTTATTTATCAACATGCCTCTCTCAGTTTGTGTTATGTTTCATTTGCCATAGCACCTGGGGGTTATTGTGTTATGTTTGTTCCTTTATAAAGGTTTTGTTTTGTGACCATTTGTTGATTGTTAAATGTTACGTTGGCTTTCTTTTGTTCCAGCACACTTTTATGTTCAGTTTTATATTTTGTTTCGTTAAACTCTTGACTTGGGGACTCACGTTTGATTCCTTTCCTTTCTTGCATATTTTATGCCTTTGACACAAAGCAAGTAGATGTTAAAAGTAAAATAAAAGCACATCATTTTTTCATTAACAGATTTAAGATAGCTTGCTAGTAGTTTGCAGCTTTTCCAAGTTGTGAACAAACTAGAAAATACTTAAACCAAACCAACAATAAACAGAAGAGATGTGTTACAGATGTACTCACTGCAATCCATGTATTTTTTTTTAACGTCTACATTTTTATAGTTAGTGCTTTACCTTTTATAGCTTGTTTGCTTCCAATATTACTGAATGCAGATAGCAGGAAGATGGAGCTGGAAAAAAGAGGCCACATGAATATCTAATCATGGGGTCATTTCACTGTGTAATATGTCAAAAGAAAGGCTAGGATTGTGTGAATCTACTCGGTGGGGCTATTTTTCGTATGACCTTTAGGTAGTGTTCTTACATCTGCAAACGTCCAAAATAGTCTGCTTCAAGGTTGCATCTGGGATGATAGGGGTGTCTGAGTCGATGACCCTAAGATGGAAGAGTGGCTGCAACAGATCCACAGAATAAAAAAACTGATCTCAGCAAAAATGCCCATGCCTATGGTAGAGTATTCTGACCCTTCATTCAATTCTTTGTAGAAATCCTTTTGGCAGCAATTACAAGTCTGCAAGGCATCCTTTGATTTGCAAGCTTTGCATCCCTTGATTTGGGCCGTTTATGCCATTCTTCATGAGAGATCCACTCGAGTTTCATCAGACTATAGACGGTGAGCATCTCTGAACTACCACATTCAGAGTTCTCCACAAATGTTTGATGAAGCTTAATCTAGGCTTTGGCTGGCCCACTCAAGCACATTCAAAGAAGCCTCACTCCACTCCAGTGTTGGTCTGGCTGTATGTTTTGTTCAATCTTCAAATTGAAAGACTCCACATGCTGTCTTTGCGTGGTTTCTGAATGAGTTTTTCTTCAAAGATCTCCCTCTCCATTCTCCCTCTGCTATATCTTGATGCTGCTACCACCATGTTTCACAATAGGGATGGTTCCAGGTGATGTGCAGTGCCTATTTTTCACCAGGGATAGTGCTTGCTGTTCTGCCTAAAGAATTCCATTTTTGTCTCATTGGATGAGAATATCTTTTTCCACATGTTGACAGAGTCCTTTACATGTTGTTTGGCAAACTCCAGGTGGGCTGTCATTTACCCTTTAATAAAACGTGGCTTCAATCTTGGCACTCTGGCATAAATGCCTGATTTAGGCAGCACTACAGAGATGGTTGTCCATCTGATAAGTTTTTCAATCTCTGCATAATACTTTTGGGGTTCTTTTAAAGTGGCCACTAAGTTCTTTCTTACCTCCCTGATCGAGGCTTCTCTTGCCTGTATGCCCAAATCTAGGAAGGTTCAAGATCCTGGGAATTACTTAAAGTCTTACATATTGTTTTATGTTTACCCTGATCTAAACCACAATTTGGAGATCCACAGTTCCCTGGACTTCATAGTTTGGTTTATGTCCTGAAAAAGCAGTGTGAACTGTAGGACCTTATAGTCTTGGGTCTGTGCCTTTCCAGACTGTGTCCATTCAGTTCAGACTGAAGTAGTTGGACCTAAACTCAGTTCTAGACTAATCTCAAGGATAAATGAAGTTGGACTCAAACTCAGTTCTAGACTAATCTCAAGGATAAATAAAGCATAAAGAGAGCATCTGGGGTCTGAGTCATTTTGTGAATAAGATAATTCTGTACAGGTTGATGGGTAAAATGGCAATTAAATCCACTCAAGATCAAATCCACAAACTCCACAAAACTGAAGACTTTTGGACACACAGTATCTTCACATAATACAGTGAGCATAGACAGAACTGGACCAACTGTACATGCAATATAGGTAAAATGAGGTCAAACAAACATACATTGAATGCAATAATGTGGCAGTAACCACAGAACTCTGGACTCTTCCAACATGACGGGCAATATTGTATTAAAGTGCTAGGCTCATAAGAACTACCATTCCCCTTCCTCTTATCTGATTACACTTTTTAGCCGTAGTGCTGATACAGGAAAGATCAGCACTATGGTTAAAGTATATAAATTAAATCAGATATGAAGATGTAATATTAAGAAGATATGGCGTTCCACAAGTAACCACCACCTTTCCTGTCTCTTTTGAACTGAGTGATCATGTTGACCATTTATGAATATACTAATCATATGCAAATGAGCTTCAGAGCATGCTGGCCCTGGTAATTAGTTTGAACTGTACTGCAACCTATGACTGGGGAGTTAAGAGGTCACGCCCAGGGGTCAGCCTGTGCCAACACCAGAGGAGGGGTCAGAGGATTAAAGTTTGGCATTGACTTTAGTTATCAGTAGACGTCACTATGCATGTAACTTTCTAAACTATTATGTAATGCAGCTGTTCAGACTCTGCAGAATAAATACAACATTAAAAATTTAAAATAAAAAAGGACAAGCAGCTGTACAGAGTCAAGTGGTAGTGACAGAAGAGTTGTTTTTAAAAGTGTCTTTTTTGAATTTTGTTGATAGGGTACGGAGGAGGCTGGGTGAAACATCACTCCAGGATTCATGAGGAGAACTGTCTTCTGCATCATGAAATAGAGGAGAAGCCGTGGTGTGTTCAGTACAGGATGGGAAATCACAACCTTTACAGACAGAGAGAAAGACAGATACGAACTTGCACACAGACAGGCAGACACTGAGCGAGAAACAGAGAGAGAGAGAGGCAAAAAGTTTAACTACACAAAATGTGTCTCAATACCTCTAGTCACAGGCATATTCATGATTGTCTCTGGGGACATGTTCCCACCACATTCTGAACTGGCTGATTTTGTCCCCACCACTTTTTGAAAGTGTACTCTGAAAATAACCGCCTGCTGCAGATACCTGTCCAAACCGTGTGAAAACATCCATACAAAGCTTATGCAGAAAAATATTATGGTCAGCTCATGGCTCTAATGTGTCATGTGACTAATAGCTGTCATTGCATGTTAGATCCATAAAAAAATCCAACAACATCTGCTGCAAAGTCATGTGCCTTTTCCACTGTTTGTCACACAGTGCCGGGATAATAAACACAGCACAACGGAACTGCTTTGTGAAAAGATCAAAGTAAATAGAATGTAATTGTACTACAACGATATTTTAAACCACAGTGCTGATTCTTCTTGTATTGTTCAATGTAGACAGGCTTGACAAACACGGCCAAAAATTCTTTAGTGAGCCTCTTCCTTTCAGTCCCAGTGCTGATCTGGGAGAGCATGTAAGCTCCAGGCCTGTAGCACAAAAAGGGTAATTACATCCCATGTTTATGTTCCATCTTGATCAGCAGCCACATTTAATTGTTTTAACATAATTAAATTTTTTAAAAGTTGTAGTCTATAGATTTTGTTGGGGAAAAAAAAAGACCACTGAATTCAGATAATGAACAGACTGCAATTTAATACTACACAATTGGGATTACTTTGTGTGTGTGTGTGTGTGTGTGTGTGTGTGTGTGTGTGTGTGTGTGTGTGTGTGTGTGTGTTTTCTGAACTGAATATGAACCTTGTACCTGGCACTGATAACATAGGTACACCTATCTTTGAGTTTATTTTTTAGTAAGGTGTTACACTATAGCCCATCTTTTGGCATGTCTAATTTTTCAGCCACCCTCTTCCCTGTCCATCACTGATAACTAGACTTTATGTTTTTGGCATACCATTTTAATTAGCAGTATTAGCAGTGACATAATAATGTTATGGTCGTAGATGCTGGTGTGACTATATCAGGCCCAACAATGTTGCTGTAGTACTTACACGTGTCAGTGTCAGTGCTGGGAGAACAGAAGTCCACCATCTCTAAACATCCACTTCACAGTGGTCCTGTGGTCAGAAACTAACCATCAATGAAGAGACTGAGGATGGCTATGTAATTACCCAGCTGTTATTAAATACACCTACAGGGTTTTCCAAAAACGTGGTCTTTCTAATGAAATATGTGTATGTATTAAATATGTATTTTGTGATGCCTGCTCAGTGTCTGAGACATTGAGCATCACTTGGTCACGGCTTTGGTGACCAGTTCTAGAGGCAAAACTAATCCTTTCCCACAGGTTTTACTGCAATTCACATACCAGAACCTGTGGCCCTAAAATCACCTTGTATATCTTTAACCATGGAAACGGTGTAAGTACTCAGCTGGCTCCAAGGCTGCCCTCAGCCACAGACATACACGTAGGGCTTGAAGGACTAGCCCAGGGGAGAACCTCCTGGAACAACTTCTCATTTGCCTCACCAGATGCGTTGCTTGTTTTCAAAATCAAAACAGACCAGTGACATGATCTGCTACCAATGCTTTAAAAGTTATATGTGTTATGTGTGTTAGTCCTTTGAATATTGTAAGTAAGGTAACAAAAAAGTGAAGTGTCTCATTTTCTACGGATATTCTTCATTCAACAAAAAAGAGTCTTAGTCGTTTGTTGCTATGAAGTGAAGCCAGCACTCAGTATTCAGCACAGCTAATAATGCCTCAAGAACAGCAGTAAATGCAAATAGAGTCAAATACAACACCGGTCGCAAAAAAAAGCACAGCAGTGGCCATGACAACCAGACTGGAGGGACGACATCACCTCTGTACGTTGGCGAGAGGCTGAAATCGACAGGGACTAGACTGGGGGGAGTCTAAAACAAGGTACTGCATCACCAGACAGGGGCCAATTTGTGAGCTGAACAGGAAGATGACAAGATAGCTGTCGCCTTTGTAAAGAATGCAGGAAGGGATATGCTGTTACGTGTTGCTAATCGGACTGTAACTCGCAGAGCCGCACCCACTCTTATTTGGCTGTTTACTCGATTCAGAAGTTCCTGGTTTCCGTGGTAACAAATTGATTTCAATGACTAGGATTAACTTCATGGGGAAACTTGGGGGACGCTGGCATGAGGGTGTAGGAGTCTGGAAATCTCAGTGGTGGTGAAATGAACATGAGAGAGAGAAATGCAGCGTGGGTGGGAGAATCAGCTGAATAAACCTTCCAACCTGCACAGAGAGACAGAGAAAGCCATGCAGGTGATTAGGAAACTGCGACATCAGACTCTGCAAAGGATCAGATTCTGGCAAAGATCAGTCTCTTTAAGACATCACTCTTTAATAGCCGTTTAGGTGAACCCAGGGGCTGCCAGCTGTATTATAAGCAAAAACAATTGGTCACATCTAGCTAGTGAGGTACTTCGTGACTCCTGCCTGGCAGTTGTTGTGAGAGTCTGGAACTAACCCTCTTGAATCCACATTAAAAGAAAAATCCATTCATTTTGCCTGCTCAGCGTTTACGTATGCAGATCTGAAGCATGCGCACACAGAGCTGTGAGCGGAAGGTGCTCAGCACGGTAAAATCTCCTTTGGTCCAGTCTTTCTTCTTTCTGCTGTTTCTTCTGCTTGTTCATAGTGACTGGCAGCAGTTCTGGGAACATCTGGTTCTGTGTCACTCTGCCTCTTAATAACACAACTTTAAATTGGCCGTTCACTTCAAGAACCGTTTACATTGGAGACCCTTTTGAAAAAACAGTCCTGCAATATGTCCCAAGGTGGGCTGCAGTCTCTGGAGATTTACACACACACACGCCCCTGCGCACATACACACACATTTGCTCATTTTGCTTCATGTCTCTCATATGCACAAGACTGAGACTGATTCTAAGTATACAGAAGGAGAGAGAGAGAAAGAGAGAGGGAGAAGCCAATAGGACAGTGTTTTATAAGGAGGTGTTAGGCTCAGACACTTGCATTGATTCTCTCCCGTTTTACAGCAAGGCAACACACCATGAAGCTAGACACTCCCTACTGAGGAACTGGCATGGGTTTCTACCCACACACTCTCTCTCTCTCTCTCTCTCTCTCTCTCTCTCTCTCTCTCTCTCTCTCTCTCTCTCTCTCTCTCTCTCTC